>SJYA01004038.1:1881823-1907500 GCA_006410615.1 Neotragus moschatus | reverse complement strand
CCCCACACCATCCCTCCGGATCATCCCGGTGCATCAGTCCCAAGCCTTCTGCATTGAACCTAGACCAGCGATTCATTTCACTTATGATATCATACATGTTACAGTGCCACTCTCCCAAATCCTCCCACCCTCTCCCTCTCCCACAGAGTCCAAAAGGCTGTTGTTCTACACATCTGTGTCTCTCTTGCTATCTCGCATACAGGTTTAACACTACCATCTTTCTAAATTCCATATATATGTGTTAGTATACTGTATTGGTGTTTTTCTTTCTGGCTTACTTCACTCTGTATAATCGGCTCCAGTTCCATCCACCTCATTAGAACTGATTCAAATGTATTCTTTTTGATGGCTGAGTAATACTCCATTGTGTATACGTACCACAGCTTTCACCACCTAACAGTCATCAAACTGCAGC
This sequence comes from Neotragus moschatus, assembly GCA_006410615.1. Classification (NCBI taxonomy): domain Eukaryota; kingdom Metazoa; phylum Chordata; class Mammalia; order Artiodactyla; family Bovidae; genus Neotragus; species Neotragus moschatus. The sequence continues at coordinate 1,907,085 of SJYA01004038.1, read as the reverse complement.
TACTCCAGCCACTCCCTATGGTGAACCCTGAGAAAACTGAGAATGAGAGTGCAGAATTACAGGCCCCAGATGGCTGAGGTACATGCCAAGGAAATAATATCAATGAGCCCTGACTCTTGCATCATTCCATACATAGAAAAGCGCTAAATTTGTTCACTTGAGATGCCGTCTCGTGAATTTGAAGTTCAGCATAACTACAGGTGTAAAATAGACACTTTCTAAAAGAGGAATAAAAAGAAGACAAATCACAACATTTGAAACACTGGTAAAGATGGCGGACACTCCCAGAAAAATCCACCTGACTAAGCAGAACAGTCCATCACTCACTTTTTCCATAAGATTGAGGAATTGTTGCAGACAAGAAGCCGGTTTTGACTCCATGTTGGAAACTGTTTCTTTGACCTGCTTTTCGTTGTTTTTGTTAATATAATCATACATAATGCCTTGCTTAAAAGGACCCTCTCCCTCTGGTGGTTTAGGCATTATGTCATGTCCTACTGATGCGACCCCATGGACTGTAGCCCTCAAGGCTCCTCTATTCATAGAATTCTCCAGGCAAGAATACTGAAGTGGTTTGCCATATCCTTCTCCAGGGGATCTTCCCAACCCAGGGATCAAACCTGGGTTGCCTGACTGTAAACTAAAGTGCCTTTGTTCAGAACTCTCTGTCTACCCATATATGGCGGGAAGAAATTAACACATCCGGTGCCTGAGGCTTGCCATTCTAGAAGATGTTTGCAAGATGAATTAGCCTTTTCACTTTTCTTCCTCACCTCCCCCTCACCATCTCTAATCTATAAAAGAACCTGGCATCCACACCCCATAAGATGATTAACCCGCCATCCTGGAGNTATATGGCGGGAAGAAATTAACACATCCGGTGCCTGAGGCTTGCCATTCTAGAAGATGTTTGCAAGATGAATTAGCCTTTTCACTTTTCTTCCTCACCTCCCCCTCACCATCTCTAATCTATAAAAGAACCTGGCATCCACACCCCATAAGATGATTAACCCGCCATCCTGGAGAAATTTGGCCTTGGAGTACAGAATGAAGCAGGGCAAAGGTTAATAGAGTTTTGCCAAGAGAACGCACTGGTCATCACAAACACCCTCTTCCAACAATACAAGAGACGACTTTACAAATGGACATCACCAGATGGTCAACACTGGAATCAGACTGATTATATTCTTTGCAGTCAAAGATGGAAAAGCTCTATACAGTCAGCAAAAACAAGACTGGGAGCTGACTGTGGCTCAGATCATAAACTTCTTATTGCCAAATTCAGACTTAAATTAAAGAAAGTAGGGAAAACAACTAGACTATTCAGGTATGACCTAAATCAAATCCCTAATGATTATACAGTGGAAGTGACAAGTAGATTCAAACGATTAGATCTGATAGAGTGCCTGAAGAACTATGGACAGGAGTTTGTGACATTGTACAGGAGGCAGGGATCAAGATTATCCACAAGAAAAAGAAATGCAAAAAGGCAAAATGGTTGTCTGAGGAGGCCTTGCAAATAGCTCTGAAAAGAAGAAAAGCAAAAGGCAAAGAAGAAAAGGAAAGTATACCCATTTGAATGCACAGTTCCAAAGAATAGCAAGGAGAGATAAGAAAGCCTTCCTCAGCAATCAGAGCAAAGAAATAGAGGAAAATAGAATGCGAAAGACTAGAGATCTCTTCAAGAAAATTAGAGAAACCAAGGGAACATTTCATGCAAAGATGGGCTCGATAAAGGACAGAAATGGTATGGACCTGACAGAAGCAGAAGATATTAAGAAGAGGTGGCAACAATATACAGAAGAACTATCCTAAAAAGATGTTTATGACTCAGATAATCACGACAGTGTGATCACTCACCTAGAGCCAGACATCCTGGAATGAGAAGTCAAGTGGGCCTTAGGAAGCATCACTACAAACAAAGCTAGTGGAGGTGATGGAATTCTAGTTGAGCTATTTCAAATCCTAAAAGATGATGCTGTGAAAGTGCTGCCCTCAATATGCCAGCAACTTTGGAAAACTCAGCAGTGGCCACAGGACTGGAAAAGGTCAGTTTTCATTCAAATCCTAAAGAAAGACGATGCTAAAGAATGCTCANAACAAAGCTAGTGGAGGTGATGGAATTCTAGTTGAGCTATTTCAAATCCTAAAAGATGATGCTGTGAAAGTGCTGCCCTCAATATGCCAGCAACTTTGGAAAACTCAGCAGTGGCCACAGGACTGGAAAAGGTCAGTTTTCATTCAAATCCTAAAGAAAGACGATGCTAAAGAATGCTCAAACTACCACACAATTGCACTTATCTCGCATGCTAGCAAAGTAATGCTCAAAATTCTCCAGGCCAGGCTTCAACAGTGTGTGAGCCATGAACGTCCAGATGGTCAAGCTCGTTTTAGAAAAGATAGAGGAACCAGAGATCAAATTGCCAACATCTGCTGGATCATCGAAAAAGCAAGAGAGTTCCAGAAAAACATCTACTACTGCTTTCTTGACTATACCAAAGCCTTTGACTGTGTGGATCACAAAAAAACCTGGAAAATTATTAAAGAGATGGGAATACCAAACAACCTAACCTGTCTCCTGAGAAATCTGTATGCAGGTGAAGAAGCAACAGTTAGAACTGGACATGGAACAACAGACTGGTTCCAAATCAGGAAGAGTATGTCAAGGCTGTATATTGTCACCCTGCTTATTTAACTTATATGCAGAGTACATCATGAGAAATGCCAGGCTGGATGAAGCACAAGCTGGAATCAAGACTGCCAGGAGAAATATCAATAACCTCAGATATGCAGATGACACCATCTTTATGGCAGAAATTGAAGAACTAAAGAGCCTCTTGATGAAAGTGAAAGAGGAGAGTGAAAAAGTTGGCTTAAAGCTCAACATTCAGAAAACGAAGATCTGGTCCCATCACTTCATGGGAAATAGATGGGGAACCAGTGGAAACAGTGTCAGACTTTATCTTTTGGGGCTCCAAAATCACTGCAGATGGTGACTGCAGCCATGAATTTAAAAGGCGCTTGCTCCTTGGAAGAAAAGTTATGACCAACCTAGATAGCATATTAAAAAGCAGAGACATTACTTTGCCAATAAAGGTCCCTCTAGTCAAAGCTATGGTTTTTCCAGTAGTCATGTATAGATGTGAGAGTTGGACTTAAAGAAAGCTGAGTGCCCAAGAATTGGTGCTTTTGAACTGTGGTGTTGGAGAAGACTCTTGAGTCCCTTGGTCTGCAAGGAGATCCAACCAGTCCATCCTAAAGGAAATCAGTCCCAAATCATTGGAAGTACTGATGCTGAAGCTGAATCTCCAATACTTTGGCCACCTAATGTGAAGAACTGACTCCTTAGAGAAGACCCTGATGCTGGGAAAGATTGAAGGTGGGAGGAGAAGGGAACAACAGAGGATAACATAGCTGGATGGCATCACTGACTCAATGAACATAAGTTTGAGTAAACTCTGGGAGCTGGTGATGGACAGGGAGGCCTGGCAAGCTGCAGTCCTCAGGATTGCAAAGAGTCAGACACAACTGAGCGACTGAACTGAACTAACTGTACCTGCCATCTTCTGCTCAGTGTTATGGCAGCCTGGATGGGAGGGGCGTTTGGGGTAGAATGGCTAGATGTATATGTATGGCTGAGTCCCTTCACTGTTCACCTGAACCTATCACAACACTGTTAATTGGCTATACCCCAATAAAAAATAGTCAATAAAGTAAAAAGAAAGAAAGAAAGAAATGTCTGTAAACATTGAGAAAAGTCACCTGGGCATCAAAATGGCCCCCAACTGAAAACCTCTGGTTTAGAAAGAATAGTGTGGGCAAATGTCCCAAGTGGCTGAGGAGAATGGTTGGCATGCTAAAGCAACAGCAAGAGAGCTATTGAGACTGGAGTGGAGTAAGCGTAGATCAAGGGTCAGATTGCATGGCAGGGCTGGGAGGAGAACCGTAGAATATGATGTAATATATTTTGAGGGAGGGGGCGGTCTGTGTCAGATCATACAGGACCTTGTAAGACCCTGTGATGACTTTATCTTTTATGTGAAAAGTGTTGAAAGCGTTATTCACTCAATCGTGTCCGACTCTTTGCAACCCCATGAACTGCAGCCTGCCAGGCTCCTCTGTCCATGGAGTTCTCCAGGCCAGAATACTGGAGAGCGTTGCCGTTTCCTTCTCCAGGGGATCTTCCCAACCCAGGGATCAAAGCTGGGTCTCCTGCATTGCAGGCAGATTGAGCCACCAGGGGAGCCAGGTGGCACTAGTGCTAAAGAACCCATCTGCCAATGCAGGAGACTCAGGTTCAGTCCCTGGGTGAGGAAGATCCCCTAGAGGAAGGCATGGCAACCCACTCCAGTATTCTTGCCTGGAGAATCCTATGGACAGAGGAGCCTGGGGGGCTATAGTCCATAGGGTCGCAAAGAGCTGGACACAACTGAAGGGACTTAACACACACACATCTTTTACGCAGAATGAGATGAAAAGCCATTGGAGGATTTTAAGCAGAGAAGTGATTTGATGTCTCCTATTCTCAAAGAACCATTCAGTCTGCTGTGTTGAGAATAGATTGTAGGGGAGCAAGGGACTTCCTTAGTGATCGAGTGGCTAAGATTCTGTGTTCCCAATGCAGGGGGCCCAGGCTCAATTCTTGCTCATGGAACTAGGTCCTGCATGCCGTAACTAAAAGTTCACATCACAACTAGAANAAGTGATTTGATGTCTCCTATTCTCAAAGAACCATTCAGTCTGCTGTGTTGAGAATAGATTGTAGGGGAGCAAGGGACTTCCTTAGTGATCGAGTGGCTAAGATTCTGTGTTCCCAATGCAGGGGGCCCAGGCTCAATTCTTGCTCATGGAACTAGGTCCTGCATGCCGTAACTAAAAGTTCACATCACAACTAGAATTCCCACATGCCACACCTAAGACCCGACAGAGTCAAAAAAAAAATATATATATATATATATATATATATATTTTAATTGGAAAGGGAAGATGCGGGGAGACCAGTTATTGTGATAAGCCGGAGAAGAGGTAGCTTCAAAAAGGCTTGGATTAGGATATGAGCAATGGACATGGTCCCAAGTGGTGGATTTTGGATGTATTTTCATGGTAGAGTCAACAGGATTTGCTGACAGATGTGAATAAAAGAAGGGCATCAAAAATGACTCCCAGAAGGGGAATTTGGGGGAGAATATATACATGTGTATGTATGGCTGAGTCCTTTTGCTGTCCACCTGAAACTATCACAACATTGTTAACTGGCTATACTCCAATATAAAATAAAAGTTTTTTTTTTTTAATGACTCCTAGGATTTTAGCCTAAGCAACTGAGAGGTTGAATTTCCCTTTAGTGTTATAGGAACAACTTTAGGGGTTGCCAATTTTGAGGAAAATTTAGAGTTGGGTTTTGGCCATGTTGACTTTGAGTGGTCTTTTTTTGGGCATCCAAGTGGAGGGATATAGTTGACTGGCTCTACAGGTCTGGATTTCATGGGAGAGGTCAGGGATGGAAATATAAATTTGGGGTCATTAGCATATTGAAAGTCATGAAACTAGATGAGCTCACTGTGGGAGCAAATTCAGACAGAGAAAAACCTAAGAACTGGCCCAATGTTAAGAGATCAGGTGTGGAGGGATGGCATGGGAAGGAGTACTAAAGGAAAACTGGTACAGGACACTGAGAAAACAAATCAAGAGATGTGGGAGAAAACCAGGAGAATGTATATCCTGGAAGCCAAGTGGAGAAAATGCTTCAAGGTGGAAGAATTCATCAGTGATGTAAATATCTCCACAGGTTGTTGTATTTAGCAACAGGAAAGTATAACAGCAGTTGTAGCCAAGTGGTGAGCATGAAAGAATGGCTGGAGTGGGTTCAAGAGACAATGGGAGGAAAAGAATTAGAGACTGCAAGAACAGGCAGCTTTTTAACGAACTTTGTTTTAGAGCAGAGCAGAGAATGTGGGAGTACAGGAGGAAGTGAGTTCAAGATAAAGTGGGCCAAAGAACTAAACAGACATTTCTCCAAGGAAGACATACACATGGCTAACAAACACATGAAAAGATGCTCAACATCACTCATTATCAGAGAAATGCAAAGCAAAACCACAATGAGGTACCATTTCACACCAGTCAGAATGGCTGCAATCCAAAAGTCTACAAGCAATAAATGCTGGAGAGGGTGTGGAGAAAAGGGAACCCTCTTACACTGTTGGTGGGAATGCAAACTGGTACAGTCACTATGGAGAACAGTGTGGAGATTTCTTAAAAACTGGAAATAGAATTAGGTCTAGAATTAGCCTGACCTGTTGTACTAAAGCTCCTGCATGGCACTGACCCTTCATCCAGGCATGGAACATAGTGATGTTGCTATGTAACAAGGGGTCTGAGGAAATGCAATGAGGTTTGTGCACATTGTGTATTTTGTAAAATGTATTTATTTATTTGGCTGTGCCAGGTCTTAGGGCTTCCCAGGTGGCACTAGTGGTAAAAGAACCCACATGCAAACACAGGAGACATAAGAGACACAGATTCAATCCCTGGGTCGAGAGTATGGCACCCGCTTGAGTATTCTTGCCTGGAGAATTCCATGGGCAGAAGAGCCTGGGGGGCTGCAGTCCATAGCATTGCACAGAGTCAGACATGACCGAAGAGACTTAGCACGGATGCACACCAGGTCTTAGTTGTGGCACGTGGGATCTAGTCCTCTGACCAAGGATTGAACCTGGGTCCCCTACATTGGGAGTGTGGAGTCAGCCACTGGAACAGCAGGAAAGTCCCCACATTGTGTATTGATAACAGTAAGATTAATGATTCGCACCTGGTCTTAATGTGATCTGTCCCTTCCTCCCAGGGCTCTTGTGTTGAGGCTGGAATATGCTTATATGACTGGCAAAAGAAAAATTTTAACCCCAAATGAGATTCCATTTTGGACTTCCTTGTTCCAAGCAAATATCAGTGACTCATGGTCCAAGCAAGAAAATGTACAGCCACCACCCTTATAGAGGAAGGCAAGAAGACCCCTTGCTGTATCCTTCTCCTGTAGTAAACTGTGAAACTGTAAGCACTGCCATTGGGTCCTTGAGTCACCTTTAGCAATTCAACCCTGATCACCCGCCACTGTGAATGTAGCAGGAAATAGTTATCCAGGAAAATGCAAAAGAAAGGGAGAAAATGCATCATTCAAATAAGGCTCTAGGACACAAGGTGTAGTAGACATGGCTGCCCAAATCCATTCACAATGATTCCTCCTAGAGAATGCCCACCCTCTAACTTCCCCATCCCAGTCCATGGGGTTTCAGGATTGAGTTCATGACAGCCATGTTTGTATTAAGTAATCCGTGTCCCTGATCAGATCAAAGGTGAACCCCTGACCCAAGCTGAACTAATCAGAGTCTCTTCCAGTCGGAAGTGCTGGAGTCTAGAAGGGAGGAGACCTAAAACCTTAGTTGTTGAACTTTGGTATGGCTAGCTCCACCACAGGACTCAGTAGTAGAAAAAAAAAAGTTCACAGAGAGAGACGAACTAAGCCAACACTCAGAGCATCAGAGATGAGAGATGGAAAGAAACTAGTACTCTTTACATTCCTGACACATTTCCCGTCCCAGACTCTGGTTCTTTTGGATAATTAAATTCCATCCCAGAACTTGGGTTTCAGGAAAATACACCATATTCTCATAGTTAAAGTTAGCTCCTTTACTAGTGCAGATGGTGATTGCAGCCATGAAATTAAAAGACTCTTACTCCTTGGAAGAAAGGTTATGAGCAACCTAGATAGCATATTCAAAAGCAGAGACATTACTTTGCCGACTAAGGTCTGTCTAGTCAAGGCTGTGGTTTTTCCTGTGATCATGTATGGATCTGAGAGTTGGACTGTGAAGAAGGCTGAGCACCGAAGAATTGATGCTTTTGAACTGTGGTGTTGGAGAAGACTCTTGAGAGTCCCTTGGACTGCAAGAAGATCCAACCAGTCCATTCTGAAGGAGGTCAGCCCTGGGATTTCTTTGGAAGGAATGATGCTGAAGCTGAAGCTCCAGTACTTTGGCCACCTCATGCGAAGAGTTGACTCATTGGAAAAGACTCTGATGCTGGGAGGGATTGGGGGCAGGAGGAGAAGGGGACGACAGAGGATGAGATGGCTGGATGGCATCACTGACTCAATGGACGTGAGTCTGAGTGAATTCCAGGAGTTGGTGATGGACAGGTAGGCCTGGTGTGCTGTGATTCATGGAGTCGCGGGGAGTCGGACGCCACTGAGCGGCTGAACTGAACTGAACTGAACTGAAAAATCCTTAACTCATTAGTCATTTAGAAACACATGAAACGAGATCCTTATCTCACCTCCTACACAAAAATACATTCCAGATGGAGTTAAGATTTCAATTTAAAAATAAAATACCAGGAGTAAAATAAAATATAAGAATATTTTTACAACCTGGGAATCCAGAAATCAAAAAGGAAAAAATAGTTAAACATTTGGCTGCAAACAATGTTATGTATGTAAACAGCCAAAACATCAACACAGCCAAAAGGCACAAAATGGGGGGAATCTGTGCAAAAAAAGTAAAAAACAAAGGACTAATACTAGTAATACACAAATAACTGCTGTAAGTCAGTAAAAGAAGACAAAACAAAAGTGGACAAATTTGTAAGGAACAAAAACTGGTAAAGCACAGAAAACCAATTATAAACAGCCAACAAACAAATGCAAAGATGCTCAACCTCTTACTTCAGAAATAGATGAAAATTATAGATCAGCAAATATTTAAAAGATTCATAACCCTAGTGTTGACAAGGTTTTGAAAAAACACACACTCTTTTACCATTGGTTAAAAGGTTTGGGAATGTAGTGTTGACAAGGTTTTGAAAAAACACACACTCTCTTTTACCATTGGTTAAAAGGTTTGGGAATGTAGTTTGGCAACATCAATCAAAATTCTAAACGCACAAAACCTTTTGACACCAGCAATTCCACCACTAGGAATTTACCCTACAAAATTGTTTACATAATTCATGTAACACTATTTATGTTTATTATAAATGGTTTATAAAATATGTACATACCCAAATAACAATCACAGAGCATTGAATTTAAAAAAACATATATATATGTGTGTGTGTGTGTATATATATATATATATATATAGTATATCCACAGAGTGTAATGTGCTGCAGAACTTAAAAAAGATTGAAGTAGGGACTTCCCTGGTGGCACAGTGGGTAAGAATCCGCCTGCCAATGCAGGGGACATGAGTTCAGTCTCTAGTCTGGGAGGATCCCACGTGCCGTGGAGCAACAAAGCCCATGCATCACACCTGCTGAGCCTGTGTGTCACAACTACTGAAGCCCAAGTGCCCTAGAGTTTGTGCTCCAGAACAAGAGAAGCCACCACAATGAGAAGCCTGCACACCACAGCAAAGAGTAGCCCCTGCTCATCGCAACTGGAAAAAGTCTGCACACAGCCACAAAGGCCCAATACAGCCAAAGATAAATAAATAAAAATTAAAAAAAGAAGTCCACATGTTTAAAAATATGATTGAGGAAGCATTGTATATGCTGACACAAAAAGTTATGACAGAGCTATTTACAGTGGAAAAGGTAAATTTCAGATCACAGGAAAAGCATGATCTTACATTTTTAAAGGGAAAAGTGAGGGGTGGGGGATAAATTAGGAGTATGGGATTAACAGATACAAACTACTATGCATAAAATAGATAAGCAACAAGGATCTACTGTATAGCACAGAGAACAGCATTCAGTATTTTGTAATAACCTATAAAGGAAAATAATCTGAATTATATATATAACTGAATCCATTTGCTCTTCACCTGAAACTATCATATTGTTAGCCAGCTACACTCCAATACAAAATAAAAAGGAGGAGGGACTTATTTCAGTCTGTGTAACAGGCTCTAGGTTCATCCACCTCATCAGAACCTATTCAAATGTGTTCTTTTTTAGCTGAGTGATATTCCATTGCATATATGTACCACAATTTCTGTATGCATTCATCTGTTAAGAACCAATACGATATTATAAAGCAATTATCCTCCAGTTAAAGAAATCAAAACGTGGGGGGAGAGGAGGCTAAAACACCATGACCTAGTACCAGTGGTTACCTCTGGGCAGTGGGAATGAGGCAGGTGCTGGGAACCAGCTTTTAACTTTTACTTTATACAGTTCTAAGAGGTTTAAACTGTCTGCAACAGACATTCATTAACTTTGCAATGTTTTAATAAAATATTTTTAGATACCTTAGACAAAACCTTAAATAGAAAGGCATACCATGTTTTCAAATAGGAAGATACAACATCAAAACATGCCCATTCTTTCTTAACTTCACTTACAGATTTAACATGATCCCAGGAAAACTGCAGGGCTTCCCTGGAGGCTCAGTGGTAAAGAGCCCGCCTGTCATTGTTGGAGCTGCAGGAGATGAGAGTTCAATCCCTGGGTCGGGAAGATCCCCTGGAGGAGGGTGTGGCAAGCCACTCCAGTATTCTTGCCTGGAGAATCCCATGGAAAGAGGAGCCTGGTGGGCTACGGTTCATAGGGTCTCAAAGAGTTGGACATAACTGAAGTGACTTAGTACACATGCATGCAGTAAAACTGCTTACTTTGGGGGCTGGAGAAGCTTATTTAATGTTCATATGGAAAAATAAACAAGGAAGAGTAACCAGAAAACTGCTGAAAGGAAAGAATAATAGGACAGAGGGGACTTGTCTTACTAGATATTAAACCATATGCAATATATATAAATAGCAAGGATATTTATTACGGTAATGTTTGTACTAGACACAACTGTGAAACACTGAACCACTGTTACCAAATAAGACTAGCTAAAATACAGTATATCAATGTTATGGAGTACTAGTTCAGTTCAGTTGCTCAGTTGTGTCTGACTCTTTGCCATCCCATGGACTGCAGCACGCCAGGCCTCCCTGTCCATCACCAACTGTCAGAGCTTGCTCAAACTCATGTCCATCGAGTCAGTGATGCCATCCAGCCATCTCATCCTCTGTCATCCCCTTCTCCTCCTGCCTTCAATCTTTCCCAGCATCACAGTCTTTTCCAATGAGCCAGTTCTTCGCATTAGGTGGCCAAAGTATCAGAGCTTCAGCTTCAGCATCTGTCCTTCCAATGAATATTCAGGACTAATTTCCTTTAGGATAGACTAGTTGGATCTCCTGGCAGTCCAAGGAACTCTCAAGAATCTTCTCCAACATCACAGTTCAAAAGCATCAATTCTTTGATGCTCAACTTTCTTTATGGTCCAACTCTCACGTCCATACATGATTACTGGAAAAATCACAGCTTTGCCTAGAGGGACCTTTGTCAGCAAAGTAATATCTCTGCTTTTTAATATGCTGTCTAGGTTTGTCATAGCTTTTCTTCCAAGGAGCAAGCATCTTTTGAATTTCATGGTTGTAGTCACCATCTGCAATGATTTTGGAGCCCAAGAAAACAAAGTCTCTCACTGTTTCCATTGCTTCCCCATCTATTTGCCATGAAGTGATGGGACCAGATGCCATAATCTTAGTTTTCTGAATGTTGAGTTTTAAGCTAACTTTTTCACTCTCCTCTTTCACTTTCATCAAGAGACTCCTTAGTTCTTCTTCACTTTCTGCCATAAAGGTGGTGTCATCTGCATATCTGAGGTTACTGATATTCCTCCTGGCAATCTTGATTCCATTTTGTGCTACATCCAGCCCAGCATTTCTCATGTTGTACTCTGCATATATGTTAAATAAGCATTGTGACAATATACAGCCTTGACGTACTCCTTTCTCAATTTGGAATCAGTATGCTGTGTCCAGTTTGAACTGTTGCCTCTTGACCTGCATACAGATTTCTCAGGAGGCAGATCAGGTGATCTGGTATTCCCATCTCTTTAAGAATTTTCCACAGTTTTTTGTGATCCACATAGTCAAAGGCTTTGGCATAGTCAATAAAGCAGAAGTAGATGTTTTTCTGGAACTCCATTGCTTTTTCTATAGATCCAACAGATATTGGCAATTTGACCTCTGGTTCCTCTGCCTTTTCTAAATCCAGCTTGAACATTTGAAAGTTTTCACTTTACTACTATTGAAGCCTCGCTTGGAGAATTTTGAGCATTACTTTGCTAGTGTGTGAGATGAGTGCAATTCTGTGGTAGTTTGAACATTCTTTGGTATTGCCTTTCTTTAGGATTTGAATGAAAAGTGACCTTTTCCAGTCCTGTGGCTACTGTTGAGTTTTCCAAAGTTGCTGGCATATTGAGTGCAGCACTTTAACAGCATCCTCTTTTAGGATGATCCTAAAAGATAAAAGATGGAGTACTAAGCAGTCGTTAAAAATAATGAAGTAGATGTCTTGATGTGGAAACATGCTCAAAATATGTTGCTAAATCCAAAAAAAAACAAGTTGCAAAACAGTAGACATAATGGAATCCCATTTATAAAAAGGAGGAAAGTCATATGCTTATAACAACACCCATACATCACATATATGTAAACATATGGAAAGTAGGTGGGCATTATGCCCACTGAACTGGTAACACTGGTTACCTCTAATGGGGGGACTTGGATTCAGATAGTGGCAGGGAAAGTAACAGGGACTTTTATTCTGTATACTTCTGGAATGTTTGAGTCTATTTTTAAAAAAGATTATTTATTTGGCTGTGCCGGGTCTTCATTGCTGCACGCAGGCTTTCCTCTAGTCGCAGTGAGTGGTGGCTACTCTTGTTTGCGGTTCGCAGGCTTCTCGTTGTGGTGGCCTCTCTCGCTGCAGAGCACAGGCTCTAGGCGGGTGAGCTTCAGTAGTTGTGATGCATGGGCTCAGTAGTTGTCGCGCACTGGCTTAGTTGCTCCGTGGCATGTGGAATCATCAAGGACCAGAGAATGAACCCATGCCCCTACATTGGCAAGTGGATTCTTAACCACAAGATCACCAGGGAAGCCCCTAGAATGTTTGACTCTTTTTTGATGAGAATATATTCGTGTAGTACCTGTGTCATTTTTTTTAAAGATGCCCAAAACTTTACTGTAAGAGCAGTTACAACCTGCTTTCTTGTGATATTTAGGCATATTTGACCACAAGCAAAGTTTATAAATGAATCTTCAGCGATTCATTCAATCACATGTTCATTCCCTCATTCATTCAACATATATTAAAGTTCCTGTTATGTGCCAGGCACCAGTTGTGATCCAAAGCAGCTCATTCACCTGGTGATGGCTGAAGGCAGCTGTCACACAAAATGACTGAGCCACAGCAGCAATTAACACGGCCCGGACCAAGTGTGGATGATGAACGGCACCAATAAAATAAGAAGATAATGCCTATCACAAGACTGTCCAACAAACTGAACATGACAAAGGTGAAAATTTTGTATTTAATGATGCCAAAAGCAGGCAACTTTGAAAAATTCTAACATCTTTCTCATAAAACTTTTGCCTAAAGACTTTCTGGCTCTTGGAACTGACTATGGAATTGATTCTACCCTTCCTTGTGCTTTGGGGGCTGCCAAAGTGGAAACCCTCCCTTAGAACTTGCATTTTTCTTCTGCATCATCACAGATTCATGGAGGAGAGAGTGGCAGAGTCTGGCCAGGGCAGCTGTGCGGACCTCAGAAACCCCAGATTTGTGGCTAAACATCTGAATCTTCCCTTCCTGGGGAGGACTGGATTTTATGGGGCCAGAACCAGAGTGTGAGGCTTCTAGCAGAGGCTGCCAGGCACCTGAAGACCGGGTCAAGTCAAAGACCATAGAAGAGAGCTGAGGTCTGATCACCAGGATGACCTCACACATGCCCAGATCCAAAGAGTCAGAAGCAAGAGTCACACTGAGCCAGGCATTTGACATCCAATCTCCTCTCAGCTCTCCGGCCCAGTCCCTCTGAGCTACCAAACTCCCTCCTCACATTCCCCTTCCTGTCCTCCTACAGCCTTTGGACTTAACACACGGTTTGGGCTCTCCTGCCAGAACCTTGGCTCTTCTCCACGTGATGCCTGGCTCTCTGCTTCAGGCTGCAGAAAAGTCCTGAGACAACCCAGCTCCTGGGACCCTAATACCAGAAGTCAAGCCTGTGCCAGCACTCCCACCCACCTCATGTCCCCTGGCCTCTTTTCAGAGGAGGGACCAGGACCCACATTGTGGGCAGGAGAATCCCTGGGAAGGCATTGCCTGAGCAGCTGTCCCTTTCCAACCAACTCTTCTTGGCAATATTTGCAACGTTTGGCAGGCATATTTCTCAGTGTAAGTTCCCAAATTGGTATTCTGGATTAGCAATCAACTCTGTAGATTTACACAAGAGAATTCTGACCCAGACCTGAACACTCCTGAGGATGCCAACAAGACAAAGTTTCTGAGTCCTCGAATTTGAGAAATGGATCCTAGGCCTCTGGAAGCCCTGCTCATACCGTCAGCTGGTTTCTTTCTTTATCACCTCACCATGACAACAGGCAGAGTCCTGTTTTTGAAATGCAAGGCCCGTGCTGGGAAGGTGGGTTTAAGGAGGACCTCCAGGAGGGCCCTTGGGCAAAGTATAGAAGGTATGCAAGCATATGGTGGTGGGGAAAGGTTGATATTCAGAAGGGAGGTACAAAGTAGCCAAGTAGTTAAGAATGTAGCCTCTGCCCATGTTTGCATCTCAGCCTGGCCACTTGCAAGCTGTGAGACTCTTGTTATTCGGTCACTAAGTCATGTCCTACTCTTTGCGATCCCATGAACTGCAACACACCAGGCTTCCCTGTCCTTCACCATCTCCTGGAGTTTGCTCAAATTTATATCCATTGAGTCAGTGTTGCCATCCAACCATCTCATCTTCTGTCACCCCCTTCTCCTCCTGCCCTCAATCTTTCCCAGCATCAGAGTCTTTTCCAATGAGTGAGCTCTTCGCATCAGATGTAGGTACAGTTAATCTTCAGTTCCAAGGTTGGCTTGTTTCCATTTCTTTGCAGCCAGTTCTCAAAATTGTGGCAGCTTATGTCATGGCTACAGTCTGGGCATCATGTAGTTAACTTAATCCATCTAGTGAGGGTTTCAATATCTATAAGATATGGCTCAGAATATTATCTACAGATCTTGAGGAGGAACTAAAGGTCCTTGACTATGTTTAATGACTAAACCATTATCATTTGGTCTCCTTTGACTATTATTGTTCCCACGTTTTCTCACTTCTCTGATTAAACTTATTCTTTGGCTAAAGTTTTTCCACAGACAAAAGGGCAAGCAGAGAATACGGGGGTTGGGGTAAGGATTATAGAGTCCAGCTCCACTTCATTTCTTGGGTTTAGGTTGCTGAGTTGAAAGTAGAGCTATTCGTTGTTAAATATAGTGTATTTAATCAGGGTGTCTGGAAGATGGTCTTAGTCTATATGTGTTTTCTCTGGTACTAAGAGTAGCTGAAAATTATAACCTCAAGGAAACCATAAAGTTTAGAGTGCATTCATTTTTTAACACTTCCAATAAGATGTTTTAATACATGCTTTTGTTAAAGAAAGAAAGATGGAAAGAAACACACAGGGAGGAGGCAGCCGTGCAGTGATAGAGGCAGAGATTGGATTCATGCATCTATAAACCAAGAACACCAACCAGCTGTCAACTGCCAGCAAAAGACAGAAGCTAGAGAGAGAGGGAAGGAAGGATTCTTCCTTACAGGTTTCAGAAGGAGTATGGCCCTGCTGACAACTTGACTTCAGACTTCTAGCCTCCAGAACTGTGAGAGAATAAATTCCTGTTGCTTTAAGCTGCCCAGATTGTGGTACTTCGTTGTAGCAGCCCAAGGAAACTACTCCAGAAAGTTCTCCCAAGCATGTCTATCTTGTGCTATCAAACCACTGTTTCCAAGGGTCCTGCCCACTTTCCTATTTCTAATTAAAGAAAGCTTAAGCACAGCATTCTAAATTCCTGATTTAGTAATTTCATTAAATGATAAAAATGAATGCATGATATACCAGATATTCAGAAAATGTAAATTACTAGAAGACTGTTATGGCAACATCCATATTAATTAACATGTCTCAAGAAAGGCCATGCATGTTTCTCAACTAATTAGAATCACACAATCAAAAATATAAAGAAGACTTCCTTGGGGATATAAAATAAATAAATAACCACAATATTTTCATTAAACAGCTGGCAATGTTCCTTTGAACCTATTTGAGTGTTAGAAATTGACGTATAAGTGAAATGCTTTTCTAGTTCAGATTTGCTATTTAGAAGAGGCTTAGGCCATTGGAGAAAATTGTTTTAAAATGTTATCATATGTTTGAGAAAAGCTATCATGCTTATCATGCTATGTGAAGAAAATAAATGGTAACAGATTTCAAATCTTGAAGAAGAAAATGTTTTAGATATTTCCATACTCTTATGAGATCTGAAACATTATCAAAAGTTCAGAGGATTTGATTTAAAAACACACCAGTTCCTAGATCATGGATTGCCAAGTATAACCCACAAGCCAAAATTCACCCCACCACTGGTTTGTATATAACTCATGAGCTAGGAATGACTTTTCTCTCTGTAAATGGTGGGGGGGAGGAAACTAAAGAAAACTATTGTGTGACACATGAAAATTATATGAAATTGGAACAACCTCCCATGCTCATTCATTTGTACATTATCTCTGGCTACTTGTATTCATTGTGTACGGTTGTATGACAAAGTCTCACAAACTTAGTGGCTTTAAACAACACCATTTGATAACCTCACAGTTCCTGTAGGCCAGAAGTCTGGGCAGGACTTAGTTGGTTCCCATTCTTCTCCTGAGGCTGAAATGAAGGGATTGGCTAGGGTGGCAGCCTCATCTGAGGCTCAAAGTCTTCTATCAAGTGGTTGTTGACAGAACTGTTCCTTACAGCTGTAAAATTGAGGCTGCTCTCAATTCCTACAGGTCACCCACATTCCTTGTCACATGGCCCTCATACCTCCAAAGCCAACAACAGGGACTCTCCCTCACAGTTGAGTCTCTTCTCTTATCTGATGGTTCAGCCTATCAGGCATAGTCTGAAAGTCAACTGATTTGGGACCTGAACTACATATCCAGAATCCTTTCACAGCAGCACCTAGATCAGTGTTTAGCTGGATAACTGGAATAAAGTGTATGTGCATCAGGGCCAGGAAGCTTGAGGGCCATCTTAGAATTCTGCCCACCCTATTGCTTTCCATTGCTTTTCCCACAAAACTGAAAATATTTACGAGCTAGGCCCTAACATAAAAAGTTGGCTGACTCCTGTGCCAAATGAAGCTGAGGTTCAAGTTTGAGAACTGTGTGATTCCCCATTCAGCAAATAACTCTGAAGCTGGATAGTATAAACAGAAAGAAGAGGCCATGAAGGTGGGAAAATAGTAGCATTAGCAAACTGGTTAGCCATTTAACTCACACGTACCCAAACACAGATGATACTGAGCTAATGGTGATTTCTTCAAATGAATCATTTCAAGCACATACTAAGGGAATAATGAAGTTATTATTCATGTCATGTCATGATATTATCACTACCCACACATCTTTATCAAATTTTAATGTATATGTTTCTTATTAAAGTAACAAACCACAGACAGTTGAAGCCTCCTGTTGTACCCTTTCCTAATCCCACGCCACTTCCTCCCACTTCAGAGTGAACCACTACCCTTTGACCACATGTCCCTCTATTCGTAGACAACATACAGCACAGTTTATCATATTTTGAAACTTTACCCAAATGGAATTATACAACATGTATGCTGCAATTTGTTTCTTTTGCTCTCTGTGTTTCTAAGATTCACCCACAATGATGTGTGTATACAGTTGTTCTCCCATATCTGTAGGGAATTGGTTCCAGGACCTCCGATACATATCAAAATCCATGGATACTCAAGTATTTTATATAAAATAGAGCAGTACTTGCATATAACCTACACATATCCTCCCCTGTACTTCAAATCATTTAAGTCCATAATACTTAATATATTATAAATGCTGTATGTGTCTGTGTGTGCTCAGTTGCTTCAGTCATGTCCAATTCTTTGCGACCCTATGGACTGGAGTCCATCAGGCTCCACGGTGCAAGGGATTCTCCAAGCAAGAATACTGGAGTGGGTTGCCATTTCCTTCTCCAGGGGATCTTCCAGACCCAGGGATTGAACCCGCAGCTCCTGAGACTCCTGCACTGCAAGCAGATTCTTTACCCATTGAGCCACCAGGGAAGCCTTCAAATGCTATAGAAATAACTGTAAATACAATGTAAGTACTTTGCAAATAGTTGCTAGTGTGCAGCAAATTCAGGTTTTGCTTTTTGGAACTTTCTGAAATTTCATTTTGAATATTTTCAATCCAAGGTTGGTTGAATCTGTGAATGCAGAATCCTCAGTTATGGAGGGTCAGCTATAATTTGTTTATAGCTATAGACTATAGCTATACTGCTACTACTGCTAAGTCGCTTCAGTCGTGTCCGACTCTGTGTGACCCCATAGATGGAAGCCCACCAGGCTCCTCTGTCCCTGGGATTCTCCAGGCAAGAACACTGGAGTGGGTTGCCATTTCCTTCTCCAATGTATGAAAGTGAAAAGTGAAAGTGAAGTCGCTTGTTCGTGTCCGACTCTTAGCGACCCCATGGACTGCAGCCCACCAGGCTCCTACGTCCATGGGATTTCCCAGGCAAGAGTACTGGAGTGAGGTGCCATGGCCTTCTCTGGACTATAGCTATAGCAATTTTTTTATTGCTATAGACTATCCCATTTTATGACTACACCATGGTTTGTCTAGTCTACTGGTGGTATACATTTGGCTTATATCCAGTTGTTTGCTATTAAAACAATGCTACTATAAACATTCCTGTGTAGTCACTTGACTCAAATATTAAAAAGTGTCTCTAACATGTTTACTTGGAAGTAGGATTTCTGGGTCTTAGGGTAAGTGCATATGTATGATTATTAGATATTTCCAAATTCTTCTCCAGGATGCTTGTGCCAATTTATGCTCCAACTAACAGTGAACAGAGTTCCTTTTTCCTTGACTCCTTCTTGACAATCTATTGAAAATCATTTAATTAGAATTTAATTAAATCTCTCAGCAGATTTAGGGAGACTTGACACCATTACTCACTAAGTTTCCCTATGGGCAATATCAGACTTCTAATTTTTCCTAGTCTCTTGTGTGAAGTCGTTTAACTTTGCATTTCCCTGATCGCAAATGATATTAAATCTTCATATTCTTATTGTCCCTTCAGGTGTCCTCTTCTGTGACCTGCGTATTCATAGACCTAAATAATTTTTCTATTGAGCCATGTGTTCAAAGTTTTCTCATTGATCTGTAGTTCTTTACATATTCTGAATACTAATCTCTTACCATCTATATTCATTTATTATCCACTCAAAATGTACGTATTAGTATACACCATGTGCTAGACATTGTTTGAATGCTGAGAAATATGACAGCAAAACAAAGTTGCTGCTCTCCAGGAGTAGAGAGATGAGTAATAAATAAGTGAGCAAACAGACACAGAGTATCAGGTAGCAATAAGTGCTATGAAGAGAAAACAGAGGAAGAAGGTGAAGCGACAGAGGTGTTATTTTCAACAGGGTGGACAGCAAGGCCTCTCTGAGGAGGTGACATGGGAACAGAGGCATTACTGAATTGACGGAGAGAGTGAAATCTGTATTTGGATGACGTTTGTTCCAGGCAGAGGATGATCAGGTGCCAGGGGTCTGAGGCAGGAGCAAGCATATAGCAAATATCATTTCCTAGTCTGTGGCTTGGTTATTTTTTGTTGTTCTTCTTCTTTTTGTTCATGATTTATTTCTTTATACACAAATGTTTAAATTTCAATGTAGAAAATTTTTTCAAGTTTTTACTTGTGATTTCTGCATGTTAAGAAATTCTTCCCTACCACAAGATCGTAAAGGTATTTGCCTGTATTATCATCATCCAAAAGTTTAGAAGGACTTGTCACATTTAAGTCATTAAACATCTTTGAATCTGGTTTTGTACACAATGTGCAATTGAGATCTAATTTAACTTCTTTTCATGTGGTTAACCAATGGTTCCAGTAACATCTGTTAAACAAGTCTTCCTTTCCGCATTGTTATGTATCAAGTCTCCATATATGCGTGGGTCTGTTTCTGGGTTCCCTATTATATTCCACTGATCTATTTCTTCTGCTCTGCACTATCCTAATTACTATAGCTTATAAGGAGTGTTGACATCTGGTAGGGTAGTTTGTGCTGCTTAATATTGTCTTTGCTCTTCCTGTTCCTATTTAGAATTTTAATTAGAATTTAATTAAACCTCTAAGTGAATTTAGGGAGACTTGACACTGTTACTCACTAAGATTTCCTGTACATGAGCATGGTTATGTCCCTCCATTAACTCAGGTTTTCTTTAATGTCATTCAATAAAGATTTCTATTTTTCTCCACAGAGGTCTCACACATCTTTTGTTAGATTTATTCCTGAGTGTCTTTTAGATTTTGTTGCTACTGTCAGCTCTAACTGCTATACTACTGATTTTTTAACAATTACTCTTATATCCTCAAACCTTGCTAACTATTCTTACTTGTTTCAATACCTTGCATCAGTTCAGTTCAGTCGCTCAGTCATGTCCGACTTTGTGACCCCATGGACTGCAGCACACCAGGCTTCCCTGTCCATCACCAACTCCCAGAGCTTACTCANACTGCTTACTGGCTGGATCTGCTCTCTCCTTTTGGTTCCCCCCTTTATCCTCCTGGCCACCTCTGTCTCCTTCCTCCCTCTCCTCTTCTCTGTAGAACTCCATGAACATCACTGAGCGGTCCAGACAGTGGAGTCCACATAAGGAAGTGATTACTGGCTAGCTTGCTCTTCTGATCCCACCTCATCTCATTCCAGTCACTTCTAACTCCCCCCCTCCCCCTTCTCTTCTCCATGTAACTGAATGTTGAGTTTTAAGCCAACTTTCTCACTCTCCTCTTGCATAGTCTCTTGTATTTTCTATATAGACTATCACGTCACCTGTTAATAATCCTTGTTTCACCTTTGATATTTATTTATTTTCTTTTTATTATGATACTGACTGGGACCCACAGTACAAGGCTGAAAAGAAGTGCTAGTCTTGCCCCTTTATTCTACGATAGTGGTGATTTAGTAGATTTTTCTGATCTTAAAACATTCATACTCCTGAGATAAATGCAACTTGGCCATAATGCATTTTTAATACATTCTTGCTTCTGATTTCTAGTAATTTGTTTTGGATTTTTGCATGTATATTCATAAGTGAAGTTAGCCTGTGATTTTCCTTTCTCAATAGTCTTGTCTGGTTTGGTATCGAGATTATGCTAGCCTTGTAAAATGAGTTGGAGAGTATTTACTGCCAATCTGTATAGTATTGATATGCTCTGCTCCTTGTATGTGCGTTGGAACTCACCCATACAGCCAGCTATTTCCTGGGACTGTGGTGATTTGTGTATGTGCTTCTTTGTTGGTTGATTGATAGATTTTAATGACTGTTTCAATCTCATTAATAATAAGTCTGCTCACTTTTCCCATTTCTTCCTGCGTCAATTATGGCAAATTATATTGATCGTTTTATACGAAGTTGTCCATTTGATTTAAGTTTTCAAATTCACTGGCATAAAGCTGTTCATAAAGATATCTTGTTGTTGTGTCAATATCCTATCTACTGTGTCAGTTACTTTACACCCCATTTATTTTTATTACTTGTGCCTTCTCTCCTTTTTTCCAGATAATTGTGTTTTATTCACCTAGCTAGAGAATTGTGTGTTTTATTCATTTTTTTCAAACAACTAGGTCATCATTTATTTCTCATTTGTAAATGCATTTACAAGATAGACTTATGAAGGCTGAGTCATTTAATTCTCTATTTAATCAATAACATTTTGAATAAAATTACATGAGAAGAAATACAAACTTTAACAAGAATAATTATCTGTTAATGTAACAGTTAAGCATGTGAGATCAAGCCCTATCCTGGCACATTCAGCATGTATATTTGTCATGTTTATATTCATATAAAAAAACTGAAGTTTTATTTTGTTGTTCCTCTTGATTTGGCTTTGTGTTCTATTTTATTAATTGCTGCTCTTACCATTTTGAAATTCTTTCCTTCTACTTGTTTTCTTTCTAACTTCTTGGGTTACTTTTTAGCCTTTCACCTTTTCTAATATAAGAATTTGAAGCTATATGTTTTCCTCTCTGGACCACCTTAGTTGCACCCTCACAAGCTCTGATATTTTGCATTCTTATTATAATTCAGTTCTAAATATTTTCTAGTTTCCAGTACAATTTCTTCTCTGACCCATATGTGATTATAAATATCCAAGTATCTGTGGCTTTAAAATTATCTTGTTTATTATTTCTATATAATTTCACTGTGATCAAAGACTGATTTCCATGATAAATATTCATTGGTGTTTGTTATTTAGTTTGCAAGTTAATGATCAATTTTTAAACTATTATATTTCTTGAAAAGAATATGTGTTACCTAATTGATAAATGCAAGGTTCTATATATGTCTAGGAGAGAAAGCCTTTTAATTGCACTTTTAAATCTTTTATACATTACTAATTTCTTGTCTGCATAATCTCTCAAATACAAACAGAAGTATGTTAAAATTCCTATTTGAGTGCACTTTTCCTTTTCTCTTTGTAATTTTGTCCATTTTTGGTTTTTTACAACAATATAATTAGATTACATACAGGCTTAGAATTTCTTTAACTTTTTCTTTTGTAATGGGTCATAGCCAACTGAGCTTCCCAGGTGCATTAGTGGTAAAGAACCTGCTTGCCAATGCAGGAGACATAAGAGATGCAAGTTCATTCCCTAGGTCGGGAAGATCCCCTGGGAAGAGGGTATGCCAACCCACCCCAGTACTCTTGCCTGGAGAATCCCATGGGTAGAGGAGCCTGGTGGGCTACAGTCTGTAGGGTCACAAAGAGTCTGACACAACTGAAGTGACTTAGCATAGCCAGTTAAGAATGTTGAGCTAGTTTCTGGTGAACATCAAAGGGACTCAGCCATACATATACGTGTATCCATTCTCCCCAAACTCCCCTCCCATCCAGGCTGCCACATAATATTGAGCAGAGTTCCCTGTGCTNCATGGGTAGAGGAGCCTGGTGGGCTACAGTCTGTAGGGTCACAAAGAGTCTGACACAACTGAAGTGACTTAGCATAGCCAGTTAAGAATGTTGAGCTAGTTTCTGGTGAACATCAAAGGGACTCAGCCATACATATACGTGTATCCATTCTCCCCAAACTCCCCTCCCATCCAGGCTGCCACATAATATTGAGCAGAGTTCCCTGTGCTACACAGTAGGTCCTTGTTGGTTATCCATTTTAAATATAGCAGTGTGTACATGTCCATCCCAAACTCCCTGATTATCCCTTCCCTGCATCCTTCCCCCTGGCAACCATAAGTTCATTCTCTAAATCTGTGAGTCTCTTTCTGTTTTGCAAGTTCATTTGTACCATTTCTTTATAGTTTCCACATATAACGGGTATCATATAATATTTCTCCTTCTCTGACTTACTTCACTCAGTATGATAATCTCTAAGTCCATCCATGTTGCTACAAGTGGCATTATTTTATTTTTCAATGGCTGCATAAAATTTTATTGTATATATGTATCACATCTTCTTTATCCATACCTCTGTTGATGGACATTTGGTTTAGGTTGTTTCCATGTCTTGGATGTTATAAACAGTGCTGCAGTGAATACTGCACTGCACGTATCCTTTCGGATCATGGTTTTCTCTGCATATATGCCCAAGAGTGGGATTGCAGGGTCATATGGCAGTCTATTTTTAGTTTTTTAAGGAATCTCCATACTGTTCTCCACAGTGGCTGTGCCAATTTACATTCCCACCAACAGTGTAGTAGGGTTCCCGTCTCTCCACACTCTCTCCAGCATTTGTTGTTTCTGGATATTTTTTGATGATAGGCATTATGACCAGTGTGAGGTGATATCTCATACTTTTGATTTGCATTTCTCTAACAGCTAGCAATGTTAAACATCTTTTCATGTACCTATTGGCCATCTGTATATCTTCTTTGAAGAAATGTCTATTCAGGTCTCCCACCCATTTTTTGAGTGGTTGTTTGTTTTGATGATATTAAGCATCAAAGCTGTTTGCAAATTTTGGAGACTAATCCCTTATCAGTCACATCATTTGCAAATATTTTCTCCCCATCTGTGGGTTGTCTTTTCATTTTGTTTATTGTTTCCTTTGCTGTGCAAAAAGCTTTTGTGTTTAAGTAGGTCACATTTTTTTATTTTTGTTTTTATTTCCATTATTCTGGGAGATGGATTGAAAATGATATTGCTACAATTTATGTCAGGGAATGATCTGCCTATATTTTCCTCTAGGAGTTCTATAGTGTCTGGTCTCACATTTAGGTCCTTAATCCATTTCAGGTTTAGAATTTTTATATCTTACTGATGGATTGTTCCTTTCATCATTATATAGTGACCATATTTATGCCTAATGTTTTCTACCCTAAAGTTTATTTTTGTTTGATATCATCATGGTACCAGTTTTCTTTTGTCTTTTTCTTTCAAACTTTCTGTGTCTTTATATTTTAGATATATCTCTTATAAACAGCATAGTTAGATCTTTAAAAACACAATTTTTCAGGAATTCCCTGGTGGCCCAGTGGCTAAGACTCCATGCTCCTAAGGCAGGGGGCCTGTGTTTGATCCCTGGTCAGAGAACTAGAATCTGCAACTAAAGATCCTGCATGCCACAACTAAGACCCAGCACAGCCAAATAAAAATAAATACCAAAAAAATACAATTTTTCAGTATATGTTGTTTAACTTATACATTTCACCTGTTTACACTTGTCATTGCTAGTTTATTGGATTTCCTTTTGCCACTTTAATTTGTGCTTTCTACGTATTCTATTATTTATTTTTTGCTATTTATTTGTGCTTGAAGTATTAATGTTATTTTTCATCTATAGCTGGGTTTGTGGGGAGGTTGAGCAGATGTGTATTTATTTTGCTTGTACAGGAATCATTTAAATCTATTTTTACATTTTGCAAGGGTTAAATTAAAACAAGATCATGTTATTCATGAATTCACTTAATTTGACATTCAGTTCAGTTCAGTTCAGTTCAGTTGCTCAGTTGTGTCCGACTCTAGTGAATGGCAAAACCTTGCAATACACTAGAAGTAAAAGAATGAGTGTGACACCCCTGCCAAACCCTCTGGGTTGTGAAACTCCCATTCTTATTTCAAGATATCTACTTTGTATCCTATGTCTGACACCCGTTGTCAGGCATAAGACTATGTCAGCATGCTCATGATGTCAAT
>SJYA01004038.1:1847800-1881656 GCA_006410615.1 Neotragus moschatus | reverse complement strand
GTCAATCCACAGGTTAAAAATCAATATCTTACTTCCTGGTTTAAAAATAAAAGCAGCTATTCTCATATTTTCAACCTCCTCAAAAGGGTTGGAGTTAAGGGTTGAATTATAGCCCCTCAAAAGGTTTGTTGAAATCTTAACCCCCAGCACCTCCGAATGTGACCTTATTTGGAAGTAGGGTCTTTACAGAGGTGATCAAGTTAAAAATGAGGTCATTAGGATGGGCCTTAGTCTAATATAACTGGTATCCTTAAAAAGGGAGTGGGAGGTGGAATTTGGACACACAGAATGAGACTGAGGAAAAACGCCACGTAAGGATTAAGGCAGAGACTGGAGCAATGCACCTCCAAGCCAAAGTATACCAAAGACTGCCAACAAACTGCCAGAAGCTGAGAGGCAATTCTGTCTCACAGCCCTCAGAAGAAACCAAACCTGCTGACACCTGATCTCAGCCTTCTAGCCTCTAGGACTATAAGACAATAAATGTCTGCACCCAGACTCTGGTACTTCGTTACTGCTGTTGTTAGTGATATTAATACTATCAATACAGTTGAGAAGCTTTGACCATATTACTGGAGCTGGATGTCCTTAAGGACACTTTTCTATTTCCCAAATCCAGTTTTTAAAAATGATTTTATTCAGTGACAGAAGACAACAAATTGTTGGAAATAATTTTAATCCATTTCTTCATCTGAGAAATATTGCACACTTGCTATATGGCACTTACTGGGGATACAGTAGGGAACGTAGCAAGTTGGCTCCTTTCATGATGGTGCTTACACGCTAGCGAGGGAGAAAAACATAAAACAAATAAACATATAAGAACAAAAAATGATACAAAGGAAATATAGGGCACTATGAGAGAGTATACTCAAATACTTTGGCCACCTGATGTGAAGAGCTGACACATTGGAAAAGACCCTGATGCTGGGAAAGACTGAGGGCAGGATGAGAAGGGGGTGGCAGAGGATGAGGTGGTTGGATGGCATCACCCACTCAATGCACATGAGTCTGAGCAAACTTCAGGGGGATAGTGAAGGACAGGGAAGCCCAGTGTGCTGCAGATCATGGGGTTGCAAAGAATCAAACATGACTGAGTGACTGAACAAGGAATATAAAGAGTGTTTGCAATAGTTCTCTCTGGAGAGAGAATCTTTAAGCTGAGAGTGAAGTAGAAGGATATCCCTGACAGAAAGATCACTTCTGATAGAGGGAACTGCATATGGAAACACCTCGGCATATCTGAAGAACAGAAAGGATAGCAGAACTTATTAAGAAATAGATACTCATGGGAAATAAGGAAAAACAGACAAAAATGGCATGGAAACTGGGTGAACAGTGAGAGCTATTTACTGAGGTGAGGAAGACCTTAGGAAGAATAGATTGGATTAGGATCAGAATCAAGTGTACCATTTTGGACCTGTTGAATTCGAAATATACCAAGTTTTCAAGTGGAGGCGTCAATTGAATATTCAAGTTGGGAGCTCAGGGGAAGGTCTGGGCTCGATTTCTTTTTTTGTTTTTTGAGTCATCAGTTCAGTTCAGTTCAGTTCAGTCGCTCAGTCATGTCCGACTCTTTGCGACCCCATGAACCGCAGCATGTCAAGCCTCCTTGTCCATCACCATNTCCATGTCATCAGATTGGCTAGTTTTCTGTGATTATGGTTTCAGTGTGTCTGCCCTCTGATGCCCTCTTGCAACACCTACCGTCTTACTTGGGTTTCTCTTACCTTGGACGTGAGGTATCTCTTCATGGCTGCTCCAGCAAAGTGCAGCCGCTGCTCCTTACCTCAGATGAGGAGTAGCTCCTCTCAGCCTTCCTGAGCCCACACAGCTGTCACTCCTTGGACGTGGGGTAGAGGTGGTATTTAAAGCCATGGGAACAGAAGAGATTATCAAGGGAGTAAGTTAAGCAGGAGAAAAGACTTGGACCAAGAACTGAGTCCTGGAGCATTCTAACATTTTTGAGATTAGACCTTGTCAGATCTGCTTTGTAATCTGAGACTCACCCTTCTCAGTTTTCCTATTTAGCTTATCTCTGTTCACAAGTGTCAGATCTGCATTATGGTTTGTAGCATTTCCTGCCCAATCCTGTTCCTTCCCCTCTCGTATTTCACAGCTGCTACTGCTAAGTTGCTTCAGTCATGTCCGACTCTGTGTGACCCCATAGATGACAGCCCACTAGGCTCCCCAATCCCTGGGATTCTCCAGGCAAGAACACTGGAGTGAGTTGCCATTTCCTTCGCCAATGCATGAAAGTGAAAAGTGAAAGGGAAGTCGCTCAGTTGTGTCTGACTCCTAGCGACCCCACGGACTGCAGCCCACCAGGCTCCTCCGTCCATGGGATTTTCCAGGCAAGAGTACTGGAGTGGGGTGCCATTGCCTTCTCTGATTTCACAGCTAGTACCCCCAATAAACCTCTTGCACTCCAAACTCTCATATGAGGTTCCCAGAGGACCTGAACTGGCAACAACTGGTACTAGGATTCATCTGAGAAAGCAGAGGTAAGGTGGGGCTTTGGGACTGGATCACTTACTACGTGAAATGAAATGAGAACCTCATCCCAGCTGGTATATGGGCCTAGGATAGTCCCTGGCACAAGATGTTGGCCCGATTGCTAAAGTTTTCACTATTAGTGAGTTGACAGAATGCTCTGGTGAGAGAAAATGCTCTGGCAGATGCAATGAAAAGATGTGGATAATGTTGTTTACAAGGACAGTGGAATTGGCTGGCTGTTATTATTAAATTGCTTTGAAACCCTACGGAGAAATAAAAAAAATTGCTGAGGGCAATTAACAACTGAAAACTAAGTGAATAGGCCAAGGGTACACAGACTGATACAGCTTCCCAGGTGGCTCTAGCAGTAAAGAACCCACCTGCCAATGCAGAAGACGTAAGAGATGCAGGTTCGATTTCTGGGTTGGGAAGATCCCCTGAAAGAGGGCATGGCAACCCACTCCAATAATCTTGCCTGGAGAATCTCATGAACAGGGGAGCCCCGACGGGGTAGGGAGGGTGCTACAGTCCATACGGTCACAAAGAGTTGGACACAACTGAAGTGACTTAGCATGCATGGATGCAAACAGACAGCCAATAAGGATGTTGTTTAATAATACGATTTTTAAAAAGCAGCAATAGAAGAGAGGCCAGGAGTTAACACCCCCAATAAAAAGCCATGATGCCCTACCCAGTTCCTGGACTTGAGTCAGTTTTCAGACCCAGAACCCCCTGGCTGAAGAAATGGCTAGGCCCCCAGGAGGAAGAACAGTGCATCACCATGGCAATTACATACCATAATAATAGTTCCAGTCCTTCCCTGAAGGGATGTGTGGCCATTGACTTGGGTGACTCTATGCTAGGG
Organism: Neotragus moschatus; assembly: GCA_006410615.1. Lineage (NCBI taxonomy): Eukaryota > Metazoa > Chordata > Mammalia > Artiodactyla > Bovidae > Neotragus > Neotragus moschatus. The sequence continues at coordinate 1,878,295 of SJYA01004038.1, read as the reverse complement.
AAAGGGGAGACATTTAGAGGATCACTGGACGCTAATACCCAGAGACCTAAAATGTTTCTCTAGTAAGGGGTTCCAGGTAATAAATAGGGAGGTAGAACACAAATCTGGATAAAAGATAGTTTATAAATACAGGAGTTTTCTTCTGGAATATAGGATTTAACACCCTGGCAAGGACCCTGAAAGATGATATAAACACACATAGAAGGTTGGATCCTAGAAGCATGGAAACCATGTTGGTTGATATTAACTTTGCCTGAAATTAATAAATTAAAAATACTTCAGTTGCCCCAACAGACAGTGATGAGAAGGCTCAGGGAGGTGGGCATGCTGGAATGGATGTGTTATCTGAGGTCAGAATACCCACTGCAGGATTATTCTGTACAGAGCAGCTCAGGGAACATACTGTTCATCAAGGCCATGTGGAATGTGCTGGTGAGGGCAGCAGCATCACTGAGAAGTGAAAGGGTAAGAGGCAGGAAGGCTAGGGGTCCCCAAACAGAGGAAACAGGCTGCAAGTGTCAGAGTCTTTCTCTCTCTTAAGCGGCAGGAGGCAACAAACTACAAGTGTCAGATTTTTTCCCCTTCTCTATACAAAATTAAAAAGAGGTTTCTTTTAAAATTCTGTATTGCCATGACAACACCTGGTTCCACCTGAACTTAATTTTCCTCAAACCTTGATCTAACCAATGCATTTTTCTTATGGAAATGTTCTCTTAAGCTATGTTAATGAGACTATGTATTTGCTTGGAAACCTGCCTTTCTTCAAGATTCATGTCAGTCGTTTTATGGCCTGGGATGACTCACTTTATGCCAATGTTATCTCAAAACGCATGTTGTGGGTGAGGGGCTTGGTGCCACTCTCTGAGTTTTGAAACTTTTCCTTTCTCTAATTAGCAGCCTGCTAGTAGGTATATAACTTCCTGCTAAAGACTAGCAGGGGGGCACTCTTTCTGCCCTCTTCTGATGTCTGTCAGAAGCTTTCTCTATTTCTTTTATACTTTAATAAAACTTTATTACACAAAAGCTCTGAGCAATCAAGCCTCATCACTGGCCCCAGATTGAATTCTTCTCCTCCAGAGGCCAAGAATCCTGGCATCTTTCACGGCTCAGCAACAACCTTTCAGAAGTTCATGTGGCTCTCCTCTGCAGGCCAGGGCCGACAGTAGGCAGGGAAAACCCAGAACTGGGCTTATAACTAGCAAAAGGGATAACAGGGCCTCTTCCGTTTAGGAAGGACCAGAAATTCACTCAGAGAAATGGAAATTTACTCTGGGTGTGGCTTTGCCTTAACTGCCCATAGATCCTCAGCCAGCACCACTTTATCCAGGGACTTAAGGAGTACCTGACCATTCACACCATGGAATAGCAACTAACCAAGGACTTGCTTCAAGGAAAATGTGGGAGTGTGCCATGACCACAGGACCTCCTGGCATGTTACCTTCCACACCATTCAGAAGATGCTGACCTCATACAGCAATGGAATGGCCTGCTAAAGGTGCAGCTGAAGCACCAGCTCAGAAGCAATACTCTACAAGGATGCGATACCGTCCTCCAGTATATGATGTAAATGCTAAATCTAAGACTTTTATATGGCTCCATATCCCCTAGAGGAAAAATACATGGGTGAAGGAACCAAGGAAAGGAAGCAGAAGTGACCACATACATGGTCATTGCCAATAACCTACTAGTAGGAAGACACTAGGCTTCCCAGGCGGCTCAGTGGGTGAAGAATCCCCCTGCAATGCAAGAGATGCAGGCAGATGTGGAATCAATCCCTGGGGAAGATCCCCCGGAGAAGGGTACAGCAACCCACTCCAGTGTTCTTGCCTGGAGAATCCCATGAGCAGAGGAGCCTGCAAGGGTACAGTCCATGGGGTTACAAGGAGTTGGACATGACTGAAGTGGCTGAGCACACACGTACACAGGGAGACATTGGGCTTTCAGTCCCCCATAGTTTTGAGCTCTGCAGTGTAAGAGGTACTGTTACCCAGAGGGCACACTCTTACCAGGGGCATAGCAAGAGTCCCGTTGAGCTATAAGCTGCCAGCAATGCCTTTGGACACCAGAGGGATGGGAGATGTGAATCAAAAATACTCTGTTATTCATATAACCACCTGTATTACACATAGGCTGCTGCTGCTAAGTCACTTCGTCGTGTCCAACTCTGTGTGACCCCATAGACAGCAGCCCACCAGGCTCCCCCGTCCCTGGGATTCTCCAGGCAAGAGCACTGGAGTGGGTTGCCATTTCCTTCTCCAATGCAGGAAAGTGAAAAGTGAAAGTGAAGTCTCTCAGCTGTGTCCAACTCTTAGCGACCCCACGGACTGCAGCCCACCAGGCTCCTCTGTCCATGGGATTTTCCAGGCAAGAGTACTGGAGTGAGGTGCCATTGCCTTCTCCACACATAAGGCAGTATGGTATTATTTGAAGATGGACTTATATTAGTTTAAAATATATATTATAACTCTAGGGCAACAATTATAATCATGTACTAATAGAGGGGTAAAAAGGTGAAGAAACACATATTAGAACTGTTATACTAAGAAAGAATTGGTATATTAAGAAAGGAAATACAATGGAATCATATAAAAAGCTCAATTAAAATCATAGAAGACAGAAAAAGAGGTTGGAGAGGAAACAACAAATGCAACAAATAGAAAACAGTTAGAAAGGTGATAGATATTAATCTCATTATATCAATAATCACTTTAAACATAAGTGGTCTAAATGCACCAATTAGAAGACAGAAATTGTTAGAGTGGATTTTAAAAAGACCCAATTATAAAGACAGGTAGGTTAAAAAAACAAAAAAGGATAGAAATATACCAAAAAAAAAAAAAAAAAAAAACTAACCAAAAGAAAGCTGAGGTAGCTACATTTTTATCAGACAAAGGAGGCTTCAGAACAATGAATACTATCCAGAATAAAGAGGAGCATTACATAATGATAAAGTGGTCAATTCTCAGGAAGACATAACAATCCTTAATGTATATGTACCTGACAACACAGAATCAAAATAAGTGAGACAAAAACGGGCAAAACCAGGGACTTCCCTGGTGATCCAGCGGTTAGTACTCCATGTTTCCACTGCAGGGGGCATGGGTTCGATCCTTGGTCAGGAAACTAAGATTTCAGCCAAAAAAAAGAAAAAAAAACTGACAAACTGAAAGAAAAAATAGATATACCCAACTATCAGAATTTGAGACTTCAACATCCTTTTGTTAGTAATTGATAGATCCAGAAAACAGAAAATCAATATGAATGCAGGAGGGAAAAGATGAGAATCAGTGGAAGCCCTGAGACAATTGTAGCAAGGTCCGTCTAGACTCTTCTTCTCTGTTTCCCTTCAGATATAGAGGCTCACAGAAACACTGTGCAGGTTTGGAGAAATGAATCAATGCAATGCAAAGGGAAGGCTGGGCAGGCATGGAAGTGCATGGCTTAGATCACCTTTCAAGAAAGAATTTGCCATACATCTGTACGGAGTGAAGTTAGCTGACAGGCTCAAACTGCAGTGTCTTCCAAGATCAGCTGCAGTATTCTTGACAAAGCCATACTTTCCCTTGGAAAGTTCCAGCCAATAACCTGGAATCGTGGTGATACTAGGGCCTGGCCATTTCTCTCCAACTTTGGACTCTTCTAACAGGCAATCTTTCCTCCAGAACTCTCCATTGGGTTGACCAAGACCTTGTCACATCTGTCTTGCAGCCTAAGGCATCTAATTTCCCTCCCTCCCTCAACCCTTTCACATGTGTTAGATCCACATGATAGTCCATTAACCTAGTCTTGTTCCCTACCCTTTTATCTTTCACAGGCTTTATCTCCAATTAACATCTTGCATTCCGAACTCCATATTAGCATCTGCTTCCCAGAGGACCCAAATTAATGCAATTAAGCATTCACTGCTGCCACTAATTAGAGAAATTCTTCAGGAGACAATCAAGCATTTCAAGAGTCTCTCCGTTATGATGAACATATTTTCAGCAAGTTCCTCAGTTTACTTCACAGCTAGGTAATTCAGACAATGAAAATCATTTACTACCCCAAACTCAAAATCTCCATCAAAAGCCTATGTGCTACAGTTACAGTTTTTCCCATCACTGCATTCAGTTTTGTACCATAATGATGAAGCTCATCATAAAAGCATAAATTTGGGTTGTTCAAAGTCAATCTGAGCCATGCTTATAATCATTCAAATTGAGGATTTTTTTTTTTCCCCAGAAAGACACAGATTTTTCTTGAAACTCAAATAATCAAGTGATGACTTTTCCTTATGAAAGTCAGTGACTTTCTTGAGCAAAAGTCATAAAGCTGAGGAGAAAAATCCTTAACAAAACTGACAAGTATTAAGTGCTTCTCTTGAATCTCCATGTGTAGCTCCAGTGGAGAAAGTCTTCCTATGGATAACGGTGTGTAGACAGATATGTTTGTCAGGGTAGATTAGACTCTGCTATAATAATAAACAAACCCTGAAATTTCACTGGCTTAATACAGAGACTTTTTTCTCACTCACACAAAGTCCTATGAGATGGTTCCTGTCTGAACAACTATTCTAGATAGGTTTCCTTTAAGTGATGAAAGGAGACCAGTCCTGGGTGTTCATTGGAAGGACTGATGTTGAAGCTGAAACTCCAATACTTTGGCCACCTGATGCGAAGAGCTGACTCATTGGAAAAGACCCTGATGCTGGGAAAGACTGAGGGCAGGAGGAGAAGGGGACGACAGGGGATGAGATGGTTGGATGGCATCACCAACAGAATGGACATGAGTTTGGGTGAACTCCGGGAGTTGGTGATGGACAGGGAGGCCTGGCGTGCTGTGGTTCATGGGGTCGCAAAGAGTCGGACACAGTTGAGTGACTGAACTGAAGTGGTGAACTCAGGGATCCAGGGGTTTTGCATCATGCTATGCCATCTCAAGTCCTTTGCTCCCAGCTGCATCAACATCAGAGAGTTTCAGCATGAAAAATTATGAGGGCTATTGAATGGGCCAGGCCTGAAGTGGCAGTTATCAATCCCATCATCCACTTCCATTGGTCATATCAAACCACATGACCCCACTAGGCTAAACAGAAAACCATAGGAAAATATAGAGGGGAGCACATGAAGACCGGTGTACAGTCTCTGCCATAGTAGACTTTGCTTTTGGTATAACAGTTTGAATACTTGAAACAAGCCCTCCAGTTGGATTTACTACAGTTTTAACATTCTTCATCTGGTGGCTCAGAGGTTAAATAATCTGCCTGCAATGCAGGAGGCCCAGGTTCAATTCCTGGGTCAGGAATCCCCTGGAGAAGAGAATGGTTACCCACTCCAGTATTCTCACCTGGGGAATTCCATGGACAGAGGAGCCTGGTGGGCTACAGTTCATGGGGTTGCAAAGAGCCAGACATAACTGAGCGACCAACACTTTCCCTTCTCACTTGAACATCCTTCATACTATATCCTTATACATTAATTCTAGTCTAAATTATTCTCATGATATCCTTCCCTATCTCTGTTAATTGCCTCACTATCTACCCATTTCCTCCTTCCTTGCAAGTGTGCTCAGTCGTGTCTAACTCTTTGTGACCCCATGGACTATATGCAGCTCACCAGATTCCTCTGTCCATGGAATTTTCTAGGCAAAAATACTGGAGTGGGTTGCCATTTCCTACTCCAGAGGATCTTCCCAACCCAGGGATCAAACCCAGGTCTCCTGCATATCCTGCTTTGGTATGCAGTGCTTTACCACTGGGCCACCAGGGAAGCCTCTTTATCCATTTATAAGTCCAAAATTTAGAAGTTACCTTTGTTTCCTCTACATAGAAACTAGAAAAAAGAGAGCCAAAGAGCCCAATGCATGGGTGATTCCAAAGCACCTTCCATGAATATTATGGTCTAATAGGAAGGCCAAAGAGTTGATGCCTTCGAACTGTGTGCTGGAGAAGACTTATGAAAGGCCCTTGAACAACAAAGAGATCAAACCAGTCAGTCTTAAGGAAGAGCAACCCTGAATTTTCACTGGAAGGACTGATGATGATGCTGAAGCTCCAGTATTTTGGTTCAGTTCAGTTCAGTCACTCAGTCGTGTCTGACTCTTTGTGACTCCATGAACTGCAGCATGCCAGGCCTCCCTGTCCATCACCAACCCCCAGAGTTCACTCAGACTCACGTCCATCGAGTCAGTGATGCCATCCAGCCATCTCATCCTCTGTCGTCCCCTTCTCCCCCTACCCCCAAGCCCTCCCAGCATCAGAGTCTGAAGCAAACAGCTGACTCATTGGAAAAATCCCTGATGCAGGGAAAGATTGAGGGCAGAAGAAGAAGTGGTGCCAGAGGATGAGATGGCTGGATGGCATCACTGATGCCATGAACATGGACATGAACTTGGGCAAACTCCAGGAGATGGTGAGGGACAGGGAGACCTGGTGTGCTGCAGTCCATGTGGTCGCAAAGAGTCAGAGACGACTGGGTGACTGAACAACGACAGTGAGATATAGAAATGTTACTCCTATACAGTTCCATCTCCTCTTCCATTTTTTGTATTGTTTGCGCATCAGCANATGAACTTGGGCAAACTCCAGGAGATGGTGAGGGACAGGGAGACCTGGTGTGCTGCAGTCCATGTGGTCGCAAAGAGTCAGAGACGACTGGGTGACTGAACAACGACAGTGAGATATAGAAATGTTACTCCTATACAGTTCCATCTCCTCTTCCATTTTTTGTATTGTTTGCGCATCAGCAAAATCTATACTTCTGTACAGCATCCTTAAACTTGAACTTCCTCAGTCTATTCCAAATAAAGGTAGTCTCTTCAGGAGAGCTACGCACCTCTGTTTGTATGGCCTGACTCTCACCCTCTGCAGAATCTCTGTGCTACTGCTCCAGAGATGGAACAGGGACTTTTATTCTATCAATGTCATTCCCATATAAGCAAGACTCTAGGCTGGGGGGCAGGAGGGGATGGGGCACTGCTGGTCTTCTTGGTTTGTCTCTGCCAGTATGGAATCTCAGCTCTACAGGGAACCTGGTTTGAAGATTATTGAAGCCTAGTATTCTCAGCTTACTATGTCTGGAGTAGAGTTTCTGTCCTATGGATGTGAGCTGGGTGGAGGAAATGTCCTTTAATGGTTGAATGGATAAACAAACTATGGTACATCAATATAACAGAATATTATTCAAGAATAAAAAGAAATGAGCTATCAGATCACAAAAAGAAACGGATGAAACCTGAATGAATGTTATTAAGTAAATAAGCTAGTCTGGAAAAGGTTATACACTGCATGATGCCAATTATACGACATTCTGGAAAAGGTAAAACTTAGAGCAAATAAAAAATATCAGAGACTATTTTCTTTTACTTCAGAATAGTTTTATTAGTTTGGATACAGTATGTCAACGCTCAACAATTCCTCTCCTACGCTGACACACAAATCCACTCAATCAGAGTCTTTGTTGCCCCATAGCTCATATACTGTAATGTTACTGTGTGCGTCTGCAGGAACCTCGACATTGGGAGGGTTGAGCTTACCGCCAGTTGCCATGGTGAGTTTCAGATTATGCACCCTGGATACAAATTTCACACGGTCCATCTCGAGCAGAGTTAAGGTATCGAATATATAGTCTTTGTCGGGGGAAGCCTTTTTCTTTTTCTCTCCCGGAGAGCCAGATGAATCGCCCTGATGGGAAGGAGGAGTCTGCACGTTACTCTCGCCACTCTCTCCTGCCAACTTCACTGTCATGTACATCAGCACAATGAAGAAAAGCCAGAGCAACGTGATCTCAAGCCAATCTTGGGCATGCTCTGGTAGATTCTGCCCAATTAGAAAGTGCTCGCCACAGATCACCTTCCCCTGGAGTTCTTCAGCTTTCTTTCTCTGAGAAGTAAACAACACCGATAACACCCATGGATAAGCCCAGGAATGATTTCAGGGACCATATGATGTGCTGAGAGGAAATGGCCCCTGGTGCGCTAGTCTGCCCTGGTACCTGGACAGTGAGGACCAAGCAAGGTTGGAACCTTGGTAACGTCATAGAGGGCCCTGCCCCAGTCAGAATCCATGTGCCCATTGTAATGATTTCAGGGCAGAGGATAAGGAAGCTTGTAGGGGTCAACTGGGAGTAGGGCTTAAAGGGAAATGGTGACATTTCCAGTGGGCAATCAAAAAAGAGGTAGGGAGTGACAGATGCCATTGCCAGTGTATTCTTTCTGAACCTGATGCTCTACTGGGAGGGTGGTTCAGTCTTCTATTTTTATTTTTCCATTTGTTAAATCCAGATACTGTGCTGAGGAGAGCAAACATGGGCATGTGGGCATGTACCCCTGTGGAGCAGACAGCCAAGCAGGAAAGAAACATATTAAACCAGAGGCCACACACTAGGAGCCACTGATGTGTTTTGTGTGGCCTACAGTGTTCCTAACAATGACTGTGCTCAGTCACTTAGTCATGTGTGACTCTTTAAGACCTCATGGACTGTAGCCCTCCAGGCTCCTCTGTCCTTGGGATTTCCCAGCCAAGAATACTTCTCCAAGCATAGAGGATGTTTTAGGGCAGTGAAACTATTCTGTATGATGTTATGGTAAATACATGACACTCCATATTTGTCAAAACCCATAGAACCTTACAGCACAAAAAGTGAATCAATGTATGCATATTAAAAAAAACATTTTGACATCAAAAATGGAATGTGGAATTTGACTGAACAGTCTAATTATATTACAACTGTATGAAACCATCTCACTAAGATTCCCTGACTTAAATAACTTTAGAAATCTAGTTTGCAAGACTAAAAGCAAATGATAAAAACACTGTAATCTAGTTGATAGTGTTCTTTCTCGTATGGGTATAGGTTAACAATCCTGATATGTTTATACATGTATGCTTGAATTGAACAGTAAAATAAATGGCACATGTGTATACATACATATATTTCTTTGTCTTGTTAGCTGAAAGGGTCTAAGAGAAATGATACTCCCCAAATCTGAAAGAAACAAATGTAGAAATAAGCACAGATCTTGGTTCTCAATACTATTTTCCAATAAAAGAACCAGGCTTCTTGGAGAAATTACTGACTATGGGGCTCAGAGAGGAAAAATAGAAGAGAAGCCTTAAAGATCTTATTGTGTCAGAAAGGAAGTGCTAAAAAATAAAAAAGCCCCGTGGTAATGGGGTTACATCAAAGAAGACAGGAATGAGCTCCCAATGGACAAAGCTGTAACAAAGTGAGCAAATAAATTAAGTTACCTTTTGGTACTATACCCCAAAGTATAAAATAAATATCTATGGGTCAAAACTGATATAAATAAACAGTTGGATACATGTGAGAGAATAGACCATGCAGAAGAATTTCAGATATGTGGCATAAGTAATTCAGCTCTCAGGGAGGTGGAGTGAAACTCCCTATTCCTGAAGAGTGAGTTACACGTAGTGAATTCCTTCCAAAAAAAAAACAACAATATGGAATGAGAGAAAAAGAGTAACTTGACAGTGGAATAACTTGACAAACACTACTTCAGCCATGTGGTCAATGTCAACAGTAACAGGGATAAGGCGTGTTGACAGTATCACACAATGAAAGGGATACTCAACCTCTGCAGTCTTCCTCCCCCAAAATCCATAGTCCCAGGCTAATAGGAAAAACATCAGACAAATCCAAGTTGAGGAACATTTTATAAAATACTTGACTAGTACTCTTCAAAACTATCAAGGTCATAAAAAATAAGCGAAGTCTGAGAAATTGTCACATCCAAGAAGAGCCTCAAGGCTCATGGCCTGAGTAGCTCATGGCTACTACACGCAATGTGGGATCTGGGATGGGTTCCTGGATCAGAAAAAGAACATTGGGTACAAAGAAAATCTTAGTAGAAAAAAATCTTAGAAATACAGTAAGCACTGTAGTTAATAACAATATGTGTGATATCTGGGAACTTTCTGATATATGGAAACTACCTTTGCTTTTTTGTAAATTTGAAATTGTTCTAAGATTTTTTAAAGTTTATCTTTAAGAAAGCTGTGGTACATATACACAATGGAGTATTACTCAGCCATTAAAAAGAATACATTTGAATCNTTGGAGCCCCCCCCAAATAAAGCCTCTCACTGTTTCCATTGTTTCCCCATCTATTTGCCATGAGTGATGGGACCATTTGCCATGACCTTTGTTTTCTGAATGTTGAGCTTTAAGCCAACTTTTTCACTCTTCTCTTTCACTTTCATCAAGAGGCTCTTTAGTTTTTCTTTGCTTTCTGCCGTAAGTGTGATGTCATCTGCATTTCTGAGGTTATTCATATTTCTCCCGGCAATCTTGATTCCACCTTGTGCTTCATCCAGCCTGGCATTTCTCATGATGTACTCTGCAAGTTAAATAAGCGGGGTGACAATATACAGGCTTGGTATACTCCTTTCCCAATTTGGAACCAATCTGTTGTTCCATGTCCAGTTCTAACTATTGCTTCTTGACCTGCATACAGATTTCTCAGGAGGCAGGTCAGGTGGTCTGGCATTCCCATCTCTTGAAGAACTTTCCACAGTTTGTTGTGATTCACACAGTCAAAGGCTTTGGTGTAATCAATAAACCATAAGTAGATGTTTTTCTGGAACTCTCTTGCTTTTTCCATGATCCAGTGGATGTTGGCAATTTGACCTCTGGTTCTTCTGCCTTTTCTAAAACCAGCTTGAACATCAGGAAGTTCACAGTTCGCGTATTGCTGAAGCCTGGCTTGGAGAATTTTGAGCATTACTTTACTAGGGTGTGAGATGAGTGCAATTGTGCGGTTGTTTGAGCATTCTTTGTCATTGCCTTTCTTTGGGATTGGAATGAAAACNTTGAACATCTGAAAGTTCATGGTTCACGTACTGTTGAAGCCTGGCTTGGAAAATTTTGAGCATTACTTTGCTATGATCACATGGACCACAGCCTTGTCTAACTCAATGAAACTACGAGCCATGCCATGTAGGGCCACCCAAGACAGATGGGTCACGGTGGAGAGTTATGACAAAATGTGGTCCACTGGATAAGGGAATGCAAACCACTTCAGTATTCTTACCTTGAGAACCCTATATAGGCTTTAGTTCTTAACTATCTGTCCTCTTTGTCCCAACTTCTCCCATCATTCTCAGTCACTTCAACATTCATATGGTTAACCACCCAGCACTCTGGTTTCTTGTTTCCTTATCTGCCGATTGCCAGGGACCACTACCACTTCACAATCCAGAGCAGCAGTATGGAGCCCTGTATCTTGAAGATCCATGCATTCTTTTCATTTACACATCAACACATGATTTCCAGAAGCTGACAAATCTTTAGTACAGGATGTATGTAAAAGTATATACATTTTTTTTTTACTAGGAATTAGGCCTGTGCTTCATTCTTTTCAGTTTTGCTTTCCATAGAACTCACCATGGATCAGTGATTACAAATGGGATTTTTAAGTTTAACAGTAGATTAAAAATAAACCCCCAATAATACAAAAATACATATGCACAAGGTTATTCATTGCAATATTTTTTATAATTGCAAAATACTGGAAACCACCTAAACACTCATTCCTAGGAGTGTGGCTAAATAAACTGTGGTACATCCATGCAACTGTAAATAAATATTTTTTATCTATATAAAAAAATTAAAAAATAATAAATATTTTGCCACTGTAAATAAGAATGAGAATGATATCTATAAACTGAGTTGGAGTAACACCTAAGACATAGTATACAATGAAAAAAGCAAGTACCAATGTTATACCTATAGAAAGTCACCTTTTATGTAACAAAAGGAGATATTTTCATACCGGCACCTATACACAAATGTTTTGTAGCAGCTCTATTCATAATAGCCAAAAACTGGAATCACCATAAATGTCCATAAATGGATGACCAAATTATGTTACATCCACACGATGGAATATGACTTAGCAATAAAAAGGAAGAAACTACTGATGAACATAACAACATGGTTGAGTTTCAAAGGCATTATGCTAAGTAAAATAAGATGGTCTCAAAAGGTTATACAACCATGTGCATGCATGCTAAGTCACTTTGCCATGCCCTCCTCCAGGGGATCTTTGTGATCCAGGGTTCAAACCCACGTCTCTTATGTCTCCTGCATTGGCAACTGGGTTCTTCACCACTAGTGCCACCTGGAAGCCCCTATATAACCATATGTTTTCATTTATATGACATTCTCAAAGGGAAAAACTATAAGAACAGATCAGTGGTTGCCAGAGTTGAGAGTCGAGGAGGCTTTGACTGCAGACAGACAGCACAGGAGAATTCTGGGGGCTGATGGAGCAGTTCTGTATTCTGATTGGGGCTAATTACACAGATCTATACATGTGTTAGTACTCATATAACAAATTCTATACCAAAATAAGGTAATTTTACTGTACATAAACGACAAAAAGTGTAGAGGTGGAGTTGGTGATTAAAATGTGATGAGTTTAGATGTGTATAAGAGACAGGGATAAGGGAATGCAAACCACTTCAGTATTCTTACCTTGAGAACCCTATNTTCTGATTGGGGCTAATTACACAGATCTATACATGTGTTAGTACTCATATAACAAATTCTATACCAAAATAAGGTAATTTTACTGTACATAAACGACAAAAAGTGTAGAGGTGGAGTTGGTGATTAAAATGTGATGAGTTTAGGGACTTCCCCAGTAGTCCAGTGCTGAGGGATGTTTCCAGATGTTTCCACTGCAGGAGGCATGGGTTTGAACCCTGGTCAGGGAACTAAGATCCCACATGCCACACAGCAAGGCCAAAAAAAAAATGTAATGAGTTTAGTCCTGTTGTAGCCACGTGTTCCGAGAAACAACTCACTCAGAAGGATGATGCAGATAGTGAGGTACAGTTTATTACACTGGCGGGCCCAAGGCAGAGTCTCCTCTTTGCCGAGGACCCTGACCAGCATTTGTGAAAACCTTATATACCCTAAGTATACGTGCCCAAACCCACCTCCCCAAATTCCGTGAAACTAGTCTGAACAAAGGAAGAGAAAGATACAATCAAAGTTGACCTGTGATTCATATGCCTTAAGCGTAGGTAGTTAACAGTGGACAGTTATCAATAGGCCTGTGGTCATACCCCAATAAGCATAATAGAATTCATGATTCTATTTGGTTACACAGATAATTAGGGAATTCTTTTAGGCAATGGAGAGTCTAGGTATGAGCCCTGGGGTTCTTCCATACGGGGGTCTGGTTTTCCAGTTGGTATGTCGTTTCCATAGATACTGGGCATATAGCTCAAAGTCCACAGTCCGGCCCAAGATGGAGTCCTGCTTTCAAGATAGAGCCTGTTCTGTCTGTTTCCTCCTTCAGTCCTAGGTCTTCAGACATATATTAAGGATGTATTATTTCATCCCCTGGACCATCTTTTAGTGTTATAAAAATAACAAAGAAACAAAGAAACTAAACAAACCAGCAACAAAGAAACTAAAAGTATTATGTGACTACCATAAAAAAAAAAACCCCCCACACACATTGAAATTTGGATTACCATGGCTTGGTAATGGGAGCAAACTAAATTGCACTATGTGAAATATGTATCCCCAACCTAGTTCCTGATACAGAGTAACAATTCAGCAAACATTTGTGGAATGAATAAATGAGCGAGAAAATGAAAGAAGGAAAAGGCTTACACATTTTGATATGAAACCCTATGTCTTCAACATCATCAAAAAGTTTGAAGCAGAATGGAAGGATATTCAAACATCGCTTAAAGCTAAAATACAATGTGCCAAGGGAGAAAAATGAAAAAGCTGTGGAAGCTACACTTTATAGTGTTCTACTTAACCACAAAGGCCAGGGCTGCTGAAGTCATTATTGACACACTTGCCAAAACTTCTGCTTGAGACATGGTGAAAATGATGACTGCGTACAAAGAGTCTCTGTCAGATACCACAGTTCACTTTAGAATTACAGATGTGGCTGGAAATTTAAAATGGCAAACATCCAATTTCTGACAAAACTGACAGTATTTATTGGGAATTGATAAATCTACAAGCTTGTGAATCTAGCTCATCTTTTGAGTTTTTACCATGGGTTAGATCTAAATAAGTAATTTTGTAAAGACATTATGTTCTGGACATGAGTCTGAGTGAGCTCCGGGAGTTGGTGATGGACAGGGAGGCCTGGCGTGCTACAATTCATGGGATCGCAAAGAGTCGGACACAACTGAGCAACTGAACTGAACTGAATCTTTTCCAACTTGGAAAACTGAAGAAAGAAATTCCTTCCTTTCTTCCTTCCTTCCATCCTTCATTGATCTAATGTTTACTGAGCACTAACTATGCACCAGCCAGTGTTTCAGGCGCAGGGAACACAGTTGTGAACAAGAGACAAGATCCCTTCCCTTACGGAACTTACACTCTGGTAACTGAAAACAGACGATAAACCAAGAAAGAAAAATAGCAAATAGGGGAAAATACCACACAGAGGATTGAAATGGGGCGATGTGGCAGAGTGAATGAGGGTGTGGAGACTGGGTGGGCTGGTCAGCCTTCTGACAGGAGCTAACATTTAAGCTGAGCTCAGAATGACAAGGAATCAGCTCTGCAAATATCTGAGGAAAGAACTTTCCAAGAAGAAGGAGAAGCTAGAGTACTGGTTCTCAAAAGGAATGGCGCTGCTTCTTAGAGGGCATTTTAGAAGTTTGCGGGGAGGGGGCCCACAGAGACTGGAGGACTCCATTGGCATTTAATCGGCAGGGCAGGGATGCTGCAGGGCTGCAATGCACCAGACTGTCCTGCATCCTTCATGACTTTCAAAGATCCCACCAGGCACCCATATAAGTGGAAAAGCTGTTTCTCATTATCAGAGTTGAAAACCTAACTCTGCTTAACTCATAAAGACAACACAATTTTCACACAGTGTTTATGCACATGGAACTTCCTAGGAATGCAATTACCATGTAAATAGAAAGCAGATTGTATTCTATTTCATTCAGAACTTCACCAAGAGTTATTCAACATTTCAAAGCCAACACCTCCGGAAGGCAAGGCAAATGTCACCTAATGGGAAACACTGCATCTAATGGGAAAGGCTTCAGGGAAAATTGATGATGGTGGAGAGATTTTATTTTAATGGATAAGACATACCCAAAGTAAAATGGAAAAAGGGGAAAAAAGAAAGCAGTACAAAAGGGCACATAGTCAAAAGTGATCTCCCTTCCACCTCTGTTCCCACCATCCCCAGTTTTCTTCCCTAGAGATAATCTGATTATCAGGGTTTTCTACATACTTCCAGTGGCTTTATCTCATTTTTTTGTTTAGAAGGAAGGGACGGAGAGAGAGGGGGGAAATACTCATACAAATGAATATTTGTTTGGACATTTTTAAAAAAAAGATGAGGAAAGATACACCCAGCAGAGAGGGTACAGCTCGTGGTAGAGCATTTGACTGCAGAAAAGGTGTGTGTGTGTGTGTGTGTGTGTGTGTGTGTGTGTGCATGCATACACACATCAAGCTCTTAATGTTGGCTTCTCTAATGTTACCTCAGAGGATGTTCAGGGAGACAGTTTTTTAATACACTTCTGTACTGTTTTCCTTGGTATAACAAGTATATTCTACATTTGCAATTTATAAAATCTCATAAGGTTAAAGAATAAAATACAAATTAGAGCAGGAATCCACCAACATTGGCATAAATACAGCAAGATCAATTATAATCTTAGAAACATCAGCAAGCTAAACTAAGATAATGTATTGAGAGAAGATTTCACTCTGAAAAGAGAAACAAAAAGTGAGTGGTGAAGAATCCAAAACCGTGAGCATCTCCCAACATCTGCTGAGAAGGAGGCTNAAGGAATGCTCTTGAGAACAACTGATCCCAGGATCAGGAAGATAGGGTACTGTTTGAAAATAGTGATCTTTTTTGCCCCTCTCAGTTTGCCAGGCGGTGGTGGGGGCGGGGGGCAGGGGACATTGCTACATTTCCTTTTAACTGTCAAAGTAGGGATCTGTCTCCATCCTTTCCTAGGGCTCTTATGTCAACATCTGTTTGGCTAGGACTTCTTTAATGTAAGGTTGTAAGACTGGAATTTCTAAAACATGCCTTTTAAAATCCAAAATAGAAATGTACTTATGGAT
Source organism: Neotragus moschatus (assembly GCA_006410615.1). NCBI lineage: Eukaryota > Metazoa > Chordata > Mammalia > Artiodactyla > Bovidae > Neotragus > Neotragus moschatus. The sequence goes on along the minus strand of SJYA01004038.1, from coordinate 1,862,222 downwards.
GTGTTCTTAAACCCTCAAAACCTTTCGAACTTAATGATATCGCTTGTTTAACATCATGTCACATTGAGCTAAAGAGCCGTTTACATTTAAGAGACGAGGAAAGAAGTCCACTTGAAATTTAGATGAAAGAAAAAGGAAATGTTTGGGAGTCTAGGAAAGGAGAAGAGGGGGAGAGGGGAGGAGGAAGCCAGAAAGTGGAAGGTGAAAACGAGTGGAAGAGGGTCACTGCCCAATGGCCTTGGGGAAAACTTTGCAAAGATTCCTTCCCTTCTAACATCGAGTACTTAGTCAAACTGGATTTTACAGTGTCCACCAAAGATTCTGGACCTTTTCCCAGAGGGCAGAGCCTGTGACAGTGTGACTCACAAGAGATGGAGCCCAGCACAGCACCACGTGCAGATAAGTGCTTAATACAGGCTTTTTTGGGAAGATGATATTTTCAAGAGGACGAAACCTTGTGACACTGCTCATGGGCGAGCCCTCTGAGTACAGATTCTGAAGGGGCTCAGGGTAGGGTGTGGGAGCAGTGGGATGGGGGCCCTGCCTCCAGCAAGGCTGCTGCAAGCCCAGGGCCCAAGCTGGCAGGTGAGCCTGGAGTGTCTTTGGGGAGATGGCAGAGCACAGCAGCTAGCTAGCACAGGCACTCCAGGGGAGACAGTTTTGCCCCATACTCTGGCTGGCCTGAAGTGTCTCAAGGAATGCATACCAAACCCATGCTAGGAGGTGACTGTCAAAGGCTTCTCTTTTTGGGAGAGAGAGAAAAGTCCCCAAACTGAGGCAGCCCTAGATCACAGGTTCAGCAGGAGAAGGCTGTCAGGCTCTAAAATGGCAGTGCTGGGACTTCCCTGGTGGTCCAGTGGTTAAGACTCTGTGCTCGCAATGCAGGAGGCCCAGGCTCACTCCCTGGTGGGGGAACTAAGATCCTGCATGGCATAAGGCATGGCCAAAAAACAAACAAACTACAACACCAAACAAAATGCCAGTGCCATCTGTAGGGCCTTGAAGCCCCATTTGGTGTCAGCAATCTATGTGTCTGCCACCCCCTCATGACATTTATAATCCAGTATTTCCTGATTCACAAGAACATCAAGAAAAGCCTGCAGCGAGTCAGCAATAATCATAACAACAGCAGCAACTTCTATTTATTGAAGAAACAAAGGGCCCAGGCTAGGCACTTTCCATGCACTATCTTATTTGATCTTCTCAGCAGCCCTATGAAATTAAGACTATTATTACTGTTCTTGTTTTATAGATAAGGAGACCAAAGTTAGAAAGATGAAATTACTTGCCCCAAGGCACGTGGATCTGAGCTTCAGTCTTTGACCCTGGAGCCCCAGCACTGCGCCATCTCACTGTCCTGCCTTCCCGGAGATAGGGCCAGCATTCAGCCTCAATTCAGAGCCCACGCGTTTTGTCACTGCTCTCTCCTCCAGTCGGGCAATATCTGGCTGGGAGGGATTGTGCACAGGGGGAGGTGGCATGCCAGGCAGCCAGCCTTATGGGACCCCGAGGGCCCAGGGTTTCAGCCCCTGGACTCATGAGCCTTCAAGAATGCCCCCTTCAGCTGCACTGCAGACGTTGTGCTGAGTGCCTAGATTTTCCTTTCTGTCCCTTGACTGTCTTACCTTGAGTGTAAGAATCAGGGAATATTCAGAGATGGAAGAGACCTTAGAGCATCTCTAATCCAACTTCCTTGTTTTACAGAGAGGAAACTCAGGCTGAGAGAGGGAAAGTGACTTCCCCAAGATCACCCAGGGCCCGGCCTACAACTCAGGTCTCCTAATTCCCTTGTTGGTGCTCTTTCTACACACTGTGCTGCCTGGCTTAGAAGAATCTGTAAATCCCCACACTGGGCCAGCCCCGTGGTCCATCCAACCCACAAAGTTACCTGGGACAGGGATACTTTGAGACGTCATAGGGGAAAGCTGACAGGCCTTCTTGACATCAGCCTAGGAAGGATGGAGGCCTCCCCCAACCCCCAAGGGAAGGGTGGAACTTCCTTGAAAGAACATTAAGTGTCTGTCATCTTACAGGTTTAGCTAAATCATATCGCGCCTGTCTCAAAGCATTGGAAAATGCCAAACAGGACTGGGTGTTTGGGGGTGGGGAGGTAGTAGAAGGGAGGCTCAGTTCTAATTTTTGAGCCCCCTTTGTAGATGTTCATGGAAGCATCTTCTCCTGTCCAGTTGGGTTCCTCCTACACGCCAGGCACGCCCTCTGCCCTAGCCTCTGGACCAGGCATCCTGCGGTCAGCCGTGGCTGGGGGCAGGTGCCGCAAGACTGTGGATTTCTCTTCCTCCGCACTCACTTGGAAAAACACCCTCATGTGTGTTACATTACCGAGTGGATGGAGGCTGAACTAAGTGTTCGCTCAGAAGCTGCCTGCAGTCAGAATGACATCATGTCTTCCTTAGGGCTTCGGAGCTTCCATCTTCTGCCAGTTAGCTTAATGGTTAATTAGCCATCAGTTTGGTTGTTTCTCTGTCTCCACTGTTGCTTCTCTTGCTGTGTGTGAGTTTCTCTTTGTCTCTCCGTCCTCCTTTGCCATTCTCTGTGTCAGCCTGGAGTGTGAAGCTGGTTGTATCTTACAGGTAGATGGGATGGTCCAGCTCACTGAAGAAAGGCTTGTCTTTAACTTTCCTCATGACCCCCTCAGGCATCCTTCAACGATTACAGATATACTTTTTCCCTTTCTCCATTTCTACCCTCCCCCACCGGCCTCCAACAGAAGGATATTCATACCTCATACCTCATGTGTAGAAAGATACCAGATATCTTCTCTAGGGAAAAGAAAGACCTGAGTCACCTAAGAGCACGTGCAGGGGGTGAGGGACTTGCTCAGGCAGCCGCAGCCCCAGGAAAACAGTTTACAAGGCTGGAAGGATCTTTGGCAGCTCCTCTGTGCCCCTCGATGCTCCTCCAGTCACTTTGGGCCCGACCCCAGCCACCAGGACGTGTTGCTGGCCTTCCTCTTCTTCCCCCTCCCCGCTGGTTGCCTCTGCCTTGACTCTAGCTCATCACCAAGAAGCCAAGCTAAAAAAAAAAAAAAAAAAAGAAGCCAAGCTGTCTCAAGATGAGAACCAATGGATTAAAGGACCAATGCTACTAGGACAGGGCTTATGGGCCCCCTGAGACAATGGCAGCAACTAATATTTGCAGAACACTTTGTATTGTGCAAAGATGTTTCTTGCATGTAATTTCCTTTGCTTAGTCATTGACTCAGTTAGTGAAAGGAGGAGCTGGAACCCGTGTCTCCCAATTCCATATCCACTGCTGCATTTCCAAGGGTGCCCACTCAATGAGCTGTCTGGCCAGACTTGGTGGTGGTGGTTTCGGGCCAGGGATGAAGGGGGACTGTATTGGGCAGAGTGCCCTCTACTTAAGAGGATGCTAATCCTCACAGCATCCCTACAGGATTGCTGTGTTTATCCTTAGTCTCTAGAGGAGGACACTGAAGATAAAGTCACTTGCCTGAGGACACCTAACTAGTAGGATGTGATTGGGCTGGGATTTGCACCCTTGTTTGACTCCACTAAACCTCACTGGTCTTTGGAGAGAAAAAAAGGGTCCTGGGGGCATGTGTGTGGCTTAGGGGCAGGCGTCAGCGCTGGCCACCGTGTGGATGCTGTGCCCACGGGGGAAGAGGGGGACCGGGTGAGGGAATGCCAGCTGCCAAAGGGGGAGGAGCTGCTTTCACTGCCCAACAGAGGCCAGGGGTTTATAAGGGTGCTGAGAAGGACTGGGACACCAAACCCCGAAACAAAACAAGATCATTCCTGTTTCAGAGAGCCTGACTGTCGCACTCTCCCTTTGTGATTGCTTTTGAAGCCACAGCACCAGTTCTTGTGATTTTCTGCTGTGACCAGTCTGCTTCCTGGCTCCCCTCTCACCACAGAGAGAGGGTGAAATTCCAAGCCCCCCACATCAAAGGTTCAGGTCTCCACAGGCTTGAGTGGCATGCATCATTCTGAAGCCCTACCTTAGAAAAGCCAAACAGCCAACCTACTCAGTCCCAAACACCTCACACACTCCCACCCGTGTTCCTGCTAGTGGCAGGTATTTTTAGAGTCCTGAGCTCATGGTGTTAAAGCATCTGCCACACGCCTGAGAGCTGGTAGGGATTCAGCCTTATTCAGAGGCAAGAGTTACGACTACCAGAGGGTAGGGGTGGGGAAACCAGGAGCCAAGTGGTAAGGGTATTCTCTGGCAACACTTGCCCTCTTTCCACTGACCTCCATTCCTCTCCCGGCCTGCTCTCCTCTGTCTTCCTGCTCAGAGCACCAGAAAGGTGGAAGAAATGAGAATCCCTTGTGTCTCTGCTTGCCAAAGCAAATCAGCCTTTGAGGACTTACGTTTTTCTGAGTAACCAAAGTTGAATGTTGTCTCTGAAATCCTTGGCAGATACCTAGGATGTCAGATGGATTGTAGTTTTGGTGACTCGGGCCAATACTGCTTTTTGATCAAGACGAAAATATTAATGACAAGCTTGATGATGAGGGACCTGATGCAGAAAAAGACTGCTTACAGTCTATCTGGAGGGATGCCAAGAACACTGATGAAACGACTAGAGAACATGCATGCGTGTGTGCCCAGTCACTCAGTCGTGTCCGACTCTTTGTGATCCCATAGACTGCACCCTGCCAGGCTCCTCTGTCCAGGCAAGAATACTGGAATGGGCTGCCATTTCCTTCTCCAGGAGATCTTCCCAACCCAGGGACTGAACCCAACCAAGTCTCCTGCATTCTTTACCACTGAGGTGGATTCTTTATCACTGAGCCATCTGGGAAGCCCAGAGAACAAATAAATATACTCTAAATGGTGTGGTAGAGACTCAAAGTACAATAAACATTCCTAAGGAAAGAGAACTGAAAAACTGGAGGTTTGAGGAATAAGGTGGAATATGAGCTGAGCCTGGAAGAATGGGTGAGATTTGGATAGAGCAATTTGGGGGCAGCCACTTATATAGGGGAGGGCGGACTAGTAGGACCAAAGGTACAAAGGACAGAATGAACCAGGTGTAGCTGAGTACCTGGAAACTAGGTTTGGTGGGGTCAAATTATGGCATACAGAAATGTTTCTATTTTGATGCCATATGCAATAGAGGGCTATTGGAATTGGCTGAAGAAGAGGACGACACGCTGATACAAGCAGGGATTTAGGAAGGCTGATTTGAAAGCAGTATGCAAGAGCCACTGGGGTGAAGGCATCTAGAATCCAAAAGCCTTTGCTGTAGTCCAGAAGTGAGGAGAGGAGAATCTGACCAAAATACATGGAAATCTGAATAGAAGGCGGTGATGACTTGAAGATTGTGCCAAAAGAACATGGCACCCATCTCCATAAAGGAGATGAAGGAAAGCCTGGATGATGAAAACTGATGCTCAGAATGATGACTCTAGTGCCCTGTAAGATGTTTACCCAGCAAAAAGATTTAATTGTATTTACTAGATTATACTTACTGACTGCTAATTCCAAATAAAGGCTATACTTCATTTTAAGAATCGTAGTAGTCAATTAGTGACTATAACCACATCCTCTTTCATAACTTAGAATTGTACAAGGCCTTGAGATAATTGTTCTCAGCATGATTTCCCTTGTCCAAGACTTTGGATTATATAAAGGAAACTAGATTGGGCTGAATGTGTGTAGACTCCAGAGCATCCCCTGGGAACTATATCTTTATGTATGTTGCTAATTGTCCTTTATCCCAAAAGCTAAGATGCAGAAGAAAATTTCAATGAGCTAATTTACCTTTTACATAAGAAAGAAGTGAATTTAAAATAAATTGAGCCACAAAGTGAGATTTTAACACTGACTTTATTTTCTTTAAAAAGTCATACAAAAAAATTTTAAAACTCCAAAGTGATGTATGCTTACAGTAGAAAATTTGGAAAATACAAAAAAGGAAATAAATATCACCTAAAATCTCACTGTTCTTAAATAACCATTAATATTCTAGTTTTGTACACTTCTGATCTTTCCTATGCATGTCTATGTTTAATTTTTTTTTTAAATATTGGGACCATAGTGTACAAAATACGTTGTATCCTCCTTTTTAAGATGTGTATAAGAGACAGGGCAAGAATACTGGAATGGGCTGCCATNTGTACACTTCTGATCTTTCCTATGCATGTCTATGTTTAATTTTTTTTTTAAATATTGGGACCATAGTGTACAAAATACGTTGTATCCTCCTTTTTAAGCTTGTATTTTGTGAGCATTTTTCCACCATTTATTTTTTTTTTTTTTTTTTTTTGGCTATGCTGTGCAGCTTGTGGGATCTTAGTTCCTGACCAGGAATCAAACCTGGGGGCTTGGCAGTGAAAGAGCACAGTCCTCACCACTGGACTGCCAGGGAATTCCCACACATGATTTATTCTTTGCAAAGAGTATTTCAATGGCTCATAATAGCCCACTGTGTAGACGGGTTTCCCTTGTGGCTCAGCTGGTGAAGAGCCCACCTGTATAGAAGCACACATGCATTTTAGCTGTTTATCTCCTAGTGAACATTTAGGTTGTTTCCTGTTTTGTAAAAACTGACTAAGATCTTTGTACAGAATTTTGACCACATCTCTCTCTCTCTTTTTGCTTCCCCCTCTAGTTTTATTGAGATGTAACTGATGTACATCACTGTATAAGGTTAAGGTATACAGCACAATAGTTTTAGTTACATATGTTGTGAAATGATTACTGCAGTAACTTTAGTGAACACCCATCATCTTATACAAATACAATAAAAAGAAAAAGCAAGAAAAGAGAAAGTTTTTCCTTGTGATGAGAATTTTCAGGTTTATTCTCTTAACTTTCATATCTATCATATAGCAGTGGTAACTATGGGCATCATGCTGTATATTATATCTCAACTACTTATTTCCATTATCTGCCATTTCTTTTGTATAGATTTCTGGATGGGATTCTAGGCCCTAAAAATTTTGTACCTTTTTAAGCTTTTGATAATATTGCCAAATTGCCCTCCAGGAAAGTTGACAAATTTACACTCCAGATTTTCAACTAAATACCTTAAGATTTTCAACTCAAAATCTTAAGAAAGACTTAATAAACGCTGGAAGAAACTTCTCTCTCTACTTTGAAAAAGACCATTCCGCCAATTTGTCAAAGAACCACTTCCTGTGTCAGGGCTTGTCACCTCATTTTTATAATGCCACAGAACCATGTTTTCTCCCATCTCTATTTCATGTTTCCTTTTCTGACTCCAATACCGGTCTTTTGCATCTTGCAGGTTCAGGTGTGGGACACAGCGGGTCAGGAACGCTTCCGCAAGAGCATGGTGGAGCACTACTACCGCAACGTGCATGCTGTGGTCTTTGTCTACGACGTCACGAAGATGACCTCCTTCACCAACCTCAAAATGTGGATCCAAGAATGCAATGGGCATGCTGTGCCCCCACTAGTCCCGAAAGTGCTTGTGGGCAACAAGTGTGACTTGAGGGAACAGATCCAGGTGCCCTCCAACTTAGCCCTGAAATTTGCGGATGCCCACAACATGCTCTTATTTGAGACGTCAGCCAAGGACCCCAAAGAGAGCCAGAATGTGGAGTCAATTTTCATGTGCCTGGCTTGCCGATTGAAGGCTCAGAAATCCCTGCTCTATCGTGATGCTGAGAGGCAGCAGGGAAAGGTGCAGAAACTGGAGTTCCCACAGGAAGCTAACAGTAAAACTTCCTGTCCCTGTTGAAACCAAATGGTATAAATACAAGAGCAATTATCACTGGAGGGTTTTTTCTTTCCCTTTTTTCCGTGCCTGCGTATCACTGACACCTGCTTGTTTCCATACAAATTGATATTAAAATAAAATTTGTATAGATTATCACATGCCTTCATGTCTTGCTTTCTTCCATGAAGACATTTCTGACCGTGATGAGCAGAAGAGGCAGCTCACCCTACTAGATAGGCACCCTTTCTAGCAGTCTTCTATGCCACCTGAAATGCTCATCCTTTGAGTCTTCAGGACTAATTCATTCTCTCATTTGGTGTCACCAGTGGGCAGAAGCACCCAGAGGGGGTGGAATACAGGCCAGGTATGTGGCTCTTGAGAGCCAATGCAGGGGGAGGGATAGAGAAGTTCTAAAAGGAGACATTGACTCATTACTTCCTAGGTTCCCTGGATGTCAAGACTAGGCTGCTCTCCTTTTATTTCCAAAATTTAAAAATACGAAGTGTAGGTTACCCAATAGGCCCAGTTCTTTCCCATTCCCTTAGCTCCTGCTCCCCATTTTTCACCGAGCAGCCCCAGGTACCAAAAATATTTCTTTCCCCTTGCCCTTTCTTGAAGAAGGCAGAGTTCAAGTTAACATCGATCTATGATGCCCCCAGTTCTTTGCTGGGTGCTCTGGAAGAAATATAGCAGGAGGATCCATCCTCTACGTTCAAGGACCCTTTGATCTAGTTAGGAGAAAAAGGTACATGCTGAAACTACTTGGGAACAAAAATTAGTCCAGAGTATTACCAAGTGTAAGACTGTGCTACGGAAATTGAGAGCATTGTGTATTCAACATCATGTAGGGGTCACCAAAAAAAAAAAAAATCACTAAACTTATTTTGGTTGTTGAAGAAAGTGTAATGTTTGGATTGGTAAAGAAGAGGGAAGTGGGCAAAAGTAAGGAGGCAGGAGTGAGCCTGTGGCTTTAGCAGGAGGGCAACTAGGAGTCTGGCCTACTGACAGCTGAGCAGCCCTCATGGGGAGCCAAGGTTGGAGAGGCCCATGCCCCAGGCAGGGCAGCTTATTGCTTTTTGAGCCAATGGGAACTTTTGGTCACTCTCCAGCAAAAGTCCTATAGGTATTTCTTGTCTGGTCCTGTGGATATGACAGTTCCTCGTTCAATGGCTAAAATAACTAAAAGTCTGTCTGAAGGCATATCCACAACAGCCCCAGGGAGATTTTTTGGCTTAAGGGTGCTGCTGAAGGCAGCTCTCTTGTTGGAAGCCCAAGAGCAGGGGAGAGGGTTGAAGACAGACAGCCACTGAGCACTGTCTTTGGTAGGCAAATGCAGCTCTGCCCCCTGCCCCGACAGCAAAGGGCCACAGACGTGTTTCCCAACCAAACCACCTGTCTGCTCCTGCCTCTTTCACTGGCTAATTCCCCAGCTAGCCCAATTCCCACTTGACCTCAGGCTCAGCCCAGCTCCCACTCTGGTTCTCATGACTTGGTTTCTGCCTGGATTCTGGTTTTTGGAGTCTCCCTAGTAATCTTGGTTAAGGCTGTGTTTTCTGTCCAGTTGTTGCTACCTAACATTTTGCCCCTGAATCTCACCTGAGGAGCTGGGGTCCTGTTGTCTATGGGTGAACTGCCTGCTGAACCCTCGTTACTGTGCTTCTCCTCAGCAGAACACCCCAGGACCTTGTCTCAGACTTCAGATGCCAATTCCTCATCCAGGATACGAACGACTGCTCTGATGTCTTTTGGCTCTTGTGACCTGGCTGCAGAGTCAGACCACCTCTCAGTGGCTGCGAGGACATTTATCCATTCACCCTAATGGGTGCATTTTAGTCTGAGTCCTGGCCCACCTCGATCACGCCCCTTTCTGCTTTAGCAAGGTCAAGATGACAGTATTCCAAAACCTCTCTCACCATCAGGATTGCCTCTCTTAGACGAAACACCTTTCCAGCACTCAACAAACATTTACTGAGTACCTACTATGTGCTTCTGTTGTCAGCCCTGGGGATAGATAGGTGAACAAAATAAAATCCTACTTTCATAAAGGAGAAAGACACTAAACAAGAAATGAGATATATAAATGAGATCATTTGACAGAGTGATAAGGACTCTAGGGGCAATAAAATGGGATAAATGGACAGAAAGTGTGGGAGTTGGGGGAGAGTGACATATTAGAGTGCTTACAAGAGGCATCTTTGAAGAGAGGGCACTTGAGATGAAACCTAAATGAAAGAAAGCAACCAGCCATGAGTGAAGAGTCTCAAGCAGAGAAAGCAGCTAATGATGCCAAGGTCCTGAGGCAGGAGTTAGTGAGAGTGAAAGTGTTAGTTGCTCAGTCATTTCTGACTTTGTAACCCCATGGACTGTAGCCTGCCAGGCTCCTCTGTCCATGGGATTCTCTAGGCAAGACTACTGAAGTGGGTAGCCATTCCCTTCTCCAGGGGGATCTTCCCAATCCAGTGATCAAACCTGGGTCTCCTGCATTGCAGGCAGATTCTTTACTGTCTGAGTTACTTTGTGCATTTGAGGAACAAAAAGGAGTGTGTGGCTGCCACTTTCACACTGGTTGGGCCTGAACTTAAAAGACTCCGAAAACTGCCCCCAGACATTTACCTTTTGCTCCCTCCAAGGCTCTGGGAGTTTCGCTGCCAAAAGCAGGCCCTCTCCACTCCTACCTGCCTGTATCCTCTGCAGCTCACCTGCCCCATCCCGGCCCTTCACACAGGATGATGTTGCCCTGGCCTGGAGATCAGGAGACAGCCAAGAAGTCCAGGGGCTTCCCACAGTGGCCCCAGGAATCCTGGGAAGTTCCAGGCTCCACCCAGTCTTCCAGTCCCAGAACTGCCTGCTGGCAGCAACAGGCCGGCCTGGTGGTCCCCAGGTCTCCCACAGACTGAGCAAGAGGACGTGTGAATGGGTGTTACCAGGGTGCACCCAGAAAAAAGGGGACACAGGAATCCAGAGAATGGTGACACCTTTGTTGCTGTGAGGGTGATAAGGAACAGGGGGCTTCAAGGGATGCAGGCTTCTCGTTCAGCCCCAGTGAGGCTCTGAAACAATCCATGATGGCCAGCATCTCCCCTCTACAGTTCCCCTTCATTTTCCAGACCTGTACCCTTGAGTCTTCACCTGTGCTACAGAGACAGGACCTGGAGAAGTCACTGCCAACATTTCAATACTGACTGGATACCAGGTGTTGAGCTGAAACACTTTATATTCTTTCAGTAGCCCATTTAATGTTCCTTCAACCCTATGAGATAGGGATAATACCTTCCATTTTACAGATAAGAATATGGGTGCTGACCTGTCTGAGGTAGTATTGTCTTACTTCATGTCTAGCCTCTTTCTATGATGTTACACCATCTTTCAAGTCCCTTCCAAGCTCCAGGATTTCTCCCCTTGTGGGGATGGCAGGTTCCCTCTGGTCAGTCCCCCAACCCAGAGAGGCCTGAACAGGAGGCCATTCAGTATCCAGGAAGCCAGAGAGGGACTTCCCTCCCTGAATGAGACATCCCTGACCAGATGCTCCAGGAAACCTGAGTGCCAGATAGAAGCATCAGCTCTGGGCCAAAGGAGTCTCTAAGATGCCCTTGGCTTGGACAGTAGCTGGGAACCACACAGCTGGCTGGACTCTGCAGCTCAGCCTTTGGGTCTGTAGAATCTTGTCACTGGGAGCCCCCCCCCCAGGACCACTCCCCACCAATATCTGAGCATGTGCTCAGCTCCCGACTCAGCCTGAGGATGGGCTCTGGCTGAGCTCAATGAGAACTCAGACTGAGAACTCTGTCAGGAAGACCCTTCAGTCAGAGAGATAGAAGCTGCTCTAAGCACCGCCATCTGGAGCCATGCTGGGGAGGAGACCGGGTCCCCAAGTGTAGCTGCCTGCAGCCCACCCACCCTGCCTGTGTGCAGAGTGGGGACAGAGGGCTTGGAGACAAGCTGAGAGTTCCCTGGGAAGCAAGGTTCAGCTTCTCTTGTTACTGTGAGTGGCAAATGCAGTGGCTATTCTCTGATCACATCTGAGACTATAGGAGACGTTCTTGCTGGTCCAGTGGCTAAGATTCCATGCTCCCAATGCAGGGGGCCCAGGTTCAATCCCTGGTCAGGGGATTTGAGCCCACATGCCACAACTAAGGGTTTGAATTCCACGACTAACAGATCCTGCATGCTGCAACAAAGATTGAAGATCCCGCATGCGGTAACTGACTCAGCGCAGTCAAATAAATAAATATTAAAAAATCCCTCAGAGGGGACAGAGTTGCTACCTTAACTTTAGAGGCCACCCACCACATCCCCTCAGTGGGAGGGGCCTTGCTCCCTCAGGAAGGGCTGTTCCAGGCCCCAGTGCTTTACACCTACTTCTGACTCCATGACTGCTCATGGCCCTATGAGCTGTTGCTGCAGTAGCAGGACTGAGATGGGAACACCAGAGATTGCCCTGGGTTAGTAGGTCCCCAGTGCTGGTTTAGAGCTGACTGCATGAAATCCCTTGGCAACATGTTACAATATGGATTCCTGGGGCACCAGCGTAGACATCCTGATGTATTAGATCTGGGGGCCACGCCCAGGAATTTTTTTAAAAAAATATGCACAGTTGATTCTGATGTACCTCCAGGTCTCTGTGTCTCTCGCCCCCTCCACCCCCACAGGCATCCTGATAAACCCTACAGTCTACAACTACCTTTTCTGAGCCATGCCTTCAAAATTAGTGATCTAGGTAACCACAGAATCCAGCCTGGTGATCCTTTCCTAGCATAAATGAAACTGTTCCAGACATAGCAAATGTCCTTAGGCTGTTCGTCTGAAATAGAAGACAAGAGCCTCTTAACCATGAGAGGAAAGTGAAGAACTAATTTGGAGCATTAACAGCTCAACACTACGAGGACCACTCTAGAAGCAAGACTGATAATTCAATAAAGATTGCATGTCTGCTGTGTGCCCTCTGCTGGTAAAATTAGTGAAGGCTGGAAAGTGCTTGCTGTGCTGTGCTTAGTCGTTCAGTCATGTCTAACTCTTTGCAACCCCATGGATTGGACCTCGCCTGGCTCCTCTGTCCATGGGATTCTCCAGGCAAGAATACTGGAGTGGGTTGCCATGCCCCCTTCAGGGAATCTTTCCAACCAGGGATCGAACCCAGGCCCCCTGCATTGCAGGTGGATTCTTTAATGTCTGATGGGTGCTGACCATGTCCTGGTGTGGAAGCCCATACAGGAGTGAATCCTGGTCCCAGTGTGGGCACTTGGACACATGGAACTAGAAAGGCAACTTACTAAAAAAAACTGAGGTGTAATAATGATACATAAAAACTGAACATATTAACTTTATATAATTTGATGAGTTTGGACATATGCACATACTCAGTGAAACCTTCATCACAATCAAGGCAATAAACATATCCATCACTTTATTTCGAACTAATCTTCCCTCGTAGCTCAGTCAGTAAAGAATCTGCCTCCAATGCAGGAGACACGGATTCGATTCCTGGGTCGGGAAGATCCCCTGGAGAAGGAAATGGCAACCCACTCTAGTATTCTTGCCTGGAGAATCCCATGGACAGAGGAGCCTGGCAGGTTACAGTTGCCATGGGGTCCCAAGAATCAGACACAACTTAGTGATTAAACCACCACCACCACCATCAGTTTTTGTGTCAAGAATACTTCCTCTAGTACTTTAAATTTGTAAAGAGGGTCAGTTCAGTTCAGTTCACTCAGTCATATCCAACTCTCTGCGACCCCATGGACTGCAGCACACTAGGCTTCCCTGTCCATCACCAACTCCTGAAGCCCACTCAAACTTATGGAAAATCCCATGGATGGAAGAGCCTGGTGGGCTGCAGTCCATGGGGTTGCTAAGAGTCAGACACGACTGAGTGACTTCACTTTCACTTTTCATATTCATGCACTGGAGAAGGAAACGGCAGCCCACTCCAGTGTTCTTGCCTGGAGAATCCCAGGGACAGGGTAGCCTGGTGGGCTGCTGTCTATGGGGTCACATAGAGTCGGACACGACTAAAGCGACTTAGCAGCAGGAGCAACTACTAATCCATAGTATCCTCCTGTTCTTTTCTCAAGAGTACTGTTCATTATCTAACACACTATATACTTATTTTCTATTGTCTGTCTTCCAACACTGAAAAATAAACTCCACAGGGGCAGAGATTTCAGTCTATTTCACCAGCACCTAGAATAGTGTCAGGCACAAAGTAAGTGCTCAGTAAACATATGCTAAACCAATAAATGAGGCCCAAAGAGGTGTTTTGGCAAAGTTTTGAGGAAACAGAGTAAGAAATTCAGTCTTTGTAGTTGAGTTCATTTTTCTAATAATAGTGATAAATTGAACCTGAGTCAATTACACCTTTTATTCAGCTGTAACCAAGAAACACTCATGTGTGAGATGGCTATTTCTGACTCAGGTGAAAGGATTATTGAGAATAGCCTGAAAGTAAAGGGATTAGACTGTCAAGGTAAAATTCATTACTATCAATTAAAACCCAACTGACTATAATAAGCAAGCTTAGTACTGACTGAGATGTTTTGTTTAAATGAAGTAAAAAAAACGATGCTACAGGACACAGAATTTTAAGGGCATTATGCTTTAAGAAAATGAACATATGTTGTGGAAATAGAATCCTATGGAAGAACACAAAGATGCACCCCTGAATAAAATAATTGCTATAGCAAGACTGTGGTTTTCATATTTGTGAACTATGACAGAGGCAGAAAAAATTTATAGAGAACCTACATTAAAACT
>SJYA01004038.1:1785712-1802977 GCA_006410615.1 Neotragus moschatus | reverse complement strand
GTTGCACTATCATAAAAATGGTGACATTTTCTGACAGTGATTGTTTCTACTGGGATGATAACTAGATATGATAGTCCACAATTCTAACTGGGTCTTGTAACATCTAATGTGTCCCTGCACTAATTGTGTAGTTTTAAAAACACTTACAGGTTTAGACACGTTCTGAACGTTATCAGAGTTATATGAAGATCTAGACTCAGGATGAAATCTAGGAAAGGCAGCCTCTGGACTTGAAGATCGAGACTCAGGATGAAATCTAGGAAAGGCAGCCTCTGGACTTGAAGGTCGAGACTCAGGATGAAATCCAAGAAAGGCAGCCTCTGGACTTGAAGGTCGAGACTCAGGATGAAATCCAGGAAAGGCAGCCTCTGGACTTGAAGAGTCTTCGTCGAGTTCACCTAAAGGCATGAAAGCATCAGCAACACACTTTAAAAGTACACAAATACTATTTTTCTACACAACCATTCCACCACAATATTTTAATTTTAAAGTAATACAACAATACTATACACTTTGACTGTCTCATTCTGTATTTCCTTTGAAGATGAGCTGGGATTACCCCTGTTCACAATATCTATGAAAATTATCTTTATTTAAAATTTTATTTCAGCGAAAATATATATCATGATAATAGAAAACCTTTCCCCTAAAAATCTATATATAACCAATACTTGAAGCATATTACATCCTTTTAATGGTGACAAGGTTGTATACAGACTTAGGTTACTGTGACTTGAAATCAAGCCCTTTCCCAATCTCCATGTCACATTCACATCCCTAAAAGCCTGGAAGTTTCATCATGGGCAATCTGATGGATTATCTGTATCAATGCTCTTGACTACTGACAGGGATACCATCAGAGACTAAATTGAGTTTATAAAAGTATCTCATATCTACTCACTACACGAAAAGTCTGGATCAGTCTAAGATTGCTCACTGTTGTATGCATGCGAATTTATAACTTCTAGGTTATTGAGGAATCAAATGAAAATTTGGAAGAATAGAGATTTACCTAAAATTTCTAGTCAAGAGAAGGTACAAAGCAGAAAAAAAATCCCATAAAACATAAAAAAATTTCCCTTTTCCACTCCTAGTAGAAAAAACTAGATCTCATAAAATAATTGTATAGTCACACAGAAGTAGGGCTGTTTTGTCATATGAAGTGTTCTATGACTAAGCACTACAAAAGACTTTTAGAAGAAAAGTCTGTTCATTCAAATAAGTTGGTATTGTTTTCATTTAGAAATTCAAGATCTACGTATTTATCCAAGCCATTAAAGAATTTCTATAGTATTTTTTGGTGACTGTAGTCTGTAGTTAACATTTTCCTTTTCTCTCACATATTTTTACCTTTCACACCTCCTTATTCAAGTTCCTAACCATATTCTCCTTCTGATTCTCACAAATTCTTACTGACTGCTATACTCTCCTCTCACGTTCAGCACCTTATAGTATAACAAGCACATATAAGACAGTCCCACACTTTCCACTAGAAACATGTTAAAATTTTGCTTCACTGAAAATAAATCCTTACTTGAAGTGGCTGATTTTGAACCTGGTATCGCTCCAACAAAGATCAGCTCATCATCATCTTCTTCCTCCGGTGTTTCTACTTTCTTCTGCCACGGTTCCAACTCCTCTTCTTCACATTCCATAAACAGTTCTGCCATTTTGGAACTATCTAATTTTCAAAAAGAGAATCCAATTTTATTTTTCTAAATATTTTCTTGTAATCCATAGTATATTTAAGATGTACTTTACCAAGTCTAATAACAATTATTGAACTGACGTTTTAAAAGTCAGAAATGTAACAAAACTATGAAACTCAGAACCCAATTTCTAAGATCTAAAACTAGTAAAATTAAGCTAGCTAGAAAGTTAATGGATGACAGTAGTTATTTAGTGGCTAATAAATTTTAGGAACAATCAAATCCAATCAAAGTGAGTTTTAATTTTATTGCTAGAATACAATATATTCACAAAAAGAGTGTACCTAACTCTTATGCAAAAAAAAAAAAAAACCCAGATACTTCTGTATTATAACAAAAGGGGGATAAACTGAGCAGCAGCAGCAGCAACAGGTGAGAGAGATACTAGGAAAACTGAACCAGATTCAGGGATACTAGGCACAGGGCAACACAGGGATGAAGTGCTGGAACAAAAATAGGATAATTAAGTGAGGCTCATTCCATCCCAATGTAGCATTTCTCACTTGAAGAAACTAAATAAAGAATATATTGTGGGTACCACCAGTCTGTAAGTGCTGACCAATCACAAAAGACCTATCAGGAAGCACCTTAGTGTCTCATTTTAAAATATTGGACAGACACCCAATAAGCACCAGAAGTATGATTGAAATCTCCAATGTGAAAGACCAAAGCAAAGGATATTAAAACACAGGTAATACTGAAGGCAAAAAAAATTAAGAGATTATAATTAACATTTTACAGATGTAAGACAGGAATGATATAAAAATTAATATTCACAAAGCTAAAAGATTAAAAACAAAATAGCCAAAAATCAGTGAAGAAAAATAAAGTGCCAAAATTGAGTAAATATCTCAAGCCGTCAGCACATGCACACACGGTGTAGTGCTAAATTGCTTCAATCATGTCTGACTCTTTGTGACCCTATGGACAGTAGCCTCCCAGGTTCCTCTGTTCCAGGGATGCTCCTGTCAAGAATACTGCAGGGGGGTTGCCTTGCCCTCCTCCAGGGTATCTTTCCTGCGGCTCCCACAGTGTAGGCAGATTCTTCACTGCTGAGCCACCCGGAAAGCCCCAAATAACCCATAAGTGGAACTAAAAGACAAAAAATATACCTATACTAAATAAAGAAGAAAAATTTGCGATAAATCAATTTCATAACTACAACTCACCAAATAGAAGTCCCAGAAAAAAAAAAAAAAAAGAAAGAAAGAAAAAGGACAGGGAATATAATAAAAGGAAAAATTCAAGAAAAAAATTCCCAGTTCTAAAGGACATAAATTCTCCAGATAAAAGGACCCACTAGTACCTAGCACAATAATCAAGAAAAAGACCTACGGTAGATGGACAAGTCATGAAATTTCAGAATGCTGGAGATAAACAGAATATCCTAAAATCTGAGAGGAGAAATTTAGAAAAATTATTTCAAAAATCTTAGTGAAAATAATTTTTCAATTTAGCATTCTATACCCAGACACAATTTTTGTCAAGCATATATTCTTTCATTAAGAAGAAAAAAAAAATGAATAAAGATTAGCAACGAGGAGTCGCTCCACTCCGTCCCGGCAAGAAGCAACACATCGGTTTCTCAGGTCTTGCTGATGCAGCACGAGATTCCCGTGATGAACCTGTCAGACAGCAAAGCCTACTACTTCAGCCCGTCGCTGTCCACGTAGAACCTGGTCTCTGACAAATAGGACTCACTGTGCCAGTGCGCAGACTTCAGTAACTGCCTGCCGGCCCAGGACGCCATGCTCTGCTCCCTACCTTTAGCCACAGACCTTTAGTCACAGGCCAGGGCTGTGCCGCCACCTACTGGAGAGTCAGGCTGCTTAGCTCTTCTCCATGCCTTACATGGGGCTGCAGGAGACCACCCTAGCCTACCTGGACAGTCAGGTCACAGTCGTGCTAATCCTCTGCTCCACCCATGAGTATCACCACTAGCTCTCTTAAGCCCAATATGTCCTCTCACGCTGTACCGCCTCTCTCCTGGTATCTCCTCTCGCGATACCTCCTCTCTCCCGCTACCCATCCGACCTCCCGCAACTGCACCACTGGCCTATGCACAGGTTGTCCTCTCACACGCTACTGTCTCTACATGCGGTACCCGCTCTCATGTGCTAGGCCCTCTCTGGGGTACCCACCTCTCTCACAGTACACCGCTCTTTTGCAGTACCACCATTGGCACTGCTATACACAATATGTCCTCTCATGGGGTAACGCCTATATAAATGGTTCGTGCTCTCGCACAGTACGTTCTCTCTAGCTCTACCCCTCGCACCTAACACGGTACCACCTCTCGCAAAGTAAAGCTGGCCTTCGCGCAATATGTCCTCTCACATGGTAACGCCTCTACAATTGGTTCGTGCTCTCGCACGGTACGTTCTTTCTCGCGATATTTCCTCTCTCGCTCTACCCCTCCCACCTCTCGCGGTACCTCCTCTCAAAATAGCACTGCTGGCCTATGCCCAAGATGTCCTCTCACACGGTACTGCCTCTACATGTGGTACCCGCTCTCATGTGCTACGTCCTCTCTGGGGTACCCACCTCTCTCACAGTACACCGCTCTTTTGCAGTACCACCATTGGCACTGCTATACACAATATGTCCTCTCATGGGGTAACGCCTATATAAATGGTTCGTGCTCTCGCACAGTACGTTCTCTCTAGCTCTACCCCTCGCACCTAACACGGTACCACCTCTCGCAAAGTAAAGCTGGCCTTCGCGCAATATGTCCTCTCACATGGTAACGCCTCTACAATTGGTTCGTGCTCTCGCACGGTACGTTCTTTCTCGCGATATTTCCTCTCTCGCTCTACCCCTCCCACCTCTCGCGGTACCTCCTCTCAAAATAGCACTGCTGGCCTATGCCCAAGATGTCCTCTCACACGGTACTGCCTCTACANATTGGAAGGACTGATGCTAAAGTTGAAATTCCAATACTTTGGCTACCTCATATGAAGAGCTGACTCATTGGAAAAGACCCTGATGCTGGGAGGGCTTGGGGGCAGGAGGAGAAGGGTATGACAGAGGATGAGATGGCTGGATGGCATCACTGACTCGATGGGCGTGAGTTTAAGTGAACTCCTGGAGTTGGTGATGGACAGGGAGGCCTAGCATGCTGTGGTTCATGAGGTCGCAAAGAGTCAGACACGACTGAGCAACTGAACTGAACTGAGTCCCAGCTCGTGGGTTCAAGTCTCAAGCAGGGTTTTGGCTGGGTTCAAGTCCCAGCCATGTGGGTTGGAGTTGCAAACTGGATTTTGGTTGGGTTCAAGTTCCAGCACATGGGTTCAAGTTCCAATCTGTGGTAAACACTTTCAGTAAGGGGACTCACCAGGGCCTGGAAACCGAAGTCTTCTCTGTATCCCATTGTCTCTGCTTGGCCCAGCAAATATTCGTTTACCAAACTCCTGTTTTTCTATCTCTGTGAAAACTGTCTTCTTCCCCTTTGAAGTCCCCCCCCCCCACTTCTCCTCATCTTGTCCTTGGCACTGGTGTTCTTATGGAGTCCCTGCACATGCATAATTAAATTTGGATTTTCTATTAGTCTATCTCATGTCATTTTCTTAGACTAGCCAGAAAACTTTAGAAAGGGTAGAGGAGATTTTTTTTTCCTTCTCCAATATTGTGAATTAAACACAGAAATGTGGCTTCCAGGCCTTACTGTTAAGTAAGAAGGTAGGGGGCCTGTCCATTGCCTGTCCATCAGCCTGGCCCTGCTGGTGAGATCAGAGGTGAAGGGCAGGCAGAGGTGAGAAACCCAATTCTCACGTGTTACCAAGTCCAAGTTCACTCTGCTCACCACACGATAGGCCAATGAATCCGAGAGATAAGGTGTTGAGGCAAGGAAGAAACTTTAACTGGGGAGCTGGCAGACCCAGAAGATGGCGGGCTAGTGCCTCAAATAACCATCTTATTGGGGTCTGAATGCCAGGTTCTTTTACAGATCAGAGGGAGAGAAGCTATGAGGAACTAAAGTCAAAAGTCAGCTTAGAGAGGGAGATGAAGTGAGGAGGTAAAGTGAAAGGGTCTTCTGTCTTGCAAAACATCTCCAAGGGAATGTCCAGCCTTCAGAAGGGATGTGTTAATCTTTTCGATTCACAGGTGGGCTGTGAAAAACTCTCTCTTCAGGAGCTGAACAAAGGCATTTTAGTTTCTAGTCAAGTAGAAGGGCAGGGTCCTCCAGGCAAGCCATTGAGTATGATTATAATAATAGAAGCAAGTCCAATAAAAAGTTTCCAACACGGAGTCAGAATTGGCTTCCTCTCTGAAACACAGGGATCTGCTGTCTTCTGTCTTCTGGCGGCAGAATGGAGTCAGTCCCCCATCAACTAAGTCTGGGGCGGAAGTGCAAGCTTATTATATGTTAACTCTGATCAGTGTTCTATTCTTCCATCCTTCACCCCAGCCATGAGAGAAGGCTCTAGAAAGAAGAATTCCCAGGACCAATCTATGTGGCCAGAGGCAACCTGGGTCTGTGGATCCAGCATCTCAGGGACCCTGTTCCCGCCACTTTGGAATTCAGACCTTCAACTTACAGAGATCTGGGTGAGAAGCTGGGGCTCTGGGTCCCCCACCAAAAAGTAAACTATGTGAGGAGACCAGCTCCAGTCCAGTCCCAGTTACAGAAACACCATGTGTCAGGAAATCCCTGGCATCCAGTAGTTAGGACTCTGTGAGAGCCAGGTTCAGTCCCGGATTGGGGAACTAAGGTCCCACAAATCACAAGGCCTAAAAAAAAATCATGTGTCTTATGCAGGGTGGGAGGATGGGAAGGGAGGGGGATGGTGCATCCTGGAGGCTCTCAGCCAGCCCCAGCCCTAAGAATGGCTTTTATCACTGCTGAGTCCCTTTGGGGGCTTCCCTTGTAGCTCAGACAGTAAAGAATTTGCGTGACAATGCAAGAGACCATCCCTGGATCAGGAAGATTCAAGAGACCTGGGTTCAATCCCTGGGTCAGGAAGATTCCCTGGGAAAGGAAATGGCAACCTAGTCTAGTCTTTTTGCCTGGAAATTCCATGGGCAGAGGAGCCTGGTGCGTTACAGTCCATGGGGTCACAAAGAGTCTGAGCATGCACAAATGAGTCCTTCAAACTTTTGTCTTCACTTTAAAATATGACTTTTAATTGATTCATTTTCATTTATTTTAAATCCTACAAAAGCAAGACAGGGATACATTTTCCTAGGGGAAAAAAAAAGAAAACTTTACAGATGGCAACCTACTCCAGTATTCTTGCCTGGAGAATCCCATGGACAGAGGAGCCTGGCAGGCTACAGTCCATAGGGTCCAAAGAGTCAGACACTACTGAACAACTAACAATACTACACAGATATGACTAAAATCTCCCTGGACACCCCCATGCACCCAGGCCCACTGAGAAGAGCCCTACTCATAAGCAGTGTCAGTGCTTTGGTGTGATCCTTCTGTAACCAGGAAGGGTTAATTTTACGTTTACACTGGATCTGCTTCTGTGACTTTAACCCTTTTTTATTATTATAAACATACATAATGACTTGCCGCAGGGAGATACCTCAGCCTCCCTTCTGTAAAGGACTATAAGAAAGTGAAAGTAACATATCCCCCTGCCTGAGGCTTGCCATTCTAGGGGATATTTGCAAGAATTGAATAGTCTTTTTACTTTGTTTCCTCACCTCCCCTCCATCTCTGATCCATAAAAGAACCTGGCAACCAGGCCTTGGTAAGATGGTTATTTTGAGGTGCTAACCCGCCATCTTCTTGGTCAACTGGCCCCCAAATTAAAGTCCCTTCCTTGCCTCAACACCTCATCTCTCAGATTCATTGACCTGTCATGTGGTGAGCAGAGCGAGCTTGGACTCAGTAATATTTTCAGAGCCCGTTGCATGAGTTTACATCCATATGCATGAATGTATACAGATGCAGAGTGGCGCTTTGTGGGTGTTCTTTTACATAAACTAGATCACACTAATTCTTGTTGTTCTGCAATTTGCGTCTGTCACTTACCAGTCCATCTGGGAGACTAACAAACATGTATTGAACACTCACCCTGTGCCAGACACTGTTCTAAGAGGTGGAGAGACTTGTACAGCCTAAAAATCCTTACCCTCATAGAGCTGACATTCTAATGATGGGGGCGGGGGAGTAACATAAGTGAGTGAAACTGATAGTATGCTAGGTGATAAAGAGCCCTGGGGAGAAAAGGAAAGCAGGGGAGGGGATGGCAGGAGGAGGTTCAATTTTAAATAGAATGATCAGGGAAGGCCTCATGAGAAGATCTGTGGGAGGCGAGAGGCCAACCAGACACCCGGGGAAGGAGCATTTCACACCAGTAGCCTAGCCGGGGTCCTGAAGCAAAAGTCAGCTGATTCCCAGCGCAGGCAGGGTGAGTGGTGCGGAGACTAGTTGGAGAGGAGAACTTTGGCTTTGAGTAAGATGGAACCATTGGGCCATTCTGAGCAGAGAAGTGATGTGATGTGAGCTGCATTTTACCCAGAAGTGAGAAGTGGCTAGATTCAAATACCTGTTGCAGAGAGAACTGACTGGATGTCCTGAGGAACTGGCTGTGGGATGTGTGAAGACTACTGGGGAGGAAAAGACTTTCCTGCTATCCTTTTAGGTTCTTTTGGTTGGTCTAGTCATTAAACTGATGTAAGACCGATTATCAGGAGAAAATCAAATTTTGATTTGGTACTTACAGGAATTCATAGAAATATGAGGCTCAAAGAAATTACCGAAGCAGGTAGCTTTTATACCTTTCAGACAAAGAAACAGTAAAAGTGTGAAGTACTGACAAAACAAAGCAGCTTAGGCTTGGGCACTAATCAGTGAAGGGACCGAGCAGAGTTTGTTAACACAGCTGCTCTAAGGGCTGAAGAGACCTCCCTACTGTTGTTAATGAGGATGTCTCCCCATCTCCTGTTTTCAGGGAGACACAGAGGAGGGCCATAGTGTCCTTTCTGCACTGGCTTTCTCAGATAATTTTAATTCAAAATAATTAATATGCCAAAGTGGCATAATTGGGGGTGGCCTGCCCCAATCTGACCCAAGTTTTTTTGGTCTGAGTGCTCCATTGAAAGCATGTAGTCCCCATTTCAGAAAGGAAGAAGACTGAGAGGAGCAGGTTTGGGGGGAGGCATCGAGGATTTGGTGTTGCGCCTGCTAAATAAGATGTAACAACTAGATATCCAGGTGGTGATGCCAAGGAGGCCATTGGTTATACAGGTGTGGAGTTCAAGATAGAGGTCCCTCACAAATGAACTTATCTACTAAACAGAAACAAAGGGAGGGTTGGATTGGGAGTTTGGGATTAGCAGATGCAAACTGTTATATTGAGAATAGATAAACAACAAGGTCCTATGTGTAACACATGGAACTATATTCAATATCTTGTGATAAAACATCATGGAAACGTATATATATACAATATATACTATACATATATACATACATAACGGAATCACTTTGCTGTACAGCAAAAAGTAACACAACATTGTAAATCAACTATATTTCAATAAATTTTTTTTAAAAAAGAGACTCCTGCTGGAACTATGACTGTGGGAGTTGTGCATTATATACAGGCAAGAACCATGTCTGTATGTATATTTAAAGCCACAGGGCTGGATGAGACCACAGGGAAACAAGAGGAAAGAAAAGAGATGTCAGGACACAGCCCTGGGGCACTCCCTCATTTCCAAGTCAGGCAATGAGAGGAACCTGCCAAGGAGACTGAGAACCAGGAAGGCAAGAGAGTGTGGAGGAGGATGCAGAAGAGATCAATTCAGTCGGTTATGCAGATGAGACAAGTCACAGGAGGATGGAGAAAACTGATCCTTGGACTTGAAGCAACTTAGCAGCAACAGTAGCAGCAGCCGCAGGTTGCTGATGGGGCTTCCCTGGTGGCTCAGCAGTAAAGAATCTGCCTGCAATGTAGGAGATGCAGGAGGCACGGGTTCGATCTCTCAGTCGGGAAGATCCCCTGCAGAAGGGCATGGCAACCCACTCCAGTATTCTTGCCTGGAGAATTCCCATGGACAGAGGAGCCTAGCAGGCTACAGTCCACAGCGTCGCAAAAAGTCAGACACGATTGAAGTGACTTAGCACACACACAGAGATTGTTGATGATCGTGTGGAGAAAACCTCAGTATTTTTCCTTCCTATGTAGAGAAAAATCTGGTTCTTCACTGTGTATTTCTTCCCTGTGTCTCTACCTATAAAGAGAACACTTCATTTCTGACACTTCTGGTCACCAAATGTAGGGGGAGTGGGATTCCCCACACTAAAAAGTAATTATAAGACACCAGTGGTATGGGGGACCAATAATTCAACACAATTCTGACACTATTTACCCAGAGACAGCATCAGATCTCACAAGTGAAGAGCTCAGGCCCACAAGACTGCCACATACACCCCCAACTTCAGGTGCCAGTCACAAACCAAGGTTATCGCTTGTGCTTCTCACCAACCAGCTATAGATCAGAGGTTCCAATGATCCCCTTCTTTGGCTCAATTAATTTGTTAGAGCCCTTCGCAGAACTCAGGGAAACACTTTGCCAGGTTATCAAAGGATATGATAAAGGCCACAGAGGAGCCAGATGAGAGCTACATGGGGTGAGGTCTGAGAGGATCTCAAGTGCAGGAGGTTCTGTCCCTGTGAAGCTGAGGTGTGTCATCCTCCTGACATGGATGTGTTTATCAACCTGAACGCTCTCCAGACCCCCTACTATTGATATTTTATGGAGGCTTCTATAAATTCTATGGGCATGATCCATTATTAACTCCATTTCCAGCCCCTCTTCCCTCTCTGGAGAATATGGGGGGAACTGACAACCCCAAGATTTTAACTGTGGCTTGGTCTTTCTGGAGAGCACTCCCATCCAGAAGCCATACACCAGAATCACCTCAGCAGAACAAAAGCTGTTCCTCATGGCTCTGTGTGCCATACTCAGTCGCTTCAGTCATGTTCGACTCTGCGTGACCTCATGGACTCTAGCCCACCAGGCTCCTCTGTCCATGGGATTCTCCAGGCAAGAATACTGGAATGTGTTGCCATGACTGCCTCCAGGGGATCTTCCCAACCCAAGGATTGAACTCCGGTCTCCTGCATTGCAGGCAGATTCTTTACTATCTGAGTCACTTGGGAAACCCACCTTGCTCTGATTACTTACGAATTTACCAGGGTTTTAGGAGCCCTGTGTCCGCAATGGGGTCGAAGACACAGAACAAAAGACGTTCAAAGTGTTCTTATCACTTAGGAAATTACAAGGGATTCAGGAGTTCTGTGCCAGCAACTGGGCCAGAGATCAATATATACAGTCTCTATTATCTCACAGTGATCTTAACAAGAAAAGCAGAGAGCTCGAGAAGAACGGCCTGGGTGGGGTGCCCAGCAAGTGCAGATCATGCTTTTGAAAGGTTTAGCAAAGGGCAAGGAGAGAAATGGGGCAACAGCCGGAGGAAACCGTTTCTCTTTTTTTCTTCATTTCGAGGTTAAACAGCCTATTTGTGTGATGATAGAAAGGATCCAGTAGAGAGGGAAAAAATGACACAGGAGAGAGGCGGCTACTGCTGGAGCAAAGTATTGAGATCAGTGAGAGGGAATCACATAGAATGCCAACAAGACTTGGCAGAAGCTCAGTATAGAATCTTCAACCCTGGGAACTTCCCTGGTGATCCACTGGTTAAAAATTCGCCTTGCAGTGGGTTAGGATTCCATATCTCCACTGCAGGAGATACAAGTTCGATCCCTGGTTTATGCCCTAGAGCCGGAGCTCCGCAACAAGAGAAGCCACCGCAATGAGAAGCCCAACTAGAGGGTAGCTCCCACTCACCACAACTAGAGAAAGCCTGCATATAGCAACCAAGACCCAGCACTGCTGCTGCTGCTGCTAAGTCACTTCAGTCGTGTCCGACTCTGTGCGACCCCATAGACGGCAGCCCCCCAGGCTCCCCCGTCCCTGGGATTCTCCAGGCAAGAACACTGGAGTGGATTGTCATTTCCTTCTCCAATGCATGAAAGGGAAAAGTGAAAGTGAAGTCGCTCAGTCGTTTCCGACTCTTCGCGACCCCGTGGACTGCAGCCTACCAGGCTCCTCCGTCCATGGGATTTTCCAGGCAAGAGTGCTGGAGTGGGGTCCCATTGCCTTCTCCAGCCAATGATGAATAAATAAATAAAAGATTTTTTTAAAAAAAGAAACTGCCTTGCAGTGTCGGGATGTCAGTTAGGTCCCTAGTTAGGGAACTGAGGTCCCACATGCCACAGAGCAACTAAGCCTGTGCTCCACAACTATCCACACGCTCCAGAGCTGCCATGCTGCAACTAAGATCTGACACAGCCAAATAAATAATATTAAAGAACAAAACTTCCACCCTAAGGGTTGGAAAAGACCTTAGAGGTGATTACTCCAGCTTTCTTCCATATACGGGAACTCCCCTGTACGGACTCCTAGAAAACACTGGTCCAGCCTTTGCTTGAACATCTCCAGTGATGACAAACTGATTACTTCCCAAAGCAGTTATTTGTATCCACTACCCCTAGAGTGGATAGGTAGCTCTTTGTGACTGTACTGCGTCACAGTCTCCCTCTCTGTCAGTTTCACCTACTGGACCAGGCTATGTGCTCCGGGACCACAGACTCACAGCAATATCAATGGCTAAGTGTTTGCGGATTTCATGCACTCTTTTATGGCCCCTCCTCTCAGTGGATCCTCATAGCGCAGGGAGGAATTATCTTTCAAGTCACTGCACTGATGAAAAATATGAGGCTTCAGGAGATTAAGTGACCTAAGAGAGCAGGCCTAGAAAATCGCAGAGTGAAGAATTCAGCTGAAGGTTCCTGGATCCATAGCCCACACTTTCCACTCCTCCACTCCACTCCACTCTCTCCCACGGGCCAGCCCTCTGGTTTTCTAAAGGCAGCTGTCATGTTCCCCGGGAGCCTTCTCCTCCTCCTGCTAAACACTCCCAACTCTTCCGATCATTTCTCACCTTCACTCTCGGTCACCCCTGTAGCTGGGCTCCCAAAGTGAGCACAATATTCCAGGTTGAGTCTAGCCAATCCTGCACGGAGCAAGCCTTTTGCGCCCCCACCCGCTTTGCTCTGGCTGTTGTCCTGCCATTCCTGCAGCCTAGAATCCAATTCCTCTCTTGGCGGGGAAGCTTCATCAATCTGCTGTCTTACTCATTGTTCACTCATAAATATGAATAACTTGCATATGTGTTTTTGGTCTCTTTTGTTCCTTTACAAAATCTTCGGTCCCCAGGAGCCCTGAGAAACAAGTGTTCTGTGAGCACAGAAGGAGGTGCATGAGGCAGCCCCGGCATTTAATTAGACTTTGAAATGCGTGGAGAAATGGGAGCCCTGCTCGACCTGCCAGATTAGGCATGAGGGCCCTATCCATCTTTGGAAGGAGTGTGTCCTCCCTCTGGATTTCCATGAATGAAACCATGTCGAGTTATTGCATCCGCCTGGATTTCCAGCAGCTCTGAGCGTCTGGCAGACAGAAAACAAACCAAGTGACTATTCTTCCCAGCCCGCTCTTGCCAAACAGGCTTTCAGGGGACCCTAGGAACAGAACTCTTGATGATGCCAGCTGGCCAACTGGAAAGGGTGACCAGACTGGGGCCAGTTCTTCCTTGTGCCTTCAGGGAGCAGTTAAACTTGCAGAAGAATGAGAATCACCCCAGGATAGGTATTACTGAACTGGTGGCTCCAGGGTCCTAGAGCACCCAGCAGGCAGTTGACCTTGATCCCTCAACTGTTACAGAAGGGTCAGGGTTGACTTTCTTCCAGGGATTGGCAACCTGCGGTATGTGTGCCAAAGATGGTGCACAAATCCATTAGCAAAGGCACTGAGACCGACCGCAGTGCTCTCTCCTTCTCCCTTTCCCTGCTCTTTGGGGATGACTCTAGCCACCCATGGGAAGAGCTGACTCAGGGACAATGTCTCCTCTTGAAAGCCCGGGCCCAGCTTGAGGCCCTCCTTGCCTCTCTGCCAACCTGGACCAACATCATGCTCTTAGCAGACCAGTCATGAAGGACCACCCACACCTGTCCTAGTGAAAGTTGTTCAGTGGTGTTCAACTCTTTGCTACCCCATGGACTACACAGTCCATGGAATTCTCCAGGCCAGAATACTGGAGTGGGTAGCCTTTCTCTTCTCCAGGGGATCTTCCCAACCCAGGGATGAAACCCAGGTCTCCCATATTGCAGGTGGATTGTTTTTACCAGCTGAGCCACTAGGGAAGCTCAAGAATACTGCAGTGCGTAGCTTACCCCTTCTCCAGCAGATTTTCCTGACCTAGGAATGGAACCAGGGTCTCCTGCATTGCAGACAGAGTCTTTACCAGCTGAGCTACCAGGGAAGCCCTATAACCATAGAAGAAAACAGACAGAGAGGGAATTGTGTTTAGTGAAAAAAGTCAGAGAGAGAAAGACAAATATTGTATGATATATCTTGTATGTGGAATCTAAAAAGTACAACAAAGTGGCAAATATAACAAAAAAGAAATAGATTCACAGATATAGAGAACAAAGTAGTGGTTAACAGTGTAGGGGAGAGGCAAGATAGCAGTAAGGGATTTAGAGATAGAAACTATCGTGTATAGAATGAGGGACTTTCCTGGTTGTTCAGTGGTTAGGAATCTGCCTTGCAACGCAGGGGATGCCAGTTCAATCCCTGGTCTGGGAACTAAGATCCCACATGCTGCAGAGCAACTAAGCCCACACGCTTCAACTACTGAGCTAGTGTTTCACCAGTAGAGAGTCTGTGCTCCACAACAAAAGATCCCCCACGATGCAACAAAGATCCCGTGTGCTGCAACTAAGACCCAACGCAGCCAGATAAATTTTAAAAATAATTTTACAAAATAAATAAATCACCTACAAGAATATATTATACAGCACAGGGAACATAGTGAATATCATCAACTATACCTCAATTTTAAAAAAAGAAAAAACAATAGAGAGCTATTTCCCCCAAACCACAGAATACACAGATGAAGACAGTCTTAGCACCAATAATGGCAAATCCCTATTTCTTGATCTCCAGAAATAGAATGAATGACAACGGGGCACGCTACAAAATCCTTCTAAAGCTGCTTCAAGTTGAGGTCTCACCAGGTTCCACTCATCTGAGTGGAATCAATGTCCAAGTGAACTCAGCCCATACAAGGGTCATTGAAACACTGAGTCCATGGCTTGGAGGCCTTGGGTCATTTAGAAGGATGCCACAAACCCAAGCAGGGGAATCTCTTCCCTCATTTATCTCATATAAGAGGTAGATACAGCCTCACAGAGGAGCCACTGTGAAACTTAGGGCAGAGTTGAGTGTGCCTCTAAGGGAAAGCCGCTGAGATCCGAATTTTCTCGCCTATCAGGCGCCGGCATATCTGAGAGCTCCACCATTAGAGCCAGTCCTTCAAGTTAAGGCATTGAAGGCCCTGATCACAAGACAGAAATTTCAAAGCAAAGGCTTTTGGCTGAACTTCTGCCCCAGAGCCACACTGCCTGTTTGAATCCTAGCTCCGCCCCATGCTAGCTGTGCAAACTTGGGTGAGTCAGTTAACCTCTTAACTTCTCTGTGCCTCATTTTCTTCAGCTATAAAATGGGAATAATAATGAAACCTGCTCATAAGGTTATTTTGAGGACTAAATGAGTTAATATATGGAAATGTGGAGTGGCTGGCACATAGGAAGTGCTCACCAGATGTTAACTGTTACCATTATGATGGGATCACATTGTGAAGAGCTTTGGATGGGAGGCCAAGGAACAGTGCAGGCTCAGGTCCTGCCTGGTTCCCAGATTCTCTTCCTCCCCTTCCAAGTCTAGAGCCACTTTCCGAGGATCAACCAACCCTCTAGCTACAGACTCAGCCCATCCACCAGCTCTAGCCCAGAAGGACATCAGCAGTTCCAGCCCAGCATTCTGGGACCCTGCAGGGAGTCACCCTGACTACTGGGCCATCCCTAACTCCAGACTTCATTTATGATAACTGGGAAGCCCCCTTACTCTTGAGGCCCAGCCCCCTCTTGTCATGTCTCAGTTCTGGTTGTTAAATCCTTGCCTTTTCTCCTGCAATTGCTTTGGCAACCTTTAACCTACACAATAAATTGAGACATAAGTCACATGAGAACCATGTAGGACCCTATATGATGAAGTGTTGAGTGTGACAGGCTACAAGGATGCTGTGAAAGGGGAAGTAACTAGGAGGATCAGAGTAGTCAAGCAGAGCTGCCTGGAGAAAGCAGAGCTAGGACAGGCAGCATTTACACTGGGATGGGCAGCATTTGCACGGACAGAAAGCGGAAGGGAAAAACGAGTCTGGTCATCTGCCCAGACCTTTATCTTAGGCTCCTAAAGCTCACTTTACAATCTTGTTTCCCAACACCTCACTGCCTGTGCTCCCAACAGTTAAGTGGATCATGTCCTGTATCTGGGGAGAAAGCAATGCCTCTGGAAATTGAGGACAGCAGTGGCATCTCTGGATCAGAGGATGTCACAGTGATGCCCTCTGCTGGTGGGCAGTCACTGGAGAACTACTGAGGGTTTCCTCGAAATAAAAACGAGGCTGGATCTTCTAAGGCAGCATCAATATCATGTAAAGCCAACTGCCTCATTCTTCTTGGAGGCTTCCCAAGAGGAACAAGATCAGGCCTTTATTGTCTTTCACAAACCCTCAGAACCAAGTTCAACTTGATTGAACCAAGGCTTTCCTATAATCCTTTGGGAATCATTTGCAGGCAATTCACCCCCTCTGTTGGCTCAGAACTGATCACCCCTGCTCTCAAAAGGACACCTTGTGGGCATGGAGCATGGACTAGATTTGTCTATACTAGTGCTTTTCAAACTATCTGTGGTGAAGGATAGGTTATTTTTTAAATTTCCCATCTGCTCTGAATAGATACTTTGGTAAAACTTTTTGAAAAATAATTAGGCACTTGGATGTTGCAGCAATATTGAACTTGTATAAATGTTTCCAAACTCTCTTGCAGCATGGAGGATCTAGTTCCTTGACCAGGGATCAAACCCAGGAGGGCAGAGTCTTAGCCACTGGACCAGCCGGGAAGTCTCTAGATGATATTTAAGGAATTATTGTTCATTTTTTAGGTATGATGATGTATTTATAAAGCACTTATCTTTCAGAGTGACATATTAGAATATTTCTGGGTAGAATTATACAATATCTGGGACTTGCTTCAAAATAATCTGCAAGGAGGTTTAGGGGTCAGTCAGGTGGGAGCATAAGAAAGCTAAATTGGCCATGAGCTATGGTTCTTGGAGCTGGGTAATGGGCTTCCCTGGTGACTCAGATGGTAAAGAATCTTCCTGCAGTGCAGGAGACCTGGGTTCGATCCCTGGGTTGGGAAGATCCCCTGGAGGAGGGCATGGCAACCCACTCCAGTATTCTTGCCTGGAGAGTCTCCATGGACAGAAGAAACTGGAGGGCTACAGTCCATGGAGTCACAAAGAGCTGACACAACTGAGCGAATAAACACACACAGAAATGGGTACATGGGAGCTTATTGTTTTAATGTGTTCTCTTTGCACTGTGTATGTTTGAAAGTTAATGAGCACTTAG
>SJYA01004038.1:1745029-1777697 GCA_006410615.1 Neotragus moschatus | reverse complement strand
AGCCATTTTGCTTTTTTGCATTTCTCCTTTCTTGGGGATGGCCTTGATCCCTGTCTCCTGTACAATATCATGAACCTCAGTCCATAGTTCATCAGGGACTCTATCAGGTCTAATCCCTTAAATCTATTTCTCATTTCCACTGTATAATCGTTAGGGATTTGATTTAGGTCATACTTGAATGGTCTAGTGGTTTTCCCGACTTTCTTCAATTTAAGTCTGAATTTGGCGATAAGGAGTTCACTGAGCCACAGTCAGCTCCCAGTCTTGTTTTTGCTGATTGTATAGAGCTTCTCCATCTTTGGCTGCAAAGAATATAATCTGGTTTTCTTAATGTCTAATAATAGTTGGTTGGAGCGCCCTCTTGTGTCTCCACGTGGTAACACCTCAGGCCTCTTCAATGAGGTGATATTTTCTTCAGTGTCAATAAAAGATGTAACGGAAATTTTTTTCTCCTCACACTTCATGGCCCACGCTTGACACTTGGACTCCAGTTAAGCCACTGCAGCTCGAGTCTTAGGCAGGCTTCCNATAGTTGGTTGGAGCGCCCTCTTGTGTCTCCACGTGGTAACACCTCAGGCCTCTTCAATGAGGTGATATTTTCTTCAGTGTCAATAAAAGATGTAACGGAAATTTTTTTCTCCTCACACTTCATGGCCCACGCTTGACACTTGGACTCCAGTTAAGCCACTGCAGCTCGAGTCTTAGGCAGGCTTCCTGCTTACACTCAGGCCTAAAGATTTCTTTCTGCTCTCTGCCCACATCTTTCTCTTCAGTTACTTTGAAAAACCCTGTTATCATACACAGATTTCAGCTTGGTCCTACCACTTTCTCTTATTCCAAGCTTACCCAGCTCCCAAAGTAAGATCATACTTTTTTTTATAAAAGGGGAAAAAAGCAAATCCAAAACACTAAAAAAAGGGTGTTTTAAGTGTTTACTAAATATGATTTGTTCTATAACCTAAGGAAAAGATATTCAGAATGTTAAACCTTTCACAGGGATCCCTTCAAGGGAGGCCCTGACACTTGGAAAGAGGCAAATGACAACCAGAGGCAGTGATGTCTGGCAGTGTGTGCACGTGTACACACACAAATGAACACACATTTACACACTCACAGTCAAGCTCTTTTGCTCAGTGAGAAAGAAGCGTTCTCTCTTACTGAGAATCATGTGGTGATATCAGCACAGGTCTTTGGAGGAAAGGAGACTTATCATTTATATCTGGAACCTCAAGAATGTTCCCTGCTCCTGCCCTGAGGAACTTTACTTCCCATATTTCACACAATCTGCTCATATCTGCCCTACATCCATGGATTTCTTAACATCTATATTTATTTACTTGACTATACTAGGTCTTAGTTGTGGCATACAGGATCTAGTTCCCAGACCAGGGATCAAATCCAGGTCCCCTGCTTTGGGGGTGTGGAGTCTTAGCCACTGGACCACCAGGGAGTTCCCCCATGAATTTTTCTGAATCCATGAGCTCCATTGACAAATTCCACTGTGAGCCAGATACACACGCTCTTGACTTCTCCTGGGGTGAATCTGCACACCTTCTCCTGCATGCAAATTAAATTTTTGCAAATCAATTATGATTTCCCACCAGCCTCCAATAAGATTTCTGAGCTGTACTCCTCATCAAGGTTGATTTTCAACACTTCAGCTTAAAGTTTCTCTGCCTCCTTCCATCCTCTCTGACAGCTAAACCTTATCTGGATAATGAAAACCCTGACCAAGGAAATATTAATGGTTCTTATAGTTTGAATATTCCAGGACAAATAAACAAACCCCCAGAAACACGGGAGAGGCTGCCATTTGGAAAAGACACCAAGTACCACCATTTAACGGCTTCCCTGATGGTTCGGTGGTAAAGAAACCACCTACCAATGCAGGAGACACAAGAGACATGGGTTCGATTCCTGGGTCATGAAGATTCCCTGAGGGGTGGGGTGGCGAATGGCAACTCACTTCAGTTTTCTTGCCTGGGAAATCCCATGGACAGAGGAGCCTGGTGGGGTAGTCCATGGGGTCTCAAAGAGTCAGACACAACTTAGCGACTAAAACAACAACCACTACCACCATTCAAAATCCATACCTTCACCCTACATCCAACTTTTCAAGAGGCCATTTCCAAAGGCTTTAAGGGTTTTGCCCCATTCCCTTGGAAGGGGAGTAGCTGCCTCAGGGGATGGGCATTTTTGGCTTAGGAGGGTCTGTACTATCTCTTCTGCTTTCTGTTCTCTTCACCCCACTCCAGAGACCTGTTGACCTAAGAAAAATACACAACCTAGAAGTTGCAAGTCTGTCTTATTCGGCAGACCTACTGAGGACTATGGCCCAGGAGACGGCCTCTCAGAGAGCGCTGAGGAACTGTTTCAAAGAGGTAAAGGAGGAGCCAGGATATATGGAGTTCTTGAAGAAAAAGTAAAAGCATGTGTTTGAATATCAAAGATTACCGCTAATCCCCTCCCAAAATAGATATCTCAAACTAGTGATTTTAGCCCTTTCCTGTGTATGGCAAGATGTAAGAGCTTGGGCTTATTGAAAGTATTCCTTATATAAGCATCTAAACTCTCTAGGGCCAGTATCCTCTTTTTCTCCATCCTGAGTTTCAGTCAGAGCACACAGGGTGGAGGGATGCAGGGGGTCATCGGCTGCAATGGCCAATGACTTGATGGCATTTCTTTACTGGAATGACAAGCACATTCTCTGTCCACAGACCTTGTCTACTGAAACAGAGATGGGTGCTGTGGTTCTGCTGAATTGTGTATGCAACTGGTGACCTATACAAAGCACTTACTAAGTAAAGAGCTGCTAGGGTGGCACCCTGGCTTTGGTCTCTGACAACAGTTAAGCAAGGGCACGTGCATCCTGGGTCTTTGCCTTTGCAGCCGTTGAACTGGAACCAGAGATAATGTTACTGCTGATAGGGAAAGGAACTACCTGCTTAGTGGTGAGGAAAATTAATAGTCCAAGCATTCTTCCATCCTGCATTCTCCATGCTGGCATTTTGATTAAAAAAAAACATTGTTGCAGCTGTTTGCATATTCTGGAAGTGTGTGTGGTTTGGTGTTTACAGATTTGAGGTTGTGGGGGGAAGTTTCTAGAGCAACGGAAGTAGCTGCTTGTCAGTCAGGGTTCATTTTGAAAATGAAAGCCTGAAAGCTTGAGGCCCACTCTGGGCCTGGTCTCTGAGGAATCAGCAAAGGTCACGAGGTGGCTTTGGTTAGTCACCTTAGTGAAGCAACCACTTGTTCACCTTTTGCTTCTCTTTCACAAACTGACCAAGTCTATGAGTTGCTTTAGGTGTCCTGCAGATTCAGTCTGGGGCAGAGATGTGGGAGTGGGTTCCCCCGCCCCCAGGTTCTGCGGGCAGACACCTCCCCCAACACGGGCACATACAATGGTCCCACCCCCACCCCAGCCACATATATACACATATATACACAATTACATTTCCCCAGGCTGCCAAACCAAAAGGTGGTTAAAGTATTTCTCACTCACCTACTAGGTACACAAGGGCAGCACAACATAGTCATCAAAGAATTTAGTTTGATTGGCATGTCAGAGTTAAGGAAGAGAAATACAACACAGGGCAGTCTGTTCTGGCTGCCCAAGAAGTAATCCAAATAGGTGACTGGGGGACTGAAAAGGATCACTCTGGGCAGGGGTAATCAGAGGAAGCTCAGTGCAGAAGGTGGCAACTGAGACCAACCTTAAAGGGCAGGGGGAAGAACTTCACCAAATAGAAGCTATAAGGAAGGACATTTGGGTAGAGGAAGGTGAATTCAAGATATGCTCAGGTTAAGACAAGTGCACTCATTTGGCTGGAATTTGGGACTTGTGTGAGTGATTTGCAGTTGATAAGCTTGGTTTGAATGCCAGGTCCTCTGTGCCAGAACAAAGGCTATGGTGTCATCCATACCTGCTCTTCTACTTCCTTCTGGGTGACCTTGGGCAAGTGGCCTAACTTCTGTGCAAAGGGAGGATAGTAACAATGCTTTGCTCTTGAGATCCTTGGGAAGGTTAATAGAATAACACATATAGGCATTTGGCAGAGTGGCACTTGAAAAAATGTTCAAAAAATGGACTACAAATGCATAGGCTGTCAAGAAGGGAAGCTCCAGATATTTAGGACTGGTCTCAGATATTTGAGGGTTAAGGTGGAAAAGCCTCTGGTACCTTCCATCACTGTGAGACCCAGTAGAGGGGCCTGGCTTAGCCTCCCTTTGGCCTAGACTATTGGAACTGTCTCCTGGCTTTCTGCATCTCCCATAATCATCTTCCTTGGTGGTGGTGGTTTAGTCACTAAGTCATGTCCGACTCTTGCGACCCCATGGACTGTACCCTGCCAGGCTCTTCTGTCCATGGAATTCTCCAGGCAAGAACACTGGAGTGGGTTGTCATTACCTTCTCCAGGGGATCTTCCCAACCCAGGAATTGAACCCAGGTCTCCTGCATTGCAGGCAGATTCTTTATCAACTGAGCTATGAGGGAAACCCCTAATCATCTTCCTTAAACCTACCTTAATCATAGCTGTGTCCCTCTATGGCTCAAGAACCTTCTGTGGCTCCCCACTGCTCACTGACTGAACTCCCTAACATGGGGGAGGGTGTGGGAGATGCAAGAACTACCATTTATTGAGAGAAGAAAAGAACAAAGAGGAGGCTAATGTTAGGAGTGAAAAGGTAAAACAGCCTCCTCTTTTAAAAACCCTAAAACAATGAATTCCCAGAAATCAGCAGGTCCTTCTAGAAGAGAGCAGGATACATCTCCGAAGAGGGTAAGGCGTTCCCGGTCAATGACTGATTCACCTACTTCTCCAAGTCTAGTCGGGAAATGTCAAAGAGGAGATGAGGGCGGAGAGCTGGGTAAGGAGCCCCCGAGGGAAGCAGGATAATACTGTTGTTTAGTCGCTAAGTCCTGTCCAACTCTTTTGTGACTCCATGGACTCTAGCCCACCAGGCTCCCCTGTCCATGGGACTTCCCAGGCAAGAATACTGGAGGGG
Organism: Neotragus moschatus; assembly: GCA_006410615.1. Lineage (NCBI taxonomy): Eukaryota > Metazoa > Chordata > Mammalia > Artiodactyla > Bovidae > Neotragus > Neotragus moschatus. The sequence continues at coordinate 1,772,690 of SJYA01004038.1, read as the reverse complement.
GTTGTCATGCCCTCTTCCAGGGGATCTTCCCGACCCAGGGATCCAACTCACGTCTCTTATGTCTCCTGCATAGGCAGGCGGATTCTGTACCACTGAGCCATCAGGGAAGCCCTAAGCAAGGGAATAGTCCTCAGTTCCCTGAAAGGGCTCCGTCTGGACCCTTTCTCGAGTTTCTCTGCAGGAATCCGGGGCAACTGCGGAAAGGGGTCAAGGCACAAAAGGGGAGCGCAAGGGAACCCTAGTCACACGGGGCAGCTAGGCCACCTCCCCGAATGCGAGGCGCGGGACAAAGGCGGCTCAAGGACAAAGTGCACGAGACTTCTGAGGAGATAAGAGGGAAGGACGAAGGAAGGGGCGGGGAGCTAGCGCCCCGGAGCCTTAAGGATCATGCTCCCGGAGGCCTTGGCTGGAAGCCGAGCTCAGTTCGCCGGCGAGGGGGTTCCCTGGATCCTCTTCACCCCGGTAGCTGTGGGGATGCAGAGAACCCGGCGTTTGGGGCAGCCGGGCGGCTCCGGGCGGCTCTCGAACCCCGCTCGCAGCCGCCCCCGCGCCCGCCCCAAGGTTGCCCTCGCCGGGCGGGAGGCGGGGCCGCCAGCTCACCTGGCCATTTGGGGTGGGGACGCCCGAAACCTAGGGGGACCGAGGCGGCGGCTGCACCCCGGGCGCTGGAGAGGGGCTTGTCCTGGGGGCCGGGCCGGAGCTCCCACCCCTCCGCGTCGCCCCCACCCCCGCAACGCCCAGGCCCTCCCTCGGCTCGCTTGCGCTCTCCCTTCCTCTCCTCCCTTCCTTCGCTCCCTCCCTCCGAGCTCAATTGCTCAAGCTGCTTCCTTCCCCAAAGCCAGAGCCAGTTCCTCTCGGTGGGGCCCAGGAAGGGCAACCGACGCTAGACATTGGTACCGCCGTGGCGGCCGGACCATGGCCGAGCCCCGAGGGGCCGCCAAGCCGGCCCCCAAGGCCTCCTTCGCACCGACCAAGCTGAGCCCGAGGAGCGCCCTGCAGCCCCGCCCCTCGAGAGTGGACGCCGGCAACCTGAGCAGGTACCGGGCCAACGCCACCGCCTCCAGGGAGCCCCCTTTCCCTGGCGCGCTGATGCCCTCGGGAACAGGCTCGGCGCGCCGGCGGGGAGCGCGGCTGGAGCTGCTGGGGCTGCAGGGGGCGGCTCCCGCCGGGTGGTTGTCCGAGGAGCGCCTGGAGGAGCAGTCCCCGGGCGGGCCGAACGGACCGGGCGGTAGCAGGCTGTGCCTGGAGCCCCGGGAGCACGCGTGGATACTGGCGGCCGCCGAAGGCCGCTTTGAGGCGCTGCAGGAGCTGCTGGAGGCCGAGCCGGGGCTACTGCTGCGGGGCGACCCGATCACGGGCTACTCGGTGCTGCACTGGCTGGCCAAGCACGGGCGCCACGAGGAACTCATCCTAGTGCACGACTTTGCCCAGCGCCAGGGGCTGCGGCTCGACGTGAGCGCCCCTGGTAGCGGCGGCCTCACGCCCCTACACCTGGCGGCCCTGCAGGGCCACGAAATGGTCATCAAGGTGCTGGTGGGCGCCTTGGGAGCTGACCCCACGCGCCGCGACCACAGCGGCCACCGGGCCTGTCACTACCTGAGGCCCGACGCGCCCTGGAGCCTGCGGGAGCTGTCGGGGGCCGAGGACTGGGAGAGGGCAGGCAGCCGAGACGGGGACCCTAACAACGCCAACAACAACAGCAGCAGCAGCGGCGCCGCCGCGTGGACGCTGAGACGCGCCCCGAGCGCAGTGGGCACGCAGGTCATGGAGAAGACGGCCAGAGCTGCGGCGGCGCCAGCCAAGGGGAAAGACTCCGTGGGCAGCCGGGTGGCGCAAATTCAAGGCCTTCTCCGCCATATGTTCCCCTTCTTCCAGGACCGTTGAAGGCGACGAAGACTGGAGAGCGTGGAGGGACCCCGACGTGGCGACGAGGCCTCTGTCCCGGGTGGTCCCACGACCTGCCACCCCCATGGGGTGGCGCCCGGGACTCAGCTCGAGCCGCAGCCATGGGCGCTGGGCCTGCCTGGAGAAGACCCCCTCGGTGTGGGTCTCCTACTACACCGGCCAAGAGACGCTGGAACCAGGCACCAAGCGGTCCTTGTGCTGAGTCCCCAAACTACAGGATTTAGGAGTTCGGTGCAGAAGCTTGGGACAAGGAAAGTTATGCTTCCAGTAGCCATTTCTTGGCAGGCAGAAGCTCTGGGTTTATTAGGAAACATTTGCTAGAAGAATGAGATAAGACTGTAAACCAGTGATCCAGAGGAAATCTAACTGCAGGCCTGACTTAGCTATTAACAAGTTATTTTGGGGGATGAACCAGCCCTTGTCAACCTGCTCCCTAGACAAGCAGGGGTTACCGGTAGGGGACCCTTTCTAATGTATCCCCAATGACTTCTTTAGCATATTAAAATGGAATGTTTTCCTTTCACATGACAAAGCTGTCATTTGAGTGACTTTTTTTTTTTTCATTAACCACCAAGGGAGAAGCTCCCTGTGTTTGCAGGGAGGAGGTCCAGAACAGACTCTGGACCTCACTCTCAAGAGAAAGTGGCCAAGCTGTACACCAAAGGAGCTACTTTCACCTTGGCTCTGAGTAGAGACACGCTGTTTACCTGTCTCCCAGACTCTTTGAGATCTAGGTCTGGCTTCCTGTGAGTNAAGGCACAAAAGGGGAGCGCAAGGGAACCCTAGTCACACGGGGCAGCTAGGCCACCTCCCCGAATGCGAGGCGCGGGACAAAGGCGGCTCAAGGACAAAGTGCACGAGACTTCTGAGGAGATAAGAGGGAAGGACGAAGGAAGGGGCGGGGAGCTAGCGCCCCGGAGCCTTAAGGATCATGCTCCCGGAGGCCTTGGCTGGAAGCCGAGCTCAGTTCGCCGGCGAGGGGGTTCCCTGGATCCTCTTCACCCCGGTAGCTGTGGGGATGCAGAGAACCCGGCGTTTGGGGCAGCCGGGCGGCTCCGGGCGGCTCTCGAACCCCGCTCGCAGCCGCCCCCGCGCCCGCCCCAAGGTTGCCCTCGCCGGGCGGGAGGCGGGGCCGCCAGCTCACCTGGCCATTTGGGGTGGGGACGCCCGAAACCTAGGGGGACCGAGGCGGCGGCTGCACCCCGGGCGCTGGAGAGGGGCTTGTCCTGGGGGCCGGGCCGGAGCTCCCACCCCTCCGCGTCGCCCCCACCCCCGCAACGCCCAGGCCCTCCCTCGGCTCGCTTGCGCTCTCCCTTCCTCTCCTCCCTTCCTTCGCTCCCTCCCTCCGAGCTCAATTGCTCAAGCTGCTTCCTTCCCCAAAGCCAGAGCCAGTTCCTCTCGGTGGGGCCCAGGAAGGGCAACCGACGCTAGACATTGGTACCGCCGTGGCGGCCGGACCATGGCCGAGCCCCGAGGGGCCGCCAAGCCGGCCCCCAAGGCCTCCTTCGCACCGACCAAGCTGAGCCCGAGGAGCGCCCTGCAGCCCCGCCCCTCGAGAGTGGACGCCGGCAACCTGAGCAGGTACCGGGCCAACGCCACCGCCTCCAGGGAGCCCCCTTTCCCTGGCGCGCTGATGCCCTCGGGAACAGGCTCGGCGCGCCGGCGGGGAGCGCGGCTGGAGCTGCTGGGGCTGCAGGGGGCGGCTCCCGCCGGGTGGTTGTCCGAGGAGCGCCTGGAGGAGCAGTCCCCGGGCGGGCCGAACGGACCGGGCGGTAGCAGGCTGTGCCTGGAGCCCCGGGAGCACGCGTGGATACTGGCGGCCGCCGAAGGCCGCTTTGAGGCGCTGCAGGAGCTGCTGGAGGCCGAGCCGGGGCTACTGCTGCGGGGCGACCCGATCACGGGCTACTCGGTGCTGCACTGGCTGGCCAAGCACGGGCGCCACGAGGAACTCATCCTAGTGCACGACTTTGCCCAGCGCCAGGGGCTGCGGCTCGACGTGAGCGCCCCTGGTAGCGGCGGCCTCACGCCCCTACACCTGGCGGCCCTGCAGGGCCACGAAATGGTCATCAAGGTGCTGGTGGGCGCCTTGGGAGCTGACCCCACGCGCCGCGACCACAGCGGCCACCGGGCCTGTCACTACCTGAGGCCCGACGCGCCCTGGAGCCTGCGGGAGCTGTCGGGGGCCGAGGACTGGGAGAGGGCAGGCAGCCGAGACGGGGACCCTAACAACGCCAACAACAACAGCAGCAGCAGCGGCGCCGCCGCGTGGACGCTGAGACGCGCCCCGAGCGCAGTGGGCACGCAGGTCATGGAGAAGACGGCCAGAGCTGCGGCGGCGCCAGCCAAGGGGAAAGACTCCGTGGGCAGCCGGGTGGCGCAAATTCAAGGCCTTCTCCGCCATATGTTCCCCTTCTTCCAGGACCGTTGAAGGCGACGAAGACTGGAGAGCGTGGAGGGACCCCGACGTGGCGACGAGGCCTCTGTCCCGGGTGGTCCCACGACCTGCCACCCCCATGGGGTGGCGCCCGGGACTCAGCTCGAGCCGCAGCCATGGGCGCTGGGCCTGCCTGGAGAAGACCCCCTCGGTGTGGGTCTCCTACTACACCGGCCAAGAGACGCTGGAACCAGGCACCAAGCGGTCCTTGTGCTGAGTCCCCAAACTACAGGATTTAGGAGTTCGGTGCAGAAGCTTGGGACAAGGAAAGTTATGCTTCCAGTAGCCATTTCTTGGCAGGCAGAAGCTCTGGGTTTATTAGGAAACATTTGCTAGAAGAATGAGATAAGACTGTAAACCAGTGATCCAGAGGAAATCTAACTGCAGGCCTGACTTAGCTATTAACAAGTTATTTTGGGGGATGAACCAGCCCTTGTCAACCTGCTCCCTAGACAAGCAGGGGTTACCGGTAGGGGACCCTTTCTAATGTATCCCCAATGACTTCTTTAGCATATTAAAATGGAATGTTTTCCTTTCACATGACAAAGCTGTCATTTGAGTGACTTTTTTTTTTTTCATTAACCACCAAGGGAGAAGCTCCCTGTGTTTGCAGGGAGGAGGTCCAGAACAGACTCTGGACCTCACTCTCAAGAGAAAGTGGCCAAGCTGTACACCAAAGGAGCTACTTTCACCTTGGCTCTGAGTAGAGACACGCTGTTTACCTGTCTCCCAGACTCTTTGAGATCTAGGTCTGGCTTCCTGTGAGTCTCAGTCCAGAGGAGCTGTCTGCAGGGAGGTGTGTGTGTGTGTGTGTGTGTGTGTGTGTGTGTGTGTGTGTTGTTCAGTCGTGTCCAACTCTTTGCAACCCTGTGGACTATAGTCTGCCAGGCTTTCAATCCATGGAATCCTCCGGCCAGAATACTGGAGTGGGCTGCCATTTCCTTCTCCATGAAGGAAGCAGAGGGGAAGTAAAAGGAAAAAGCTTCCAGATATTTTTTTCTAATATTTCCTGGTGAGTCATGAATTTACCTTGACTTCTGCCCTCCAATGAGACACACCCCTTGGCACTTGTCTCCAAGAGAGGGCTTTAATCATCAGCATTGCGATTTCTTTTATCTAATATATAAGTTGTAGTTTGGAAAATTGCTCCCATTTAGAAATACTGTGAATTGAGTAGAATACAGGAGAGTTGCTTGATTGGAACTGAATGGATGGAGAAGTAGTGGGTGGCTGGAAACCCATGCTGTCTCTGAGAACAGCAGATTGTTGAAATAACACTGTATCCCTGGAGGCTTGGGTGGCCCTTGCAATGGACTGCTATGTCCTTAGCCCTCCCATCCCAGTCCTTGAATGCTGGGAGGAACTGAGTCACCACCCCACACAATCCATAGACACCACCCTGAGCGCATCCATCAGGTTTCCTCTCTGCTTGGCAGGCCTGTTTGCCTCTTCTCAGCTCAGAACGTTCCCACCTGCCCTTAATAACCCATTAGACTCTTATCCATGAAATGATCCAAATCCTTCCTATTTATTCTCAATCTGCCCCATGTCTCTAGTAGCTATACCTTAAACATATTTATACAGCGTTGCTGTTGTTCAATCACTAAATTGTGTCCAACTCTTTGCAACCCCATGGATTGCAGAACACTAGGCTTCTCTGCCCTTCACTATCTCCCAGAGATTGTTCAAACGCCTGTCTGTTGACTCGGTGATACCACCCAATCATCTCATCCCTGTCACTCCCTTCCCCTCCTGCCTTTAATCTTTCCTAGCATCAGGGTCTTTTCCAATGAGTTGACTCTTCCATCAGGTGGCCAAAGTATTGCAGATTCAGCTTCAACATTAGTCCTTCCAATGAATTACTTCCAATGAATATTCAAGGTTGATTTCCTTTAGGATTGACTGGTTTGATCTCCTTGCTATCTAAGGGACTCTCAAGTTTTCTCCAGCACCACAATTTGAAAGCATCAGTTTTTCATTGCTCAGCCTTCTTTATGATCCAACTCTCACATTCGTGCATGACTACTGGAAAAACCATAGCTTTGACTATATGAACTTTTGTTGGCAAAGGAGCAAGTATCTTTTAATTTTGTGGCTATAGTCACCATACGCAGTGATTTTGGAGCACAAGAAAATAAATTCTGTCACTTTCCACTTTTTCCCCATCTATTAGCCATGAAGTGATGGGACCACATGCCATCATCTTGGGTTTTTGAATGTGAGTTTTAAGCCAGCTTTTTCATTCTCCTTTTTCACCATCATCCAGAGGCTCTATAGTTCCTCTTCACTCTCTGCCACTAGAGTGGGATCATCTGCATATCTGAGGTTGCTGATATTTCTGTCAGCAATCTTGATTCCAGCTTGGAATTCATCCAGTCCGGCATTTCACATGATGTACTCTGCGTGTAAGTTAAATAAGCAGGGTGACAATATACAAGCTTGACGTACTCCTTTCCCAATTTGGAACCAGTCCGTTGTTTCATGTTGCTTCTTGTCTTGCATACAGATTTTTCAGGAGACAGGTAAGGTGGTCTGGTATTCCCATCTCTTTAAGAATTTTCCACAGTTTGTTGTGATCCACACAGTCAAAGGCTTTAGCATAATCAATGAAGCAGAAGTTTTTTTGGAATTCCCTTGTTTTTTCTATGATCCAACAGATGTTGGCAATTTGATCTCTGCTTCCTCCGCCTTTTCTAAACCCAGCTTGTACATCTGGAAGTTCTCAGTTCACATGCTGTTGAAGCCTAGCTTGGAGCATTTTGAGCATCACCTTGCTAGCATGTGAAATGAGCACAATTGTACTGTAGTTTGAACATTTTTTCACATTGCCTTTCTTTGGGATTGGAATGAAAACTGACTTTTTCTAGTCCTGTGGCCATTGCTGAGTTTTCTAATTTTGCTGGCATATTGAGTTGCAGGACTTTCACAGCATCATCTTTTAGGATTTTAAATAGCTCTGATGGAATTCTGTCACCTCCATTAGCTTTGTTCAAAATAATGCTTTCTAAGACCCACTTGACTTCACACTCCAGGATGTCTAACGCTAGGTGAGTGATCACACCATCGTGGTTATCTGGGTCATTAAGACCTTTTATGTATAGTTCTTCTGCATGTAGCATTTCTTTTTTAAAAGAATATATTTATTTTTTAATTGGAGGATAATATGGTGACAGTCTCTGCCATACATCAACATAAATCAGCCATAGGTATACATATGTCCGCTCCCTCTTGAACCTTCCTCTCTGTCTCACCCCTCTAGGTTGTCACGAGCACCAGTTTGAGCTTCCTGAGTCACCCAGCAAATCCCCACTGGCTATCTATTTCACACATGGTAGTGTCTATGTTTCCATGCTACTCTCTCAGTTCTTCCCACTCTCTGCTTCCCCCTCTGTGTCCACAAGTCTGTTCTCCATGTCTGTGTCTCCACTGCTGCCCTGCAAATAGGCTCATTAGTATCATCTTTCTAGATTCCATATATATACGTTAATTTTTCATCTTCTCAATGAACTTCTTTGGGACTTCCCTGGTGGTCCAGTGATTAGAACTCAGTGCTTTCACTGCAGGGTCCTGGGTTTGATCCTTGGTCAGGGTATTAAGATTTTATAAGCTGTGCACCATAGCCAAAGAAAAAGAAAAAATGGCAACCCACTTCAGTATTCTTGCCTGGAAAATCCTAGGGACAGAGGCACCTGGTGGACTAGTCCATAAGGCTGCAACGAGTCAGACACGGCTGAGAGACTAAGCACACAGTACATGTCGGTACTTTTATGCCCACTTTACAGACAGAAAACTGAGGCTCAGAAAGTTTGGTAACTTAGCCAGAGTCATAGCTGATAAGCAATGGAGCCAGGATTTTTTTTCCAGAGAAGATGCTCAAAGTACATCTGGTTTTTATTTTATTTTATTTTTGAGATTTTTTTTTCCGTCTCAGGTGTACATGAGTTCCCAATCTTGAACCTCCCCCCACCTCTGACCCCATATCAACTCTCTAGATCATCCCCATGCACCAGTCCCAAGCATCCTGTATCCTGTATCGAACGTAGACTGGCGGTTTGTTTCTTACATGATAGTATATATGTAAGTATACATGTAGTGGGTTGCCATGCCCTCCTCCAGGGGATCTTCCAAGCCCAGGACTGAAACCAGGTCTCCTGCACTGCAGGCAACTCTTTACCATCTGAGCCACCAGGGAAGCCCAAGAATACTGGAGTGGGTAGCCAATCCCTTCTCCAGAGGATCTTTCGGGCCCAGGAATCGAAAGCAGGTCAAGGATGCTGTTAAATATCCTGCATTGTACAGGACAGTCCCCCACAACAAAGAATTAGCCAGCCCCTGCATTGTAGGCAGATTCTTTCCCGGCAGAGCTCCAGGGAAACCCATCAACATGTACACACTGCTTTATTTGAATGGATAACCAACAGGACCTCCTGTATAGCACAGGAAACTCTGCTCAGTGTTACAAGACAGCCTGGATGGGAGGGGAGTTTGAGGGAGATGGATACATGTATGTGTAAGGCTGAGTCATTCCCCTGAAACTATCACAGTATTGTTAATCAGCTATACACCAATAAAAACAAAAAGTTAAAAAAGAAAACAAAAAAGAAAAAGAAAAAATGTAAAAGGACTTCTTTGATGTCTGCAGTGGAAGGGCAAGCATCTCCTCCTTGTGGCATTTGGCATGGGCACCTGGTACAACCCTCCTCCACCCCCATGCCCATTTTCCAGATGCAAATTGGCTAACTGATGCAGGATGGTGGTTTCTGCTTCACAGCCTCTCCCAAGGTGGGTTGGGCTTGGTGAAGGCTGGCAGAGTGAAGGCCTTCCCTTCCTGCCACAGGGCTTAGAAAGAAGATTGGCACATGCCTTTGCCCCACATCCAAAGGACACTTCTAACAGTAGTCCGTTCTTATAGGAAAAGTCTGAACCTCAGAATCTTAACTATAAGCAGATTCAGGGACCTAAGACAAGCATCTGCCCTGTTCTGTCCAGAATGAAAACCAAGTCAGCTGGAAGATTTGAAAGCAGCTTTCTAGAGTTTTTTTCCTGTCGTCAGCTATTCTTCCCACAAATTTTTTTCATCATGTGATGTTGCTTAGCCTACCTCCTCCATGTAAAATTGAGGTTTGGCTGCAGGGGACAAACTCCCATGCTGAAAACTCCGCATGCCTCACATCAAGCCATTGGCATTTCTGGTATGTTCACCCCAAGAGAAAGAACAAGTTCCCTGAGAAACTTCTTTCCAGGGGAGCAAAGCAGAGTTAAGCAGATGATGCAAATCTGCATTCTAGTGGGACAGATGGACAAGAAAAGGAGACCGAAGCAGGGCTGTAACCAGGTAAGCATCAGGGTTGGAGGAAGGGATCCTGCACAGAGGATGGGGCCTAACCCAGGCCAAAAGGTGCAGGAAAGGCTTCAGGGAGGAAGATCATACCTGATCTGAGGCCGGAGGGGTGAGCAGGAGTATGTCAGTGGAGACAGGGGAGCAGCCTCCTGGCAGGGCCACTGGAGTATGTATCAATGCACAGAGCTAGTACCAGATGTAAGTCAGCCAGTTTGGTAGGAAGGTGGGAGCTGGGGAGTAATTAACAGCAACTCTGGAGAAGAAGTAGACGGGGGTCCAGATCACAAAGGGTCTTCAAGGTCCTGCTAAAAGAGGAACAGAGAATTTTAACCTTGAGGTAGCTGGGAGCCACAGGTTTCTAAGCAGGGGAGTAACAGGATGGGATTTTAGAAAAATCACTCTTACAGTCCTGTGGAGGATAGATGTGTCGGGAGAGACAAGTGGGGGGAAACACATCATTCAAGCAGTGTCTTTCAGGAGAAATGCTTCAAGGAAAGTCAGGCTTCTGCTGGGGAGTTCAGAGACCCCTGTGGAAGGCAGTGGCCTTCAGACTTTGTTTTTTTCTTCTCCATAGCCTTGGCTCAGGGCTTCCCAGGAGGCACTAGTGGTAAAGAACCTGCCTGCCGATGGAAGAGGTGCAGGAGGCGTAGGTTGAATCCTGGGGTGAGCAAGATCCCCCGGAGAAGGAAATGGCAACCCACTCCAGTATTCTTGCCTGGAGAATCCCATGGACAGAGGAGCCTGGCAGGCTACAGTCCGTGCGGTCCCTAAGAGTTGGACACAACTGAAGAGACTTAACACACACGCAGCCTTTGCTCAAATGAAGCTCACCTCAGAGCCCCAGATGTAAAACTGACAAGTGAGCTGCTAGTGAGGTGAATCTGGGTTGGACCTCGCCTCCCCACCCCGTGCATCCATCTTAGACCAGCAGAGGGCGCACAGTGGCCCCTGGAGCAAAATCGCCAAAAGAGCTGGCGTGGTGGAAAGCACTCAGCCTAACTTGGCTTCCAAACCTGCTACTGATTAGTGACCTTGAGCAAATTCACTCACCTCTCTGAGCTGCAGTTTCCTCAGCAGCAACATGGGACCAATACAAGCTCCCTTGCAGGGATGTTCCGATGATTTGAGAAAACACAATGCACAACACCTAGCAATCCGCAGGACACATAGGAAATAAGAAACAACAGTAAATGTATTCATTAACAAATGTATTAAAGAATTTATTAGGAGACTTCCTTGGTGGCCCAGCGGTTAAGAATATGCCTTCCAATGCAGGGAACACAGGTTCAGTCCTTGGTTGGGGAACTAAGATCCCACACGGTGCCACAATAAATATTTTTTCAAAAGGAAAAAAAAAGAATTTACTAACACATTCTCATTTGGAAAAATTGAAAGGTACACAGGAGGTTCTAGTGGTTACCTGCATTGTCCCACCACCAAAATGTGTCCATAATTGCAGATTATTTTCCTTTTGTACTAGATGAGTGGCTGCTCCACAAAGGAGGTATTGATTCCTCTGCTGATGTTCACCGCCTACCCATTTTTACTTTAGACACAATCAAAACAAGCCCACTTACCTTGTTCTCAGCCCACAGAAGTCAAAGCAGCAACTAAGTAATTGCCCACCAACTATCAAACAGGTTAGCTATTATTTCCAGAGAAAGTCATAAACTGGACTTAGAGCTAAACCTGAAATCCTCTGAAGAGAATAAAAGCATACAAGTTGCTCATCTCCTGACCTTGTTATCTACAGAAATGCCCCCTCCTATCCCAGCCAACATACCCTGCATTCTACACCCAGCCTCCATCTTCGCTCTTTCCGTTCATTTTAATGAAGGGAAGGAGCATGCCTGTCTCCTTTCAAGATGTAATGCATGCTCTCAAGCCTGCCTCCTCCCATAGCCTAGTTCCACCAGTTGTCCCTCTTCTGTATCTTGGAGAGCGCCCTCAGTTTAGCTTAGTGCAATAAACACTTGTTGACCACCTACTAGGAGCCAGGCTTTTTGGGTGACAAACTTTTTCAAAGAAGGTAGTTCCCTTCACATCTCCATTTCCTTACCTCTCTCTTTCCTTCTCTCTCTCTCTCTTTTTGCTGTCTTACAGCTGCAGGCTCCAGAGCACATGGGCTCAGTAGTTACTGTGCATGGGCTTAGTTGCTCTGCAGCATGTGGGATCTTAGTTCCCCAACCAGGAAGCCCATGCATTGCAAGGCAGATTCTTAACCACTGGACCAGCAGGGAAGTCCCTCCATTTCCTTACCTCTTAATCACCCCTCTGCATTCTGGCTTCTGCCTCTGCCACAAAGGTCTCCCAGAATGACCTGAAGTGAAGTGAAAGTTGCTCAGTCGTGTCCTACTCTTTGCGATCCCATGGACTATACAGTCCATGGACTTCTCCAGGCTAGAATACTGGAGTGGGTAGCCTTTGCCTTCTCCAGAGGATCTTCCCGAACGAGGGTCCCCTCCTGCACTGCGGGCAGATTCTTTACCAATTGAGCTATCAGGGCCCAGCTTTCAAATAGAAGTCCTCACCTTTGTTCCCTTCTTGGCAAGCATGCATGTGTGTATTTGTGCTCAGTTGCTCAGTTGTGTCCAACTTCTTGTGACCCCATGGACTGTAGCCCACCAGGCTTCTCTGTCCATAGGATTTCCCAGGCAAGAATCCTGGAGTGGGTTGCCATTTCCTTCTCCAGGGGATCTTCCAGACCTAGGGATAAAACTCACATATCCTGCCTTGGCAGGTGGATTTTTTACCACTGAGTCACCTGGGAAGCCCATCATTTCTTGACAGCACTGGCCAGTGTGGACTACTTCCTCCTCCTTGAAACTCTCTTTTCCAGTCTTCCATGACTTCCTATGGCTTTAGTTGCTGGCACTTACCAGGCTGAAGTCCTGGAAAGTTCTCTTCACTTTACATTCTCTCCTAAGACATTTCATTCTTTCCCCACTCAATCCACCCCCACTCTGCTCCAGCCACACAGTCCTCACTGTTCCTCAAAAGAGCTGTGTTTTCCTGAACTCTGGGATTCCTATATGCTAGTCCCTGTTTAGAAACACTTTCCCTCTATTCCTTGCCCCCTTTTACCTGGTCTACTCTTACTTACCCTTCAAATGTCAGTTTAAATGTCACCTCCTTGGGGAAGTCTTCTCTGACCCTCACGCTGTGTTAGAACTGCACCTTTGCTAGTCCTTATCACACTTGAGACGTTACCCAGGCAGTGATTAGACTGCTATCTCCCCTGTTCCATGAGTATGTGCATGCTCAGTCGTTCAGTTGTGTCCAACTCTTTGTGACCCTGAGGGCTGCAGCCTGCCAGGTACCTCTGTCCATGAAATTTTCCAGGCAAGAATAGTTGAGTGGGTTGCCATTTCCTTCACCAGGGGATCTTCCCAACCCAGGGATTGAACCTGTGTCTCCTGCATTGGCAGGCAGATACTTTACTACTGAGCCACCCTGGGAAGCCCCTCTTCTGCCCCACTAGACTTAAATCCCACGAGGGCAGGAACCAAGTCTGTCTTATTACCACATTGTCCCTAGTTCCTGGTAGATGGAAGGTGCTCAATAAATAGGTATCCATTGGCAATGGAATCATAGATTTGACCTCAAAAGCACAAGGCACAAAAGAAGAAATAGATAAATCGAACTTCATCAAAATTAAAAACTTTGGGGCTTGAAAGGACACTACCAAAAAGTAAAAAAAACAATCCACAAAGTAGGAAAAAATACTTGCAACCATATATCTCATAAGAGTCTGTGCATGCTAAGTCGCATTAGTTGTGTCAGACTCTCTGTGATCCCATGGACTGTAGCCCACCAGGCTCCTCTGTCCATGGGATTCTCCAGGCAAATACTGGAGTGGGTTGCCATGCTCTTCTCCATGGGAATCTTCCTGACCAAGGGATCTAACCTGCGCTTCCTGTAGCTCCTGCATTGCAGGTAGATTCTTTAACCCTGAGCCACCAGGGAAGCCTAGTATCCAGAATATATAGAGAACTCCTACAATTCAACAAGAAAAACATAAACAGCCTGATATAAAAAATGGCAAACACTTGAAAAGACATTTCTCAGAGATATGCAAATTTCCAACAAGCACAGGAAAATGTGTTCAATGTCATTAGCTGTTTGGGAAATGCAAGTCAAATCCAGAATGAGATACCACTTCACATCCACGAGGGTAACTATAATCAAAAAGTCTGATCATAACAAGCATTGGTGAGGATATATAGAAATTGGAACCCTCGTGTTCTGCTGGTAGGAATGTAAAATGGTACAGTCACTTTGGAAAATAGTATGCCACTTCCTCAAAAGTTAAACGTGGGATTACTATATGTAATACTGTGATTTATGGGGCTTTCCAGGTGGTGCAAGCGGTAAAGAACCCGCCTGCCAGTGCAGGTAGATGTGAGATTTGGGTTCAACCCCTGAGTCAGGAAGATCCCCTAGAGAAGGAAATGGCAGCCTACTCCAGTATTGCCTGGAGAATCCCATTGACAGAGAAGCCTGGTGGGCTACACTCTATAGGGTTACAAGCAGTCAGACATGACTGAAGTGACTTAGCATGCACTCATGCAATGGGTTGCCATTTCCTTCTCCAATGCATGAAAGTGAAAAGTGAAAGTGAAGTCGCTCAGTCGCGTTCGACTCCTAGTGACCCCAAGGACTGCAGCCCATCAGGCCCCTCCATCCATGGGATTTTCCAAGCAAGAGTACTGGAGTGGGTTGCCATTGCCTTCTCCGATAATTTATGATAAGAAACATGTATTTAGTCTTCAACCCCATTCCTGGTGCAGAGCTGCTCCTAAAACCCTTGGAATTTCCTATCATAAGAGTGATAAAGGTGGCTTTTGTATGTTAAAAGGTGACTTCTGGGAAGGGCTCTTCCCTGGTGGCTCAGAGAGTAAAGCATCTGCCTGCAATCCAGGAGACCCGGGTTCAATTCCTGGGTCAGGAAGATCCCCTGGAGAAGGAAATGGCAACGCATTCCAGTACTCTTGCCTGGAAAATCCTGTGGACAGAGAAGCCTGGTAGGCTACAGTCCATGGGGTCCCAAAGAGTCAGAAACGACTGAACGACCTTCAATTCTGGGCAAGCCCTTAGGTAACCTAAAGTTAGGGGCTGGTTGCCAGGGGAACCAAAGGTGCCAGGAGGGAGTGGAATTTTCAGTACCACCCCTCCCACCAACCTCCAGGAGGAGAGAGGGGTGGAGGTTCAATCAGTTATTGGCCAGCGATTTAATCAGTTGTGCTTATCTAATGAAGCTTCTGTTAGTACGTGTGTGCTACGTCATTTCAGTCGTGTCTGACTCTTTGTGACACTATGAACTGTAGCCCACCAGGCTCCTCAGTCCATGGGAATTCTCCAGGCAAGGATACCAGAGTGCCATGCTCTCTTCCAGGGGATCTTCCCCTGGCTCTTACCTGCCCAGGGATTGAACCTCGGTCTCCTGCATTGCAAGCAGATTCTTTACTGCTGAGCCACCAGGGAAGCCCGATGAAGGACAGGGTTTGGAGAGTTTCCAGGTTGGTTAAACACACGGCGATTTGGGGAAGATGGTGCCTTCACATTGGGCATGGAAGCGCTTAACCTGGTCTTCATGCCTGCCCTTTGCACCTCTTCCATCTGGCTGTTTCTGGGTTACATCATTTTATAATAAACTAGTGATCTTGTACACAGGATGTTTCTCAGAGTTCTGTGAGCCTCTCTAGCAAATGAATCGAACCCAAGCAGGTGATCTCTGATTTATAGCCAGTCGATCAGAAGTACAGGTAACAACCTGCACTTGAAACTGGCCTGTGAAACCCAAGGGGTGTGGTAGTTGGAAGCTCCCATCTGTAGCCTGTCAGTCAGAAGCACAGGTGAGAGTCTGGGGTTGTGAGAAGCATCTGAAGGGGTGGGGCCAGGGACAGTCTTGTGGGATTGAACCTTGGACCTATGGAATCTGATGCTGTCTACGTGTAGTGTCAGAAATGAGTTGCATTGTAGAACACTCAGCTGGTGTTGGAAAATTGTTCGTTGTTCAGTTCAGTCAGTTCGAGTCGCTCAGCTGTGTCTGACTCTTTGTGACCCCATGGATTGCAGCATGCCAGGCTTCCCTGTCCATCACCAATTCCTGGAGCCTATTCAAACTCATGTCCATCGAGTTGGTACCAGAACCTATTTACCATATAACTAAGCAATTCCACTCCTAGGTATCTACCCAAGAGACATGAAAATATAAACATATGTGAATGTTCATAGCAGTATTATTCATAATAACCAAAAGATGGAAACAATGCTGTTTTCTATCAACAGAGGAAAGGACAAACAAAATATGATGTAGCCATACAATGGAATCTTATCCAGTCATGAAAAGTGATGAAGTACTGATTCATGCCAGCTTCCCTGGTGGCTCAGTGGTAACGAATCCGCCTGCCAATGCAGGAGACACAGTTTTGATCCCTGGGTTGGGAAGAGTCCCTGGAGAAGGAAACGGCAACCCACTCCAAGATTCTTGCCTGGAACATTCCATGGAGAGAAGGAGCCTGGCAGGCTACAGTCCATGGGGTCAAAAAAGAGTCTGACATGACTTGGCGACTAAACCACAATTGATTCTTGCTATAACATGAATGATCCTTGAAAATATGTGCTAAGTGAAATAAGCTAGTCACAAAATTCCACATATTATATAGTTCATTAATATGAAGTGTCCAGAATAGGCAAATCCACAGGGACAGAAAGAAGACAATGGTTGCCTAGCATTGAAGAGGATGAGGGATGGGAGGGGGGTGATAGCTAAAGGGTAGGACATGTTTTTAATCATTTTTTTTATTGGGATTTCCCTGGGCCCAGTAGTTAAGACTCTGCACCTCCACTATGGGAGGCAAGGATTCAATCCCTGGTTGAACTGAGATCCTGCACTTGGATTCTTTCCTGTTATAGGTTATTACACGATATTGCATATAGTTCCCTGTACAGTAGGTCCTTGTTGATTATCTATTTTATATATAGTAGTGTGTATATGTTTATCCCAAGCTTCTAATTTCTCTCCATCTAATCCTCTTTTTTTCCCTAATCCTTTTTGGTTTGTTTTCTATGTCTGTGACTATTTCTGTTTTGTAAATAAATTCATTTGTATCTTGTTTTAGATTCCACATATAAGCAATATATTTGTCATTCTCTGTCTGATATACTTAATATGATAATCTCTAGGTCATGTTGCTGCAAATGGCAATCTTTAGTTCTTTTATATAGTTAATTTTCCAATATATATCTGTACTACTTCTTTATCCATTCCTTTGTGATGGACACTTAGATTGCTTTATTATTGGAAATAGTGCTGTGATGAACATTGGGGTACATGTATCTATTCGAATTAGAGTTTTCTCTAGATGTATGTCCAGGAATGGGATTGCAGGATCATATGGTAGCTCTATTTTTACTTTTTTAACGAACCTCCGTACTGTTTTCCACAGTGGCTGCACTAGTTTGCATTCCTACCAGGGAATGCAGGAAGTGCAGGGAGTGCAGGAAGGTTCCCTTTTCTCCACACCCTCTCCAGCATTTAGTGTTTGTAGACTTTTTAATGATGGCCATTCTGACTGGTGTGAGGTGATACCTCATTGCAGTTTTGGTTTACAAATTACAGTGAAGAATTGAGTGATATTGAGCATCTTTTCATGTGCTTGTTGGTCATCTATATGTCTTCTTTGGAGAAATGTCTATTTAGGTCTTCTGCCCATTTTTTGGTTGGGCTGGGTTTTTAAATATTTTTATTCATTTATTTGGCTGTGCCAGGTCTTAGTTGTGGCACTTGGGATCTTCGATCTTTGTAGCAGCATGTGGAATCTTTAGTTGCATATGGGATCTAGTTCCCTGACCAAGAACTGAACCAAGACGTCCTGCATTGGGACCATGAAGTCTTAACCACTGGACCAGCAGGGAAATCTGACATTGGTTTTTTTTTTATATTAAACTATATGAGTTGTTAGCATATTTTTGGAAATTAATCTCTTGTCAATAGCATCATTTGCAAATATTTTCTCCCAGTCGATAGGTTGTCTTTTCTTTTTGTTTATGGGTTCCTTTGCTATGCAAAAGCTTTTAAGTTTAATTGGATCTCATTTGTTTATTTTTGGTTTTAATTTTCCACTACTCTAGGAGGCAGATCCAAAAATATTGCTGTGATTTATGTCAAAGAATGTTCTGTTTTCCTCTAGGAGTTTTAGAGTATCCAGTCTTACATTTATGTCTTTAATCTATTTTGAATTTTTCTTAAATTTTGGGTTTATTTTTTGTATATGATGTTAGAGAATGTTCTAATTTAATTTGTTTGCATGTAGCTATCTAGTATTCCCAGCAGCACTTATTGAAGAGACTGTATTTTCCCCATTGTATTTTCTTGCTTCCTTTGTCATAGATTAATTAACCATAAGTACGTGGGTTTGTTTCTGGGCTTTCTGTTGGAAATTTCTTTTTAAGGTGACAAAAATGTTCCAAAACTGACTGTGGTAATGGTTACACATATCTGTAAATATACTAAAAACCACTGAACTCTACACTTTAAATGAGCGAATTGTATAGTCTGTGACTTGTACCTTAATAAAGCTGTTACTTAAAAAATAATTAAAAAAAAAAAAACAAAACAGAAAGAACCAGAGACAAATATCCTCTTAGATTTGAGAGCAGTGAGAACACACACAGAGTTATTGAATTAATGCAAGAGAAGTGAGGAGGGGCAGCCTTCAGAAAGGGAAAGAGGAAAAAGTATGTAAATAGAAAGCTGACAGAGGAACTAAAAGAGCTAGAGCAATGAATCCCCGGATGTGGAGATAAGGCTCCTTCCAGGCCTCACAGACCCTGAAGCATCCCTGTAAGCTCAGTTCAGTGTGATAAACGGTGTTCACACAGGGGCCCTGGGTCATTACAACCAGACTAAATTGTTTAGCATCTCCACTGAAGAAGGCAGAGAAGTTTTAACAGTCTAAAAGCTGGGGTTCATCAGGGTGTACTTCTCAGTCATCCAGAAAATGTACTTTATGGAACACACTCAACAGATAAGGTCCTCCTGGACTGATGGTCTTTTGATATGTCAACTTGGCAAGGCTGCCAGTCACTCAAACACTAACCTAGGTGTTTCAGTCAAGGTATTTCCCAGATGTAATTAAAGTCCATAGTTAGCTCACTTGAAGTAAAGGAGATTATTGTTGATAACCTGAATGGGCCTGATTTAATCAGTTGCAAAGCCTCAAGAGAAATTCTGCTGTTAGACAGTAACTTCAGCCAGTGGACGGCCGGTGCCCATGAAGTCCTGTCTGCTTTCTTGAATGCCTGCCCTGGGAATTCCCAGTTTGCCTCTTCGGTTCTCATAATTGCAGAAGCCAATTTCTTGCAATAAATCCCTTAACATATATCTCCTACTGGTCCTGCTTCTCTGGGTGAACCTTGACTCATATCAAAAGCAACTATGTTACTCCAGGATAATAAATCTGTGATCAAATTAAAGTTTATTCAGATAGAACATGTCTAATGCCTGGACAGTGGTTTCTAAATACCATTCTTCAATAAAAGGAACCAAGGTTCCTTGTTTGCTTGAAGAAATGGCTGACTCTGGGCTGGGGGAGTATTGGATTATATCATAAGTATAAAGTAAGCATCCATAAGTCCATCTTGATATAAAGAAATGATAGGATAAATAAATAGGAAAAAAGAAACAAATCTCCCATGCAGAAAATTTTCAGATAATTTATGGAGATACTCAACCCTTGAAGAGTTAAAGAAGAGGAGCATAACTCCCCACTTCTTAAGAGACCTGCATGTGCTGACTTACTTTAAAGAGTACAGTTGGAAAGGGGGGAAATAGAGTAACTGTACAGTGGAGAAACCTGATCAACACTGCTTCAGCCAGTTGATCAAGGTTAATATCAACAGTGATAAATCATGGTGAGAGTATACCCTTGAAATGACCTGATAAGAACAGCCCTTTACCTCTGTGATCTTCCTTCCCCAAAACTTATAACCAGTATCATAATGAGAAAAGCATCAAACAAAATCCAGTAGAGGGGCATCCTACAAAATATTTGACCATTATGCCTCAAAACTGTCAAGGTTGGGGATTTCCCTGGTGGTCCAGCGGTTAAGAATCCACCTGTCAATGTAGGAGACATGGGTTCGATCCCTGGTCTGGGAAGATTCCAAATGCCATGGAGCAACTATGCCTGTTTGCAGCTCTATAGCCCATGCTCAGCAACAAGAGAAGTCCTCGCACAGCAACAAAGAGCTTGTGTGCAACCAAAAATAGTCACATACTTAAAATATTAAAAACAACAATAACAACCTGTCAAGGTCATGTTGTCGAACCCAAGTTCATGAGCCTGACACATAATGAGGCCAAACCAAGCAAAGCATCAGTGTTTGGAGCAGAGAAAGGTTTATTGCCAAGCAAGGAGTTCTGCCTTAAACCCAGATGTTTCGGCTTGTTAGGCCTCCCTGTGCATTGGGCCCACACACTTGGGTTCAACAACTGTCATCAAAAATAAGGAGAGTCTGAGACACTGTCATAGCCAAGAGGAGCCTAAGTGTAGAGCCCTATACCAAAGTCACAGATGTGGAGCCCTGTACCAAGGTCATAGGACAAAAATCTCAGGGAACTGTCCAGTTTAGATCCGGAGGCTCGTGGCAACAGTTGCTATGGGGCTTGGTCAGTTCCAGAGATTTTTGTCCTGTGAACTTGGAACAGGGATCCATGCTGAGACATAACTACCACATGCAAGTGGTGTCCTGGATAGGATCTTGGAGCAGAAAAGGACAATTAGGAGGTAAAATCTAAAAAAATCTGAATAAACTATGAACTTTATATTATTCTCTCAACTTTTCTGTAAATTTAAAACTATTATAAAAATAAAGCTTATTAAAAAAATATTAGACCAGGAAAAAATCAGATAATACTTCTGAATATGTACTCTTTAAGATTTTTTTTTTACAGTAACTGAGTTAAATTTATTTTAGTTTTTGGTCACACTGCACTGCTTGCAGGATCTTAGTTCCCTAACCAGGGACTGAACTCAAGCCCACAGCAGTGAAAATGCCAAGTCCTAACCACTGGCGTGTGTGCATGCTAAGTCGCTTCAGTCGTGTTCGACTCTTGGTGATCCTATGGACCATAGCCCGCCAGGCTCCTCTGTCCATGGGATTCTCCAGGCAAGAATACTGGAGTAGGTTGCCATTTCCCCTTCCAGGGGATCTTCTAGACCTGGGGAACCCGCATCTCTTAAGTCTCCCACATTGGCAGACAGCTTCTTTACCACTAGTGCCACCTGGGAAGCCCTCTAACCACTGGATTGTCATGGAATTCCCTGTACTCTACAAGTTTTAGTACTAGGCTACAAAATGATGAGTCATTCTGCTGTTTTCATTTTTACTTTAATTTAAAAGCAAGTCTTAATTGGTAACAGTGTGTACATGTCCACCCCAAACTCCTTAGCTATCACTTCCCCTCAGCCCAACAAGGACCTACTGTACAGCCCAGGGAATTGTTCAATGTTATGTGGCAGCTTGGCTGGGAGGGGAGTCTGGAGGTAAATGGATACATGTATATGTATGGCTGGGGAGTCCCTTTGCTGTTCATCTGAAACTATCACAATATTGTTAATCGGCTATACCCCAATACAAAATAAAAAGTTTTTTAAAAATAAAAGCAAGTCTTGATGATTTAAGTGGCTGGTAGTCTGTTGACCCTCTGTTGATAGTGACTGTCCTGTATCCTAGTCAATGCCAAAACAGTGGCTTTTCTACCCCCCAGAGATGTTAGCAAGTAGTCCCCCAGTAGATAACCTCGTTTTCTATTTCATCAAAAAGATAAAAACCACCTAAAAAGAATTTGTTCAACTTCCTGCAATCAAATCTATGAACTGACCTGCATGTGCACTCATTTTTTCCTTCCTGTGCTTTGATATAGTAATGACAGTTACCACTGACGCAGGGTTAACTGTGTGCCAGGCACTACAGTAACGTGGACGAAAAAAATGTTGCCTGCTGTTTTAGTAAATAAAATGTCGCCTGCCATCAAACTAGCAGCCACAGCAAACGCCTTGACGGCAAGGCGAATTCTCCCAAGGAAAATTCTGGAGAGAGAGAAACTGGATACTGGCCCTAGATAGTTAAGATGCATATCTTAGAAATGACTTCTATAGCCCACACCCGCATTTTCCCATACAGAGAAAAGCGCTAAAATCATTAACTTGAGATGTTTTTGTGTGATTAGCATCAATCTTTTCATGTTTGACTACATTTCCCTCCATTTTTTCTCCTATATATCCTGCTGCTGCTGCTGCTAAGTCGCTTCAGTCGTGTCCGACTCTGTGCAACCCCATAGACGGCAGCCCACCAGGCTCCCCCGTCCCTGGGATTCTCCAGGCAAGAACACTGGAGTGGGTTGCCATTTCCTTCTCCAATGCAAGAAAGTGAAAAGTGAAAGTGAAGTCGCTCAGTTGTGTCCGACTCTTAGCGACCCCATGGACTGCAGCCCACCAGGCTCCCCCGTCCACAGGATTTTCCAGGCAAGAGTACTGGAGTGGGGTGCCATCGCCTTCTCTGATGTATCCTGGCTCCTTCCTTACTTCTCTGAAACATTTCCTCAGAGCTCTCTGAGAGGCTGTCTCCTGGGCTATAGTTCTCAGTAAGGTCCCCAAATAAAGCACAATTCACATATTTTAGATAGTGGGAGGGTTTTTTTTTTTTTTTGGAGGGGGGCTTTTTTTAGTTGACAGCAAACATATTGCATGCATTATCTCCTTCAATCATCACGCTCAAAATTCTGAGGTAGGTTCTCATAATTTCCCTATTTTGTAGTCAAGGAAAACTGAGGCTCAAGGAAAGCAAGTGACTTGTCCAAGTCTCACAGTCAGAAGGTAATAGAATGAAGTGTTCCAACCCAGACTCAGGAGTCTGACCTCTTAACTCCTGGGGTCTGTTTGTCTGTGAGACAAATCCCGAATCCTGAGTTCTGACTCATCACTTCTCAGCCCTTGGGAGCTTTGGTTCAATGACTACGTACAGTCCCCTCAGTCTTCCTACTTCTTCCCTTCTGGGCCCTTCATATCATTATTCAAACAAGCTGTCACTCAGGTCAAAAAAAACCCAGCAGCTTTCTCCATTTCTCTCTTGACTCGTATCTTCACCCTCCAGCTGTCTATGGAATACCTTCACCTGAAAGGCTTACAGCCATCCCAAGCTAGATACAGACCCCCAAACTGAACCAGCTTGATTACGCACTCTACTTTCCCACCAGAACAGTATTCTCATGGTCTTTCCCTCTCAGCAAATGACACTACCATCCACCTTCTTAAGCGAGAAATTCGGGCATCATCCTTGCCACCTCCCTCTTCCTCTTCCACTTATACTCAGTCACAAGTCTTGTTGATTCTAGGAAATCTCTCCTCTGCCCATGTAACTGTCTCCACTGCCTCTGTCCTAATGCTGGTCACCATCCTTTTTCACCCAGATGACAAACCATAGCCTCTCACTAGTCTCTACTTCTAGCCAATCCTGCCCCATCCCCAGCCAGTCTGATCTCAGCACTCTTAAACCCAAACCAGATAGGCGTCTGTCAAGTTTCAAGCCCTTCAGTGTTTTTCTGGGCCTCAAGGTGCAACCCAATCTCTCTCTCAAGGCATCAGGTCTCCTAGTGATCTGGCCTCTGCTTATTCTCCAGCTTCCTCGTTCATCACTACTTCCTCTTGGCACCCTCTCACACCACCCCCAAGGATGTCCTCTTTCCATACTTCTGCCACACAGAGTGACTTTCAAGTCCCTAAAATAGTTCTCCTCTTGACTGGGCCTTTTCACCATCTGTCTCCTCTGTGTAGGATATGAACACACCACACTCCACCCACCAGATCTAATTCCTCTTTGGCCTTGGGGGCTCAGCTTGCTCTTCCTCATGCCCCCCTTCCCTCCCATGTTCAGGATAGGTTCCCAAGGACCCAGTGCCCTTCTCACCACAGCACTTAGCATCAGGGTCCCTGGTGGTCTGCACACTCGCCCGCCCCCTGCAGACTGTTAGCCTGTGAAGATGGGGACCTGTTGATACGGCTCACCGCTGCAGCCCAGCACCCAGAACCCTGTGTCTGCCTCTGCATTAGGTATTTGCAGAATGAACAAGTCGGGGCTGGAGGCTTGAATTTAGATCTGCAGGCTTTTTTTTTTTTTTTTCTCCCCTTCAGAGCTTATTTCTCTTCTGTTCCCATGCTCCCTTTGGTGAGCACTGTGGAAAGACTTTTTCTAATGAATCAGATATACATTTAGAGAGTCATAAGTGTGGCCTTAGAGGTTCATGATTCTAGAACCAATTTCCTCATTTTAAGTGGCAGAAAACTGAAGTCCCCAAGGTGACATGGTTTGTCAGTAAGAGGCTCATTGTAGCTGTAAAACTGGGACTAGGCCTCAGATTTCTTTCTTTTTCTTTAAGATTAATTTTTTTTTTAAGCTGTGGTGGGTCTTTATTGCCACACATGGGCTTTATCTTGTTGTGGAGCTTTAGGGTTTTAGGCTTCAGTAGTTGCAGTGCATGGGCTCAGTAATTGCAGCTCTTGGGCTCTAGAGTGCTGGTTCAGTTGTTGTGATTTATGGGTTTAGTTGCTCCAAGGCATGTAGAACCTTCCCAGACCAGGAATCAAACCAGTGTCCCTTGCATTGCAAGGCAGATTCTTAACCACTGGACCACCAGGGAAAGCCCTCAGATTTTTTTTTTTAATTTTTTTCCATCTCAGGTGTACATGAGTTCCTAATCTTGAACCACCCCCCACCTCCCACCCCATATCAACTCTCTGGATCATCCCCGTGCACCAGTCCCAAGCATCCTGTATCCTGTATTGAATATAGACTGACGATTCGTTTCTTACATGATAGTATACGTTTCAGTGCCATTCTCCCAAATCAGCCCACTCTCTCCCTCTCCCTCAAAGTCCAAAAGTCCATTCTATACATCTGTGTCTCTTTTGCTGTCTCGCATACAGAGTTATCATTACCATGTTTCTAAATTCCATATATATGAGTTAGTATACTGTATTGGTGCTTTTCTTTCTGGCTTACTTCACTCCCTCAGATTTCTTGATTCCAGTATTCCCGTGCTCTCTCTCCTACCATGCTGTGACTGATTAAAGACAAATACGAGTTTTGTGATACTCTTCCCAACGACAGGTGGGGTCTCTATCCCCCTTCCTTGAATCCAGGTAGGCTCCATGCTTAGATCAATAAAATCGAGCTAGAGATACACTGGGCAGAGCCCACACTGAACATGAGAGATCCCACCAAAAAATGTATTAAGAATTTCAAGATCACAAAAGCAGAGCATCAAACTAAGCACAGGGTCCCATGTGACTGTGTGGGTCAGAAGCCATGAAGCTGGTCCTCCTGTCAGTTTCTGGGTCCTTGGAGACTGGCAACAGCTTCCTATTCCTGTCTCTTGAAACACTCGGTCAAGTCAGCTGCAATCTAAGCAATCGACTACCTTGAGATCACCACACTGAGAAGCCCAAGCCACACAGAGAGGCCTGGTGGCTGAGATACCATGTGGAGAGAAAGGCCAAGCAACACCCAGGTAGCCAACATGTGAGTGTAAAAGCCAGCTTGGGAGTACACCTTCCAGTTCCCAACCCACAAAGTAAAAATGATTACAGAAACAAAATGTTGCTTTTAGGTCACTGTTTTGGGATAGTTTGTTACCCGACAATTGATAATGGAAAAACATATTATCTCTAGTATTTTTCAAAACGCGAGTGAAAAGGTGTCTTTTAAAACACAAAGCTGTTGTTACCTCTCTATCATTGCACTTATAACACTGTCTATGTGTCTACTTCCCAGTTCACATCAGTGTTTTTCAAACTGCAGATGCAACCTATTAGTGGGTCATGACATTCATTTTAAAAATGCATTTATTATTAAAAAAAAAACACAAGCATGAATCACACACAAGTATTAAATCAATAAACTTGGGTACGTGTGTGGCCACTGGACTAGACTATGAGATCCCTCAGAAGCGTCCACGTGTCACTTACTCACCACTGTAACCCCAGCAGCTGGCACACTCTTTGGCAAATGTAAATGTTCTATAAATATTTGTTAAATGAATGAAGGTTATTCTTCCCTGTTCCTATTTGGAGATGAACATCCTCACCTTCCTGGGACTGTTGACTGTTTTCTTAGCACTGGGCTCCAGACTTCAACTTTCTCCCTAATTTAACAAGTCTTATAGCAGCTTATTTTTTATCCATTCACTTTCAGTTTTCAGTTTGCACCTGAATGTCTACACTGGTGTCAGCTCTCTGTTATTTCCTGCTGAAACAGATATTGTCCATCCCCTCCCCAATCTGGTCAAAAAATAAAAGAGGAAGGAGGTGGGGCAGGGAGGGAGGACAGAAACAAGGAAGGATGGATGGAAGGGAGGAAGGAATGAAAAAGAAAAAAAGAAGAAAAAATATTGGTTCTAAGTTTATACCAGGAGGGACTTCTTCCTGCAGTGAGGGAGACCTGGGTTCGATCCCTAGGTCAGGAAGATCCCCTGGAGAAAGGAATGGCTACCCACTCCAGTATCTTGCCTGAAGAATCCCTTGGACAGAGGAGCCTGGTGGGCTACAGTCCATGAGATCACAAAGAGTAGGACATGACTGAGTGACTAACTTACATCAGAAACTCTGAAACATGATTGCTACCATTTACTAAGTCCTGGCAATAGACACTTTAGACATGCCATCTCATGTAACTTTCACAGCAAGTCTGTGGCACAGTATTATTCACTTCTATTTTATACATGCTCAGGGAGCTTAACTCCCCAAAGTAGTGAATGAAAGGTACATGATATAAACCCAGACCTGCCCAGCTGCAATGCTCTGTGAGCTTTCCCTGTCACTCTGCAGTCTCCATGCAATTAACCAAAGCACAACCCAGAGGGTTGTGAAAAAAACAGCAAACAGTGCGTTTCCTCTGCCAACAAATGGGGAACCAACTCAAGTAGTTACCACCTTAAGGTAGTTGTTTATGATGTAGACATCATTGGTGGAGCTCAACAGCCTTGGTGATTAAACATACCAGGGACTCACTCGCCAATCAGCATGTCTCCTTGAGCACTTTAAAATGCATGCTTAATCAATTTCACCCCTAGGTTTAGGTGTATGGTTGGTCATTTTATTTATTTATTTTTGGTCATTTTATTTTAAAATCAATGGTCTATTTTCAAATAGTTTTAGGTTTATAGAAAAGTTGCAAAAATATTACAGAAAGTTCCTATATACCTTGCATTGTTTCCCCTACAGTTATTTTCTTTTTCAAACTTTTTTATTCCAGCGACTTCCTTGGCAGTCTAGTGGTTAAGATTCCACACTTCCACTGACAGGGGCTCAGGTTTGATCTTTGGACCGGGAACTAAGATTCTACATGCTGTACAGTATAACCAAAAATTACACAAAAATTTTTATTATAACCACAATAACGAATTGATAACAACAGAAAAAGTTACCTCTACCCTTTGCTGTTTGGAATCCACCCAAATAAGTGACTCAGAGAACTCTCAGAAAGAGGTGCCAGGGTGTGTGTAAGGCAGCTACAAAGGCTCCTGCAGAACAAGCAGCTCCAGATAAGAACCTGGGACTCATTCCTCAGTGTCTGGAGAGAGGAAACATTAGACTCTAGCTTGAACTCCTTGCAACCCAAACCAAAGAATTTGGTCTCAGGTCAAAAAGGTATGTCTTTTTCAAATCCCACAGCTCAGAGATTTATCTAATGTTTCAGGATTATCCCGGGTGTCCTTGACATGTCATCTTTCCCATGTCTCAGTATTTCTGGAAGCCTCTGAAAATACCCACAGAAAACAGCAAACTGAAACAATCTGGGTGGTGGTGACACAGCTGGATTCACACTGTGAAAACTCACTGAGGTGCACACTTAGGGAAAGGGCACTTTTCTGTGCATATGTTGTATTTCATGAGAATTTTTTTAATGGCCTGTAATTC
>SJYA01004038.1:1709535-1744881 GCA_006410615.1 Neotragus moschatus | reverse complement strand
TAATTCCAGTATTTATAGTAGTGGGAGTTTTGGTGTTTTGTTAAAAGGAGAGAGTTGTTAACTTTGAAACTTTCTTTTTTTCTTTGCTTCTTCTAGAAAATGCCTCTGGCCTGGCCTGTGCTGTTGGTGTTGGCCTTTTTGGTGCATTTTGTCTATCATTTCTCTCACTCAAAGATAGGCATCTTTGTCTTTTGGAACACTTCTAAAACATCTGTAGTATCAGCTCTGCTGGACTCTAAATTATTCAAATTGGTCCGGAGAACACAGTTCCATTTAGGATCAGGTGAGACACGAGTCCTGTCCTGCTGCTTCTAGGCAGCTGCAGGTGGCCTCGTCAGTGACCAGAATTCAAGGGCAGGCATCGGCCCTGCAGTGTGGTGACAAGGGACCCCCACAGAGGGTGAGTGCTGGGAAGTTCTCACCTTTCCCCACTAGTTATGCCTGAGCTTCCATGATGTCCCTGAGTCTTTCCCCTAGCACCTTAAACCCCAGTTGCCTAGCTACCATGCATGCACGTGCACACACACCATTGGCCTCTTTGTAAACCTGGGTGAGGCCTTCCCAACTTCCCAGGCAAGTCATTCGTCCTTCACTCCTTGTAAACACACGTCAAGGCACACATTTTGTACTGCTCTTGTTCCCGTATGTGTCCCTTTCCTCATTTACTCAACAAATTTATCGAGTGCCTGCTTTCCTCACTCAACAAATATATCTTATTGGGCAGCTCTGTTATGCAAGATTCTGGTATATAAAAGCAATCAGCAATGAGCAAGACTGACCTATCCTTGTAGAGTTCAGTCAAGTGAGGGAGACAGACATCAATTAACTAACCACATATAGACCTTTACAGTTACAATCGGGACAGAAACTCAAGGGGTGATTTAAGAGGTGGTAAGCAGCAGGACCTGACTAGATTGAGGGCAGAGGGGCAGTGAGGGAAGGTCACCACCTGAAGGTGCAAAGTAGCTTGAGACCTGAAGGATGAATGGGAGTTCACCAGGTGAAGGGGGACAATGTTCCAAGTCAAGGGAGTAACAGTGGGAAGGCTGTTGGGTGGAGCTGTGCTTTGAGAGACCCTGAGCCTGGTGCAGCTGGATCCAATTTTGAGTGAAGAGAGGGTGGGAGCCACCCCTATTCCTTTGGGGCCATGTTAAGAGTGAGATTTTTCCCAAGAGTAGTGTGAAGGGTTGGACCGGGGAGTGGTGAGCCCAGCACATCTGTCTCAAGAAGCTAACTCTGGCTGGTTGCAGTGCTATTAAACCATGATTTCACAACTTCAGCATTATTGACATCTTCAGCTAGATAATTCTTTGTTGTGGGCTTCCCAGGTGGTGAAGTGGTAGAGCCCGCCTGCCAATGTAGGAGACGCAGTTCGATCCCTGAGGGGGGAAGATCCCCTGGAGAAGGAAATGGCAACCCACAGTCCAGTATTCTTGCCTGGAAAATTCCATGGACTAGGGAGCCTGGCAAGCTACAGTCCATGGGATCCAAAGAGTCAGACACGACTGAGCGCACGTGAACACATGTGCATACACACACACACACACTTCTCTGTTGTAGAGGACTGTCCTATGGATTTAAGGATGTTTAGCAACATGTGTGCATGCTAAGTCACCTCAGTCATGTCCAACTCTGTAGAATCCTTGGCTAAACATCCTCTAGCTGCCACTGGCACCTCCCCTCCCATTTTTTGCAACCAAATTATGTCTCCAGACAGTGCCAAACGTCCCCTGGGGCGGGAGTGGGGAGGAGTTGCTCCCAATGAAGGATCGATTAGTTTTCTGAGGGTTTGCCACCTTCCCTTCCTGCGTTCCTAGATGGGCATATGTGACACGCACAGGCATAGACTCATGGCATGCTCTCGACTGCAATACCCAGCAGGTCATACTTGTCTCTGGCTCCTCAAATACTCAACATTTTACATAAGCATGGCCTTCATGTTTGCTTTTCTGGGTTAAAATACCCTCAGGGAAGTGTAAATGGTTAATATTTCACCCTGCTCTTTCCAAGAAAAATCAATTCCCTGTTCAATCTGGTTCTCATTGACATTCCTGTTGAGAGCAGTCACCTGCCATGATAAGTTACTCAAACTGTTAGTGGCTGTTAGCAAGAATGAGAATTTTGTAACTTTTTTTCCTTTAACCCTGGTCACCACAATGAAAACGTCAAGTCCTAACCACTGGACTGCCAGGAAGTTTGCTTTAAAAAAAAAAAAAAAAAATTTGAGAACTGTTCACTTTTTTCATCTGTAAAATGGGAGGATTATCTGGTAGAACTGATTCTTTACAGACATTATCAATCCTTAACGTGCAAGCTGCTCAGTCATATCCAACTCTTTGCAACCCCATGGACTTTACAGTCCATGGAATTTTCCAGGCCAGAATACTGGAGTGGGTAGCCCTTCCCTTCTACAGGGGATTTTCCCAATCCAGATCTCCTGAATTGCAGGCAGTTTCTTTACCAGCTGAGCCACAAAGGAAGCCCGAGTACTGGAGTGGGTAGCCTATCCCTTCTCCAGTGGATCTCTGGTTCAGGAACAGAGCTGGGATTCAACTAGAGGCAAGTGTAAGGCCCATGATTTTAGCTCTTAAGTCACTCTATTCCTTTCTTTCCAAGTCTTCAAGGGATAACTCTACTCCAAATGCAAACTCTGGAAACAGAAGGGAACGGTATCTACCTAAAGACTGATATTGAGCATCAGTTCCACACCAGCTCTGCCTGATTCGCCCATGCCAACCTGCCCCTTCTCACCATCTTCGGTCTGTGTCTATTTTTGCTTTATCCAGGCTTCCTAGGTGACTCAGTGGTAAAGAAGGTGAAGGAGAAGCCACTCAGTCGTGTCTGACTCTTTGCAACCCCGTGGACTGTAGCCTACCAGGCTTCTCCATCCATGGGATTCTCCAGGCAAGAATACTGGAGTGGGTTACCATTTCCTTCTCCAGGGGATCTTCCCAACCCAGGGATCGAACCTGGGTCTCTCGCATTGGAGGCAGAGGCTTTAACCTCTGAGCCACCAGGGAAGCTAAAGCAGGAGACACAGCTTTGATCTCTGGGTCAGGAAGATCCCCTGGAGTAGGGAATGACAACCCACTGCAGTATTCTTGCCTGGGAAATCCCATGGACAGAGAAGTCTGGTGGGCTACAGTTCATGGGGTCCCAAGAGTTAGACTGAGTGACTGACCGCGAGTACAGCCCACCCGAAAAATTTAGTTCTGCCCACTCCCCTTTATTCTCCCTTTTCCTAGTCACCGAATCAACTGCTTCTGAGCATTATTTACTTCATCCTCAAAGCCATTTGAGGGAGGTCCCATTGGCCCCGTGTTGCAGATGACACTGAGGCTCACAGCTGATACACCAACAGAACCAGAATGCAGACTCTGTAGTCCTGTTCCTCCAGATTGCCAACTCTTGGCCAGACTCTGCTGCTGCCTGCTTCTTAGGTCACCATGGGGTTGACTGTCTTTTAAAAGCTAATCTTACACTGTACCTCTTAAAGGTAAATGTTAAGTCCTACACGTCTCAAAGCTCCCATTCCTCCCTTCAGGAAGTAAGGGATCTAGTCCATGGAAAGAACAAATACTGGGAGCCTGGCACTGTGGTCCATGGGGTGGCAGAGTCTGGTATGACTTGTCGACTAAACAAGGTGGTGTGGAGCCACTGGATCCAGGACCTGTCCAACCCCAGGCTCAAAAGAAACAAACCCCTTTTACATGGCCAGCCAACCCACCCAAAATGTCTATCATTTTCTCTTTCAATTTTAGCCCTCCTTTTTAAGGTCTGTACAGAAAGCTCCCTCTGCCATGTGACCTTAGCTTTTTCATAAATTCCCTGAGCTCAGGAATTCCCACCTACTCTGAACGTTAAGGCTGAGGTATTCCTAGGACTCCAAAGTGAAAGTGAAGTAGCTATTGTGTCTGACCCCGCCACCCCATGGACTGTAGCCTACCAGACTCCTCCCTCCATGGGAGTCTCCAGGCAAGAATACTGGAATGGGTTGCCATTTCCTTCTCCAGGGGATCTTCTCAACCCAGGGATCAAACCCAGGTCTCCTCCATTGCAGGGAGATGCTTTAACGTCTGAGCCACCAGAGACACTCAAATGGTTAGTAATTTCCATCACCTGACTATCAACTCTTATCAAGTCCTTCTGCCTTGCTGTTCACACAGTGGCAGCTGTCTTTGAATATAAAGCAAAGATTGATGCACTAAGAGGAAATATTTGAAATCTGGGATTTGTAAACTAGAAAATGTGCTTCCAAGATCTGTTGGTAGCGCCCACGTTGCTAGACTGGTTATTTGGCAGCCACTCTAAAACTTCTGGCGAGCACAGTGGTCCTTGTGGTCATGTGCCTCCTAGTATGGTTACAAGTCAGGGACCCCTTGGCTGTGTATGGCCACTACCCCCACTTGCTGCACTGACAGCTCCTGTCACTCGCTTTCTTGGCTTGCTCCAGCACAGGACCTGTACAAACTGGGTAGGCAGATAACACCAAACAGGATCCCCTTTGCCCTGCTGCAGTTCCAACCTAACTCCACAGGTAACTAGGGCATTTTAGCTCCCTCCAGTGACTAAAGAGTCTGCCTGCCAATGCAAGAGATTTGATCCTTGGGTGGGGAAGATCCCCTGGAGTGGGAAATGGCAACCCTGTCTATTAATCTTGCCTGCAAAATCCCATGGACAGAGGCACCTGGGGTCCAAAGAGTCAGACACGACTGAGTAATTGAGCATGCATCTTTCCCAGACATTAGCTATGGCCTGTGTACTGGCCTATTACTAGCCTAACATACATTTGTCTATCCATCCATGGGTTAATCCCAAGTACCTAGGAATAATACCTGGTAGGTAAACTTGAATTTATTAAATGTCAAAAATATTTGATTTTTTCAACCATTTAAAAATGCGTAACTTTAGTACACAGACCGTACAAAAACAGGCAGGAGACCAGTTTGCCAAACCCTGGTTCACATCATAGAACTTGTTATGGGACTTTCCTGGCAGCTAAGTGGGTTCAACCCCTGGTTGGGGAACTAAGATCCTGCATGTCTTGTGGCAAACATCCCTCCCCCGACAGTTTATTTTAAAAAATGCTGCCTTCAGGTACAAGGATGACACATACATGTACTTCCTAAACAGTAGGTTTAAGAGCTGCTAGTTATAGGGAACAATAAGACAACAAATTTTAAAAAACCAGTCCCTAATTTACTAGCTGTACTTCTAAGTACTCGGTACCTAGACAACATTTCTATCATTGGACAGCCCCATGTCCTAACTGACAGGAATATTTATTCAGTACGTCATCATAAACCATATAATACAACAGCTTCAACGTTTCATATTTATTACTGAGTCTTTAGACTGATAGTTAGGAAATAAGAAACGTCAGGAGCCAAGCATTACAGTAGTGATGTTCTCACTGTGATTTGGCTGCTTAAAAAAGTGGTCTTAACATGTGTGGTACACATGTTAAGACCACTTCTTATAGACCCAGCTTGCTTCTTATAGACCCAGCTTGGTTCTTCTCCAATGTCTTCTCTTGGAGTTGTACCTACACAGAAGGAAATACCAAGTTACAAAGGCAGTCTGACCTCAAATTAGTTGCTCTTACTCACCATAAACTTTGCCTTTAAAGTACCATAAAAAAAATCTTTGAAAGCAAAGGGTTCCATTTTCCCTTCTTTAGCAAGTTTGGAGTTCTTTTTGGAGAGTAAAAAATGATTTGCTAGATGTGTTAAAGAACTAGTCAAATCAATTTTTTACCTCTCAAAATGACTCCAGGCTAAGGAAAACACACTCGTTCTTTACTGGGAGTAAGAGAAGCTCACTTAATGTTAATACATTAATATCCTCAGTCACTTCAAAGGCCATCAACTGTTCATGTCAATCTGTCATGATTTTACCCCCATAAATGGCAAAATCAGAGGACAATCAACACAGATTTCCTTTCAGCAGGATAATGTCAGTACTTCCACAAAAGAAAGCACTGTAATTGCAACCTGCTTTCACTGCATTTTAAAAGTTAGACCACAGAGCAAAAGACCAGCATCGGATAATTTCAGATACCCTCTACTGAGCTATGCACTGAACTTTACATACATTTCTTTCATTTCTCACAACTACAAAGGCAGGTCCTACCATCACTGGATGGGATACAATAAACCAAAGGTTGCAATTAACTGGCCTATAAAGCTACAGTGGGTGGCAATTTCCACATGTCTAACTGGCTAAATGAACTAAGGAAATGGGCCTTCATTTTTAGCCCTGACAATTCACATCAGCAAACTAATATTTGCCATACAACACTTCTATTTGCCATACAACCAAATCAGACTTCTACACTAGCTTCACAATCTGGCACTCCTGAGCTTCAGTGTTTATCTTGGCAAGGACTCACTTGCTAGGCCCAACCTACAGTGTCAGCTTAAAAATGCTCCAAAAATACTTTGGTTGAAAGGCATGCAGAGTCTTAGATCCAGCTTTGTCTAGAGTTAACCTAGATGACCTCAGAGGTCCTTTGGAGAAATTCTAATAATGCCTCTCTCCTAAAACCATCAGCTCAATTCTGCAGGGGAAAGCAAGTCTTTCAATCTTCAGAAAAAATAAACAGTTTCTGGTCTTCCCACTAGGATGTGTAATGAGAGAGCCACCTTATGTTCTGGCTCAGAGGGAAAGCAACCAGGAAATAAAAAAGAATTTCAGAATAGTGGCACAAGATTAATTAAACTGCATATAACTTTCAGCTGTGCACCCAAAGTAATCCTAAATTTAACAAAACACATGGGTGGGGGAGTGTGTCCTTACCTGATTTTATTGCCAGTTTTCATTCGAATCCATTGAGGAATGGGACGATTCTGCTTTTGTTTCTTGGCCAGGAATCGCTTGATCCTGAAAGTCTTGTGAGAAGACTGGGAAGGAAATGCAATCAATTTAACAGCGATACCAGAACTTATTCAAAAGTTAGGAACTCTCCAAATCCAACAAATACTCAAATGCTTAACATATGCCCAAAACCCTCTCAATGCTAAACCCATCACTGCCCCTTGCTTTGTTCCTCACTTCTCCCGAGGCAGATACAAGGCTAGAGTGTGATCCAGTCTTCCCCGCTGTCACCCTAGGACTGAGAGGACCACAATCACTGAAGAGTGGGACTAGAGCACATGGTTTCCACGAACAACTTGCAAGTCAACCAGCTTCAGCACACTGTTTTGTACACCAGGGTACTGGGAATCCCCTGGCGGGCCAGTGGTTAGGTAATCTGTGTTTACACTGCAGGGGGCCAGCTTCGATCCCCGGTTGGGAACTAAGATTCCTGCAAGCCACGCGGTGCATTCAAAAAAGAGAAAAAAAAAAAAATACCCCACACAAAGTTCTTGACATTTGGCAGATCTGTTCCAGCTCACCGACCATCTTGGTATTAAATCTAACTCTACTTAAAATGTCACTTTCCCAAGTTCCCGCTTTTTTTTTTGGCTTTCATAAAGAACCTAGGTCATCTAGTTAGTGTTAGTCGCTCAGTCGTGTCCGACTCTTTGCGACCCCATCTGACCGATGTGGCCCAACACACCCTTGCATAACAGGCGTTATTAAAAAGGAAAAGACTACACCCCTCTCTCCCAGCTCATAGCAGCAACTATACATTTCTGTTAATAAAACCGTATAACACCAGATACCGATCCTCTCCACACCTAAAAGCATACAGTTAAAATTTTCCAGGGTACTATCACAGGAAAAACTCAGTTTTTCCCAGTTAAAATCCGCACGCAGCTANTTTTTTTTTTGGCTTTCATAAAGAACCTAGGTCATCTAGTTAGTGTTAGTCGCTCAGTCGTGTCCGACTCTTTGCGACCCCATCTGACCGATGTGGCCCAACACACCCTTGCATAACAGGCGTTATTAAAAAGGAAAAGACTACACCCCTCTCTCCCAGCTCATAGCAGCAACTATACATTTCTGTTAATAAAACCGTATAACACCAGATACCGATCCTCTCCACACCTAAAAGCATACAGTTAAAATTTTCCAGGGTACTATCACAGGAAAAACTCAGTTTTTCCCAGTTAAAATCCGCACGCAGCTAGCATTTTATGAAGAACGCCCGAATTACACACATATTCACACTACATCACCCCTTGCCCCTTGAGTTTAAACAGAGTAACGTTCAAGTTCCCGAACAAAGGGCTAAAAAATACTATAATCTCATCACGTGGAAGGATTCTGGCCCCCAAGTTAATAAGTCTTCGAAAACCAGCAGTCCACATTCCCTTTACGATGACCGAAACATCCCGCGTGTCACTGACAAAATCCCGAAGTCGGGCCACAGTTTCTGGGATGCCCCCTCGACTTCTTGCCCCAGAAACCCAGTTCGCTCTGGGAAAAACGGGAATCGCCGCCCGCCTGAGTAGCGGCCTGTAACAGAGAGCGCCCTCTCGGACATTGCGGGGCCGGCACAGCCCGCCCTTCCCTAGGTGCCAGCTCGCTCGCTTCCCGCCAGGCCCTCGGGCTGGAGCCGAGGCCAAACTCCCATCTCCCCCGGAAAAGGCCTTAAAAAGGACCCCGCACCTCGACGCAGCCTGCGGCGCCGGGGAGCTAGCAGAGATCTCAGGTCTCGGAAAGCCACCCGAGAACCGATGGTAACGGATGGACTTACCATGGTGAGGACAGAACTCAACCGCACATAGGATGGCGCAGAAGAGAAAAGAGGAGGAAGTGAGCGGAAGGACGTGTTTAGAAGGCGCCGCCGGGGGCGTGGCTTAGGGAGGTCACGCTGTGCGCCAACCGACGTTCTCTGGAGGTCTCTCTCTGCCCACGCTCCCGTTAGACCGTGGGAAACAGCGCTTGTTCGTGTGAAATGGAATTTGCTTTGCTTCAGTTCCGTAACTGGGTTCCTCCGGAGCCTGTTAGCGTGCCAGGGGCACCTTGTGTCATGGGTGAGGCAGACGGTCCATGATAAATGCCAAGGCAGAAACCCTTCCGAAGGCGGGAGGAGTAAGGGGGCGGGGCTATCTCCAAAGAGGGCGGGGGAGACGTCATGTTCCAGCGCAAGGGACTTCGNTTCCAAATGTTCAAGCTGGTTTTAGACAAGGCAGAGGAACCAGAGATCAAACTGCCAACATCCGCTGGATCATGGAAAAAGCAAGAGAGTTCCAGAAAAACATCTATTTCTGCCTTATTGACTATGCCAAAGCCGTTGACTATGTGGGTAACAATAAATTGTGGAAAATTCTGAGAGAGAAGGGAATATCAGACCACCTGATCTGCCTCTTGAGAAACCTATATGCAGGTCAGGAAGCAACAGTTAGAACTGGACATGGAACAACAGACTGGTTTCAAATAGTAAAAGGAGTCCGTCAAGGCTGTATATTGTCACATCGAGAGCAACGCTGGGCTGAAGGAAGCACAAGCTGGAATTAAGATTGCCGAGAGAAATATGAATAACCTCAGATATGCAGATGACACCACCCTTATGGCAGAAAGTGAAGAGGAACTAAAGAGCCTCTTTATGAAAGTGAAAGAGGAGAGTGAAAAAGTTGGCTTAAAGCTCAACATTCAGAAAACGAAGATCATGGCATCTTGTCCCATGACTTCATGGGAAATAGATGGGGAAACAGTGGAAACAGTGTCAGACTTTATTTTGGGTGGCTCCAAAATCACTGCAGATTGTGATTGTAGCCATCAAATTAAAAGACGCTTACTCCTTGGAAGAACAGTTATGACCAACCTAGATAGCATATTCTAAAGCAGAGACATTACTTTGCCAACAAAGGTCCGTCTAGTTCCGTCTAGTCAAGGCTATGTTTTTTCCAGTGGTCATGTATGGATGTGAGAGTTGGACTGTGAAGAAAGCTGAGCGCCCAAGAATTGACGCTTTTGAATTGTGGTGTTGGAGAAGACTCTTGAGAGTCCCTTGGACTGCAAGGAGATCCAACCAGTCCATTCTGAAGGAGATAAGCCCTGGATGTCCTTTGGAAGGAATGATGCTAAAGCTGAAATTCCAGTACTTTGGCCACCTCATGTGAAGAGTTGACTCATTGGAAAAGACTCTGATGCTGGGAGGGATTGGGGGCAAGAGGAGAAGGGGACGGCAGAGGATGAGATGGCTGGATGGCATTACTGACTCGATGGACGTGAGTTTGAGTCAATTCCAAGAGTTGGTAATCGATAGGAAGGCCTGGCGTGCTGCAACTCATGGGGTCACAAAGAATCGGACGTGACTGTCGACTGTACTGAAACTGAACTGAACTGAATAATGTAATTATACATATGCTTGCAAAATTACATATAATAGCATGCTGTGCTCTGCTAAGTCACTCCGGTAGTGTCTGATTCTTTGCGACCCTATGGACCATAGCCCACCAGGCTTCTCTGTCCATAGGATTCACCTGGCAAGAATACTGGAGTGAGTGGCTGTTGCCTCCTCCAGGGTATCTTCCTGACCCAAGGATTGAACTTGTGTCTCTAAATCTCCTGTAATGGCAAGCAGGCTCTTTACCAGCAGTGCCACCTGGGAAGCCCCATGATAGCATACATTTATTCAATGAATGAATAAAAATCAAGCCAATGCTAAATAGCAAAGAATATCCTCCAGTAAAAGTAAACAGTTCTAAGATCAGAAGGAAATGATTGAAAACTTATACAACTTTTCTCCCTTACCTAAGGCACATGCAACTATACTGATGTTAAACAGGATTAACTCCAAAGCATTCCTTTATTCCTTCATGAGGCTATTTTCAATGTGGACCTGCTCATGAACAAATCCAGGTGACTTAAAGATACCCTGTTTCTTTGCACACAACATGCAATAGGATTACATTTCCCAGAGAAGTAATGTTGTAAACTTTGTGCTGCTTTGCTATTAATAAAGAGGAACTGCCAATCATCAGGGCAGTGTCATAATATAAAAATCACCCATGACAATGGCTAATTAAATAGTTGCTAAGAATAACAGACATGGAATTTCCAAAGAAAATCATTCTGGATGGGTATTTTAGAAGCCTGGTTTTGAGCTGTAACCTCATGGTCTCACACATTCAAATTTTCAGACACAGGATCATGCAGTATTCCCGAAAGCATGGTCTTCACATTCATTTCATGTGACAGTCTCAAGGAGAGCATCCATTTTTATGATTTGGACTTGTGGAGAACCTCCACTTAGGTTGTGTGGTTGGTTTCACTTCTGTCACTGGTCACCTACCAAGCCTTGGTGACTTGGCTACCATGAAGATTTTTTCAATGACCTCACAAATGCCCAGCATCAGTCATAGGAGCCATATGATTTGTACAAAGGCCATGATCACTATGAAGTCTTCACAAAGATCCTTGAGCCAAGCTAAGCTTAAGTGATACCTTGGTTTTGTAGCTGTTGCTCTCCTAATTCAGGAAGTCACATTATATGCCTAGCTCAAGGCTCTCCTACACTGAGTCTCCAAGTGTTAAATCCAACAACTTGGCAAGCCTTTGACATCTTAACACAGAAACTGGCCTTACCATTCTCAAGTGGTCATACCCATGTTCACTCCCCTTCCTAAATCTATTTATAATAGATACCAGATAGTTACCAAAAAATCTTATATTGCTCTCCTTCCTATATTTCATCAGTTGACATAGGGATGATGGAAGGTCTTTGGGCAGAAACATACATAGCCGGCATCCTTCATGAGGCTGAACCCCTATTCTAGAAGAATGCTGTTAGAAACCATCACTTTCTGTGTTTAGTGTTTTTGTTTCAGTTGGGTTCTTCTTCAGGAGAAGAACAATTATTTTTTATTTCTTCCTCAAATAAAAGAGATATCTAGAAAACCATTATAGTATTTGCATTATCAGTCATATGTGGAAAATGATTATGTTTTGTGGGATGATTAAAAAACAATCAATAAACTTTCTAAAGACACATCAGTGCTATCAAGTTTCTTGAAGCTTTTTCTTTGCAGCCTGTAAAATTTTATGGGCCATGATCCACTCTACTAATAGGATAGAGATGAAGACAAGGAGGCTTGGAGAGGCATCTTATTAAGGCTTACTTGACTCTCCCACCCACCGGGTTTCATAGTGCCTTGTTCCATAATGGGATTTATGGGAGTGCTAAAGAGAGCAATTCTCTGTACCATCACATACCATGGGAGAAAGAAGCACAGCAAAGCACAGACCTGGCTGGAGAAGGAAGCCCCAATCCCAATCTATTTTTCAACAGAAAAAAAAATTGTGACCATCTCCTATGTCGTCACCCTGTTTTTTTATCATGAGAAATACCTGGCTGGATGAGTTTACAAGCTAGAAATCAAAATAGGAAAGAGAAATATTAACAACCTCAGTATGTAGATACCACTCGAATGTTATAAAGCAAAGAGGAATGAAAGAACCTTTTGATGATGGTGAAGGAGGAGAGTGAAAAAGTCAGCTTAAAACTAAATATTAAAAAAAAAAAAAAAAAAAAAACCAAGCTCATGGCATCCAGCCCCATCACTTCATGGCAAATAGAAGGGAAAACTGGAAGCAGTGATGGATTTCCTCTTATTGGGCTCTAAAATCACTGTGGACTGTGACTGCAGCCATCAAATCAGAAGATGATTGCTTCTGGGCAGGAAAGCTATGACAAACATAAACACTGTGTTGAAAAGCAGAGACATTACTCTGCTGACAAAGTTTGTACAGCTGTGAGAGGTGGACCGTAAAGAAGGCAGGTGTGCATGAAAAATCATTTCAGTTGTGTACGACTCTTTGTGACCCTATGGACCCCAGCCCACTCAAGCTCCTCTGTCCATTGGATTCTCCAGGCAAGAATGCTGGAGTGGGTTGCCATTTCCTTGTCCAAAAGAAGGCACTTCACCAAAGAATTGATGCCTTCAAACTGTGGTGGTGAAGATTCCTGAGAGACCCTTGGATTGCAAGAAGATCAAACATTCAATCTTAAAGTATATCAACCTTGAATACTCATTGGAAGGACAGATGCTGAAGCTGAAGTTCCAGTATTGTGGTCACCTGATGTGAACAGCTGATTCTGTTCTTTCCTGATGCTGGGAACAATTGAGGACAGGAGAAGAGGGCATCAGAGGTTGAGATGGCTGGATGGCATCACTGATGCAATGGACATGAACTTGGGCAAACTCAGAGAGATGGTGAGGGCCTGGGAGCCCTGGAGTTCTGCAGTCTACGGGGTCACAAAGAGTTGGACACTACTGGGCAACTGACAACTACGTGCCAGTTACCACAGTAGAGCCTGGGGCTATACAGGTCTCCAAAAGGATAAGTGGGATATTTCTGTCTGTACTAAGCTTGCATTTTTAATGAGACAGATGGACAGTAAACAAGTAAATGGATGAAATCATTAGAACTAAAGTAGTGGGAGGAAGTAAACAAGGCAGGATCCATGATAGAGAGGAGTGACCCACGCTGGTCATGGAAGGCTATCCTGACCAAGGGACAACTCAAGTGAGACCTAGAGTTAGAACAAGTTTTCTGGCAGGGGACACAAGCAAGTATTTCAGCCTTAAGAGCATCCTCAACTGAAGCAGGAAGGTCAGCAGGGTGGGCACTGATGAGCTCAGATGGAGGAGTTAAGAGAGGGGTTTGCAGAGAGAGACTGTGGATTAACTATACTCTGCTTCATAGGCTATGGTAATAGTTCAGAATTAACATGGCTAGACCAATAAATACATTCAGTTATTTAGAAATGAAACAAATGATACAAACCAAGTGAGATAGGATTAACGCTGCTGCAGCATGTTGGAATTTCCAGAACACTTTAAAGTAAACAGGAATTACATCACTGTTTACAACTATAACCAGTTTATATAAATAGCAAGCATCAGCAAGTCCTCTCCCAGGTTCATTACAGTTTCTAGAATTTATTATAAATCGGAGTCACTTTGGATGATTCTGGCACATAAATAATTTTACATTAGCCATGTTAATTTTTGAGGTCTCAGATTTAAAATGATCTGCTTTCAAGATTTTTTTCACTCAGCCATCCATACAAGGTTTTAGTCTTGAACTGCTAATGTTTGACACAGTTTTGACAATTGTAACAACACTGTACTTTTACCTTTAATATAACAATCAAAAATTATTTTTCCTTGTAAAATCTTCCCAGAAGAGTGAATGTCTGTTTGTATAAAATGATTCAGGAATGCCATTTCCTATTTAAATAAATATTTGGACTAATTATAAGTTAGGTATGACATCTTCTAGTTTTTCAAGAATTTGAACATGTAAGTATTGAACAGTTTTACTGAAAAAAAATAATTAGACAAGTGCATGTATTTAAAAGAGCTGAAGGAGATACAGGTAAAATCTCTTTTTCGTTTACACTTTTAGCCTTTCTCCACAGAGGCAACTATTACCAACTTCTTTCTTATTCCTATATAAATGTTCAATACACATGCAGGCTTTATGCAATATAAACACTCAACGCATACATACTCACATTAAAATTTTTCTTTCTTACAAAAAGAAGGGGATATTTTCATTCTTTACTGTTCCCAATCTAACTTGATTTACTTATATAGCTCAGTGATAGTCCAATAAAAAACACAAAAATCTGTTTTTTAAGTTCGTTTAAAATTGTATGGTACATGATATTTAACTCAACCAACTTGTAGGGGTGAACACAGGATGTTTTCACTTATTTTCTGATACCAATGCTTATTTAAACAAATAAATACTTACTGGGTATTACAATGTGCTGGCAGTAGTCACCAAGCAGTAAAAGGCAGACTCCCTGCTTCTTGGTCCTTACATTTTAGGGGAAGAAATGAGAAACAGATAAGCAAATATTGAGCTTGTCATACTTACTCTTGGGAAAAGTCCTATGAAGAAAAATGTAAAGCCAGAGAAGGGGACAAAGACTGGGGAAATTCTTATCT
This sequence comes from Neotragus moschatus, assembly GCA_006410615.1. NCBI lineage: Eukaryota > Metazoa > Chordata > Mammalia > Artiodactyla > Bovidae > Neotragus > Neotragus moschatus. The sequence goes on along the minus strand of SJYA01004038.1, from coordinate 1,730,026 downwards.
GTAGGATGGTCAGGGAAGCCTGTCTGTGGTAGAAATATTTGAGGAAAAAAAGTGAACAAGCAAGAGAGTAAAGCATGAGGACATTTGGGAGTGCACTCCAGTAGAGGAAACAATACCACCAGGTGTACAGGTCCCGAGGCAAGGGCTCACCTGGCGTGCTTCAAGAACAGTATGGATACATCAGGGCAAACACAGGAGAGAGTGTCTGAAAGTAAGCTTGGAAGTGCAGGCAGAAGGGGTGTACCTTGGGTCTTATGTGCCACAGTAAAACCACAGGTATGACATTGACGGTGATAGTAACTATCAGAGAACCAAGGCACAGGCGTGATCAGATTTTCCCTTTGGAATTGTTCTCATTCTCTAAGGAACACACTGCAGGGGACAGGAATGCCAGCAGAGAAACCGGGGACTTGTGACTCCTGCAGGCACCCAAAGAGGGTGACAATAGCTCAGATTCGGGTAGAAGCTGCGTGAGAACGTCACCAGTCGCTATACTGAGAAAGTAGAGCTACGAGTTGCTGTTTCCCAAGACAGAGAGCGTGTGAAAGGACAGGAGTTAAGAAGAATGCTAGGGTTCTGGCAGGAGCAGCAGGGTGAGTGCCAGTGCCCTTCATCAGGATGGGGAACTCTGGGAAGCCCACGGGGCAGGAGGCGATGGAGTAAAAGGAGGGGGCGGGGAGAGAGAGCTCTCTTTAGTCATGCTGATTTTGAAATGCACAGAAAAATCCATGGGGGTGGTGTCACAAAGGCACTTAGAAACGAATCTGGAATTCAGGGGGAAGACAGGGCTCGGAAATGAAATGTGTAAGTTTTCTGCGTGTTAGTAAAGCCACAGGAATGAGTTATACAGGTTTCACAGATGTCCCAACAGACCTCTCAGAGAAGACTGGAGACACTAGGTTTGAGTGTGTGTTTGTGTTGTATAGATATTATCATCAAAGTCTTTCTGCAAAGTACAAAACACCTTATATTTAAATTCAAAATCCTTATCTCTGATGAATTAGAAGATACTTCAGCATAATTATGAACATTCATTCTCACTGTCCTAGATAGTTAGGTGCGTGAGGGGTCAGTTGAGGTCGTTTCAGACAGAAATATCTTTGTGAAACACACATACATATTTGTACTAGGCATTATCAGATACACTAGCTCATACATTTCTGACAACACTCTAGGGGATCAATCTTATTAAAACTATTTCATATACTAAGATACTGAGGTCCTAAGGAATGATGGGAAGTTCTCAAGGGCTCCTAACTAGTAAGCTGGTTAGGGTCTGGACTCAATTTCTGTGTTTCCTTCCATTAAACATAGAATGAGGCAAAAGCTTAACTTTTGCTGAACAGGATGCAAGACATTTAGAATTACCGTTTAGATATACTTAGCATGGGGTGTATTTAAAAAGGCATATACGGTGCTACCACCTGAGAAATCTGTGTTTTCCTTCAGGTCCTCTCATGGCACTGCTGCTGCTGCTACTGCTGCTAAGTCGCTTCAGTCATGTCCAACTCTGCGCGACCCCATAGACAGCAGCCCACCAGGCTCCCCCGTCCCTGGGCTTCTCCAGGCAAGAACACTGGAGTGGGCTGCCATTTCCTTCTCCAATGCAGGAAAGTGAAACTCAGTGCATTTAGGACACATGGACGAGCCAGCCACAGATCCCTACTCTCAAGGCAGTGGCAGGAGGCCATGATGGGAGAGATAGCTAAACAACATGAAAACTATGTTTGAAAGTTATTTTCTAAGAGAATGGGGGCTACTGGTAAAAGATCAAAGAATAAAAAGACAGGAAAAGTTCACAGATAAGCAGTGCTGGGGGTGGAGAGCTGGGCAGGCTCAAATTTTAAAAGCATGAGAAAGGCTGATCGCATGGAGAAAGCAGTGTCTGAGCAAAGACTTGAAGGAGCCTTGATAGTCAGGGAAGATCTGGCTCTGCATACCACTCATACATCATTCTAAACCTAGTCCTTGACAGTGCATTGAGAACCAGGAAAGAACGTGAATTGAACACCCTAAACAGGAAAAGTAACTTCAAATACTGAGAGCAAATTTAATAGTGTCATTTTCACAGGCAAAGGGCACTGCATCCACCCTTTGTGGCCTCCTCTATAACCTTTTCAGCTACTCTATGGTACAGAAATCCAGTGCTTCTTATATCCTCAAGGATGATTCGGATCAGAACCAGACAATGGCAACTGCAGTTGGGCCACTACAGAGCTTCTGTGACTTGGGGACCGAGCTGTATAATAAAATAATGAACATGACTCAAGCATGTAAGATCAAAGACAGACACAACACTTGAAAGGAAACATAGACTATATAAAGTTCAAGTCACAATTACAGGTGAGAAAACTAGGTCCAGGGAAGTGAAGCGACTTCATCAAGGTTGCAGAGTAAGTTAGTCACAAGACGGCTAAATTGAAAACCAGCATGTTTCCCACAAATTTCAGGCTTTAGTCTTTTCAACTGAAGCTCCTATTTGACATCACTTTCATCAACCAACATTCAGCTGCCTTTTGAACAATACCCCAAAACAAATGGCAACAAAACCAGGTTTCCTAACACAAAGAATACAAAACTGATGATAAGTACTTGCATAATGGTTACTGTGTACTAGACTCTGTTCTAATGCTATACTGAACCTATTTAATCTTCACAGACATATAATCACTATCCTGATTTTACAGTTAAAGCAACTGAGAAACAGAGAGGTTAAGCAACTATTTGAAGTATTCAGCTTGTTAAAGACAGCAAAAATTTGAACCCTGAGTGCCTGAGGGAAAACTCTGTTCTAGTTCTGGTTTTAAATGCTTTCAGATATGTGTGTATACTTGGTCAAAAAAGTTTGATTACTAATTAAGAACATATTTTTGTAACAGTTATAGCTAAAATTTCTCAACACAAATCCTAATTTTAAGACAATTCTTCATATATTTTTTGAGTGACTACTGTATCTCTCTGCCAGGGCACATGTTACTCTAAGTATAAGCATTTTTCACCCAAGTAATAAATTATCTTTGATATTTCTCTGAAACCCATATATTTCTATAGCATCATGGAAAACAGCTGCAACAAATTAGGCACACCCTTCTACAGTGATTCAATAGTTTCAAAAAATAAGCATTGATCCCATAGGTTATCCCTTGACAATTGTGTTTGGCAAGGATCTTGAGCTATTATCTGTGCTCTTACATACTTGCAATAAAATCTGTGGTCTGAAAGGGAAAATCTCATCTCATTTGTAGTCAAGAAATAATTTTTAAAGATTATTTCTTTAAAAAATACTCAAAGTGTCCAGAAAGAAGCAGGATAACAGTAACAGCTAAAAGTTATTATACACTTTGCATGCCTTCACTCATGTCTATATATACACGTGCTCATATGTATATATGTCTACTGAGGTATAACTTAAAACTAGTCAAACACACTGATATTCGCTATGCAGCTTGAGTTTTTATGCTGCTGCTGCTAAGTTGCTTCAGTCGTGTCTGACTCTGTGCGACCCCATAGATGGCAGCCCACCAGGCTCCCTCATCCCTGGGATTCTCCAGGCAAGAATACTGGAGTGGGTTGCCATTTCCTTCTCCAATGCATGAAAGTGAAAAGTGAAGTCGCTCAGTTGTGCCCAACTCTTAGCGACCCCATGGACTGCAGCCCACCAGGCTCCTCTGTCCATGGGATTTTCCACGAAAGAGTGCTGGAGTGGGGTGCCATTTGAATTTTTTTTTTATTTTAAATTTTTATTTTTTAGTTTGTTTTGCTTTACAATACTGTATTCATTTATAAATCTGTATAAAAAATATTCAGTCAAGACAGGGAATCCTTCCATCACCGTAGAAAGTTCCCTTTTGTTCCTTCCTCATCAATCCTCACCCCTAGTGGCATTGATTGTTCTGATTTCGATCACATNACGAAAGAGTGCTGGAGTGGGGTGCCATTTGAATTTTTTTTTTATTTTAAATTTTTATTTTTTAGTTTGTTTTGCTTTACAATACTGTATTCATTTATAAATCTGTATAAAAAATATTCAGTCAAGACAGGGAATCCTTCCATCACCGTAGAAAGTTCCCTTTTGTTCCTTCCTCATCAATCCTCACCCCCAGTGGCATTGATTGTTCTGATTTCGATCACATTTCAAATTTTTAATCCTAAGTACAATTCTATGAGGTGGTGATTCCAAAGAATGACCAACTTTGAGACCCACGCTCTTGGCCACTATGCTGTTCTGTATTTCTTCCCAATGGACACTTAGCCCATCTCGATGGTGTCCTCTGAGAGAATTAAGGCATAATGTCTTAATTTCTCTTTCAAGTATCTAGAATATACTCTAAGTACAACCCTTGAAAGAACTGAAAAAATGGTCACTTGAATGGTTTTCTATATTCCGTGTTTCCGATGAGACACCCTATTGAGAGCTTACTGATGTCAGATAAGGCAGGCAGGACCAATGAATGAAGTGGACAGGTGCCTTCTCAAAACAACAAACACTGCCCATTCCCCCAGCTGATGCACCATAAGAAACCAGGTCAGGGATGCAGCTTCTTCTAGTAATCCAGAGATCTAAATTTGTACATAATATCAGTATATGTAACTGCTTTGTAACTAAGTGGATGTAAACAACAAAAACCACTTCATGAGTCAAAATGTGTCCAGAGGCCAGCCCTGGATTGCCAGTTTGGGACCTGGTGTTTGCATTCTTGGTCTAGAAACACCAGGATTAGCTTCACCAGTGACAAAAGGGAGTCCACAAACCTCTGAAGGTCACAGCCAGCCTAGGAGGTAATGTTTGTCATCATGTGGTAAAAATTCTGCTGTCCAGACTCTGGTCTACTGCCAACACTCCTTCCCACTGAGGGAAGCAGATGACTTTGGTAAACATAATAAACAAACAGAAGAAAAAAAAAAAGGAAAAAAAGAAACTGACAATGGGAAGAGGAAAGCAATAAAAACACAGAAGGAAAGAGCTAGAAGGAGTGTAGCACAGTAAAGAAGACAGCTACAGGTAAGAAAAGGAAGCAAAGGACAGGCATCTCTAGGTCCGAAGCACATTCCTTCACTGACTATGCCGTCCCAGGACCACAACCCCAATTGGGGTTGGGACCACAGGGTAGCGAGGAATGATGGAGTGGAGAAGAGAGCTCATTCTGATATTTATTTACTCTGAACTTTATGAGACCAGTTTCAGTGCTTAAATATTTTGACTGTGGGAAATAGTGGCAGAGTTTCTAGGAATTGTAAAATTTATTATTTGAAATTCAGAGAAATCATCACACAGTCCAATCCTGTCAAGTCTGATCCTGGCAAGGCTCTGTGGTCTGAACAAGAAGGGAATTTCTAATCCCCAGTGATACAATTTTATCAAGAAACTGTGCTTGCTGTAATGGGTGCCACTGCATTATTGGTTAAAAAGAAGAATAAAGCTACCACTTCCATATCCACCTACATACCCATGAGACAACCACCAGCAGATTTTTGAGCAAACCAATCTCACAGGATTTATACCCTTAGTGAACCGTGGTGACACGTCCCTCCCCCAGTCCTGCAGACTTGCTCAACAGGTCACAGCTTACATGGCTTCCTTTATAGAAGACAGTTCACATTTGACAAAAGGGACTTGAAACCATAAAATAGATGATTACCTTTCTGTGTGGTAGCAAAGGTGAAAGAAAAAGGACAGTGGAATCTTCAGAGAAATTAAGGTGACAAAAAGTAACCTGGATTATTCAGCATAAAACTCCTCTGCTGACTGTCTCAGTGCTTCATTGTATCATTTGATGTGGCTATTCCCTTGTCAGTTTGCCTCATGTGGAACTAATTTGAAGTATATACAGCTAATATACTTAAGTCCTTACCGTGTGCCAGGCACCAAGCTAAGGACATTTTAAGAGCAAGCTCACAACATACTATGAGCTGGATGCTACCCTGTTCATTTTAAAGTTGACAAAACTGTGGCTCATGGACAGGATGTAGCTTGCCCAAGGTCACACACCCAGGGTCACAGTCCAGGTTTGTGGACCTCAAAACCTAGGCTCACTTCACAGTGTAATCACTCTCCCTCTGTTACGAGATCATCCCGTCTCCCACTCTTCTTTCTTACTGTGCCTCTTCTTGCTTACAGTAACCCTCCACTCCTCGGGTTCACAGATGTATGACGGTGTCCTGTTCATACAATATTCCCCTGTTAGATGACTGAAATTGAGTTTAGGGAATTTTATTTTTGTCAGGAGGAGGCTGCCTAGACTGTGTTTAGAGAAAGGGTAAACAGAAGGGTGCAGAAAAGACAATGGAGAGAGAAAGATTTTAAGACATTCATAAAGAAATAGAGTTTGAGAATGAAAAAAAAAAAGTAGAAGGTGAGAGAAAACACTTTACAGGCATCTGATCCCATTTTACAGATGGAAAAATTGAGACCCAGCTCTTAGTAGACTCAGGACCTGTCCCCAGATTTGTGGCCACCACTACTCCTATTCTTCTCTTCACCTCAGTTCTGCACCAAGGCCTCCTACCACCCTCTAATGTGCCGAGGAGTACAGCAACGGCCATGGGTTACAAAGTACAGAGATGTAAATGTGTCCCAGCCTGAGGAGAGTGGAGATGATAAATAATGCCCCGAGCTGCTTTGCAGTATAGTGAGGTTCTCCATCACTGAATCAACTGATGTCACACCTGGCTGACATCTGTCAGTGGTACTATAAATAGCACTTGTGTAGTAAATAATGATTTAGTCCCAACAGTGTAAAACAGACTCAGTTCTGAAGACCAATGTCTGGTTGGCTTCAACAGAATAACAAGGATTTAAAAAAAAAAAAAATAGAGGGATTCCTCAACTCTAACCTCAGAAATTTTGATTCAAGAGGTTTTGAAAGACCATGGAAACAGGTGATTTCTGAGGGCCCTCCTATTACTAAGATTCTATTGTTACTTTCTCTGACATAGCTTCCAAAGGATAGCCTGTCATTACTAAGCCACACACGTAACAAGTAGTTGACACTAGACTCAAAGTCAAGGGACAAGAAGCATCGCCATTGTCTCTGAACACCTGTGTTCTCCCAGGAGGTAACATATCTTTTCTAGTCTCAGAGTATACTTCTTTAAAATAGAAGCAAAAGATGGTTGGAAGAGTTCTAAAACTCTTGATCTGGACCTGTGGGGTCCTATTCCACACTCAGAGGACCTCCACTCATCATAGTACTATACCTGCATGGGACCAGTAGACACATGACCCAGTTCTGGGTATATTCTGAGACACGAGGAAGTCTATGTGGGAGGGGATCCCTTCCTGATTAAAGAGGCAAAGGTTCATGAGAAGTATTTTTTTTCCTTCATGTTTTGCCATGTTTGTTCTGACTTGAACATGACACATGGAGGTGAAAGAATGAACAGACAGAAGCTGTGATCTTTGGAGACACCGCTCAGCTGCCACAACAGTCCTGGACTATCTAGGTGTAATATACATCACAGGCACAAAAAGCACGGTCCTACACATTCCGACTCTATGAGCAGGGTTTCTATTTCCAGCCAGATGGAGCCTTCACTGATATAGCTCTAAAATTCTTTCTTCAAATGAAATTTCTTGCAAAATAACAATATATATATATAAACAAATAAAAGTGGCTATACTGTTTAGAAAAATGGATGGGGTGTTTCCAGAGCCATTCCCTCCTAAATTCCTGCAGAGTATCCTCCATGGAACCAGAATTGGTCAAAATCGTTACTTTTCAAGGTAGAGTCTCCAAGGCACAGGGATTCTCAGATTTTCTCCAGACTCAGAGAGGTTTTTTTTTGTTTGTTTGTTTTTTTTTTTGCCAAATTTGTTCTTGTGTTTTCCTTTCTCCTTTCTTTGATGTGCTTATTTTTTTCAATTTTATCCTAGGAAATGCAGATCCAAGTCATGACCAGTGGCTACTACTCACGGTTTTGGTGTGTGCATTTGTATTCAGTGTACAGTCATTTGGCAACAAGTGATTTGATTCCAATTGTCGTGACTAGAGAAAGGAATAGAGTGTGATATAACACAAAATGACATATTCCTTCAAGGTGCACATCAAAGGATATCTTGACATGCAAATGAAGGTATATTTGAAGAGAAACAAAATCATGGAAGAAGCAAGTACATATCCAGGATATAAGAGTATGAGTGCCTGGAATTAGAATAATCTTTAGTTTCATGTTCCTGGTGTAAACCATATTAAATTCTAGTAAAGGATCCTCTAGGCTTCACCAGGGGACACCAGTGGAAAAGAATCTGCCTGCCAATGCAGGAGATACAAGAGATGTGGGTTCGATCCCTGGGTCAGGAAGTTCCCCTGAATAGGAAATGGCAATCCACTCCCATACTTTTGCCTGGAAAAGTCCATGGACAGAGGAGACTGGGAGGCTACAGTCCATGGTGTTGTAAAGAGTCTGACAAGACTTATGCTCACACTAAAACACCTTCTATATTAAGAAACCAAAGTTGATGACCTGAATATTGTTAGATACTTTTCTCTGTATTTAATTCATATATTTATTTTAGTGTTATGGATGCTTAAAATTATTAAAATAAAGAGGTAATATCTAAGTGAGTATTTTGGGGTTTGTACATGTTTAAATAACAGTATGATTAAAACAATGAGAGCATGGACTTTCTCCTGCCNGGCGGGGGCGGGGGCGGGGGCGGGGAACGCCCAACCAGGGAGGGCCAGTGGAATTTGCACCCACGCCTGCTTCTCTGCGGGGCTACCCTGGTGGTTAAGTGGTAAAGAACACGCCTGCCAATACCGGAGATGAGGGTTGGATCCCTGCGTGGGGAAGATCCCCTTGGAAAAGAAAATAACAAACCACTCCAGTATTCTTGCCTGGAAAATCCCATGGACAGAGGAGCCTGGCAGACTGCAGTCCCTGGGGTCTCCCGGAGTCGTGTTAGCGACTAAACTACAGTTCTTTCTTGGCAGTCGCTTCTTTTTCTTCTCCACATTTAAAAACAAAGACCTCTGTCTTTTCAATCACTTCAAGCATTTTTACAGTAATAGATTTAGGTAAGGATTTTTAACAGCAGAAGTTTAGTTACTTTAATCCCACTTAGTGTTTAGGCTCAGACCCTCATCCAAATTTACATTTGATTCAAGTGAGACCTCAGGCTTCTTACCTTGGATTTTTGTTATTTATTTAAGAGCCAGTATTTTATTTTTGGTGGCCAGAAGGAGCAACAGATAAGCCTTTAATAGATGAATTTTCATTGTCATCATCATCATCATAGCTACCATTTCCTCAGGTTGAGGGTGTGACTGACACTGCTAAGAGCTTATATAAATCATTTTTTTAATTCTTACAGCTTCATAGGGTACTTGTTCTGCCTGTTTTTCCTTCTGCCTTGCATGCCACCCTTTCTGAGTTTCTTTTGCTGAGTCTTCCTTATCTCACTTCCTTATCTCTCTCTCTCTTTTTTAAATATTTGTAGAGCCCTGAGGTTCAGATTTGGACTTCTTCTCTTTTCTATATACACTCTCTCCTTTGGTGACCTCACCTAATATCATGGCTTTAAATACTCTCTTGGACTTCTTCCTTGGAAGTCCAATGGTAAAGACTCTGCACTTCCAATACAGCGGGCATGGGTTCGATCCCTGGTTGGGGAACTGGGATCCCCCATGCTGCACAGTGTGGCCAAAAAATAAAAAGGAGTTGGTGGTTTCTGGTAGATTGTGGAGAGGAAGGCAGGAAGGAGAGATTAAAGATGCAGGGAAACCCAGGTTTAATAGTGTGGGGGTCTCAGCGGACACAGTGGGCAGGCTGAAGAGCATCAGGAAAGAAATTTGCCTTGAAAAGGACAACAGTTGTTTCCGAAGTTAGGAGGGAAAAAAGATGGATGAAGAGAGAATTTGTTTTTGTAAATTTAATTTTGTTTTTGAATCATGTAAATATTTTCCATGGTTCCACTTACATTCTATATGGCCCTACATTTCCTCTCCTAGATGTTTCTCCAACAGAAAGGTGAACAAATAATGCATCAAGAAGTATGTACTGGGACTTTCCTGGTAGTCCAGTGGTTAAGACTCTGTGCTCCCAATGTAGGGGGCACAGGTTCAATCCCTGGTTAGGGAACTAAGGTTCCACATGTCATAGGGTGTGGCTTTAAAAAGTAAATATATATATTTTTTAATTTGAAAAAAAGGCATGTACTAAATTTTTTATAGCAAAATTATTTCTAACAACCCCAAACAGGAAACTATCTATCTTCAACTGAACATGTAAAGTGTGGTATATTTATTTACCAAGGGCTATTGTACAGCAGCAGTTTTCAAAGTGTGATCCAGGGAACTCTGGGAGATCCTCAAGACCCCTTTCAAAGGGCCTGCAGGATCAAAGTATTTTTATAATAATACAAAGAAGTCATCTGCTTCTTTTACTCTTGTCCTCTCACAGGTGTACCATGGGGTTTCAGAGACTCGGTTCGGTTCAGTTCAGTTCAGTCGATAGAAATAATCCACACGAAGGCCCTTTGTGAAAGTGTTAATCGCTCGGTCATGTCTGATTCTTTGCGACCCCATGGACTCTAGCCCACCAGGCTCTTCTGTACATGGAATTCTCCAGGCAAGTATACTGGAGTGGGTTGTTATTTCCTTCCCCAGGGGATCTTCCCCATCCAGGGGTCAAACTTGGGTCTCCTGAATTGGCAGGCAGATTCTTTACCATCTGAGTCACCAGGGAAGCCCTAAAGGCCTTTGGAGTCCTTAATAATTTTTTTTTCTGGTTTTATTACTGGTAGTTTATTGCACATGTTTTTCTGCATCAAAAATGTATCTGCTAAAAGGAGAAACGGGTGTGTCTGAATTTGGATTTTCCTCAGACCTCTAAATCCACTCATATAATTTTAAAGTAAATATACTTCTTACATAAGACAATCCAAACTAATGCAAAATATTTATTCCAAGTTAGTTATTTTATGCAGTAGTTTTCCCCAACAGACTTATGATGACCACATCTTTTAAATCTGTAAATAATGTTATCAAAATAATCTTAATCTTTGAAATCTCACAAAAATTTATATTTTACAAACCACCCTGAATATCAAGGTTGCAAAAATAACACATTTCCTATATCCAAGTATTTTATAGCTATACCCAGAAAGGGAAGATAACCACATATGCTTGGTTAAGGGCTAACGTGACTCGAGCAGCCAGAAATAAAATAAAATATCCAAATTATTGGCATTAATTTAATACAATTATAACTTCAGTAGTCACGTTGTCATTGACAGTGATTACTTGAGCACAGGGGTGAGTGCCCCAGGGGCTGGTAGTAGAAGCTGTTGCTGCAGACCAGTGTCTCCTCCTCACTCAGGACCGCCAGCTCCCACCTGTGCATTGCCCCATATATACTTTGTGTATGTGTGTGTATGTTTTAAAAGTTCTTCCCACCACACAAAGTTCTCTCTATTGAGCAGATAACAGGGAAGAACAACAACAAAAGCTGAACAAGCCAATTGCTCACTCTCTCTTTGGGGTATGATTATTTCCCATGTGCGTGAAGTAGTCAACAATAACATAGGAAAAGGAAAAGAACGATTTCTTCTGTGTAATCCCTAAACACACAAGCTGAGTTTACTGAGTCAGATTTAACTGTGAGCATTTATACGCCTACTTCCCGGCATCGTCATCAGATGTCTCACTGCTCCTTGTCTCCTTGGCCGAGTCCTCAAACTGCTCCGCAAGTGCTTCTCCTAGGGAAGAATAGGCTGGAACTTAGACTCTGTAAGAAGCCATTCTTTCCAAAGCCATTTCTTCTCAGCTGCTCTGTCTTCATGTGGAACTCTCTGAGCTCATCCTCTGTGAGGGGAAGACAATTATCATTTTCAGGATAGTCCTGCCATCCCATTGCTTTCAGTAACCTGTGCTCTGCTTCCAAAGAGTGAGAGGGGGCCTTCCCTTCTTCTTCTACAGGGAGCGCGAGCCCATTCTGATGACAGCCTTCCTCTCATTTTCCTTTGGTTCAGGTGTGCTGTTGTCCTCTGACTCTTCCAACTTCTCAGACTCTCGTCTCCATTCTGGTCATCCTTCAGAGTCTTCAGGAACTCGCTCTTCCTGTCAGTAGTTCTGTGGGTCAACTTGGTCAGACGAGAGGCGCTGATCTCAATCAGAAGAGTGGTACTGGCGGGGCTCTCTGGGAGAGGCCAAAACTACACCACCAGCCAGTACTCTTGGTTTGGTAACAGAGATTGGACTGGTAAAAGCAGACTCTCGGCTAGAGGAAAGAGGTCCTGATTTGTGTTCCATTCTGTTAGCTTTCCAAGCACTGGCCTTGGATGGGAGTGGTTCAGGCTTAGGAACCAGGTTCTTATAGACACTTGGAACCATGGTTGACGATTTGTTTCCGTTTGCATGGTGAGACCCTGGTGAGGTGAATGCAGCAGAGAAGGCAGCAGCAGGATCCTCTCTGGAAAGCTTTTTGATGACTAGCATTTTGGAGGGCTGCTTGGCACTAGGTGGGTTTTCCCACACTCCAGAAGGGGTCCCGATAGGTCTGCATGGCTGATTCTGTTTGCCAGCTTCTGGATTCAAAGAAGGAAAGTCTTCCTCTTCAAACTGCAACTTTTCCACTTTCTTTCTTCTCTTCTCTAATATCTGCAGGTGGCTTTTCCTGAAAGGCACAGCCTTTCTGGGAGTGGAAGCTGCCATTCCAGTGGCAATGGTTTCCTGTGCCACCCCTACTATGCTGGCTCATGCCATCGTGACCTCGTGAAGAGACATGCCAACCAGATAGGTTCCCTATGATTCCAGCATATGCTCCCTTAGAGACACCAGAGTCCACAGAATCATGGCGGAACAGGGAGGGCTGGTGCCAAGAACCTCCTGTCACTCGAAGAGATCCATTGTTGAAAAAGCCATCAGAGGAATTATGTCTACAATGGCTTACTCCAAATCTACCATTTCCTTGGGGTAGGTGCTCTCCATGATTTTCAAAAGTCACTGTAGGTGACTTAGCTGACTGTGGTGTTGAGAAATTTAGCCAAGCAGAAACAAAGTCATGCTGCACCATTTAGGTCCAGTGTCTCTTTTCAGCAAGGTGAGGCATCCAAGCTCATGACCAGGATCCCAGAGTATAACCTCTGTGGTCCTGCTTCCTGAACTTTTTGAGTTGCCAGCTAGATTTTCATGAGGTTCTCTTGTTAAAAGGGTACTTAATTAGGCTGGCCAGCAGAATGCCTTACGATGAAGCACAAAGAAGCCAGGCTCTTTGTGGATCAATCTCTCAGTCCCCTCAATTGCTTGTCTTAAACTATCTAGTTCCTGACACGTTTCCTAAAGGGGAAGGGGAAAGGGGAAAGGGAAGGGGAACATAAAAAGTATTTGTTGCATATAAACAATGGGGGGAAGGGGAAAGAATTATATCAATGTTCACCTCATTCAACTTCCTTGAGTGATGGCACTATGATGTTGCTTTAAATAGATAATACATGGACATTTGCACAGTAAATGCAGATACTGTTCACAACAAGGTCATAGCTTAAAAAGACAGAATGACTTCTGTTTGGTCAAATAATGTCATTGAAATGATAGATCAAAAATAAAACATTGAAGAGCTATAAAAGTTTTTCTGAGTAGTCAACTCTAGTGGCAAAACATCTACATTACAAAGCCCTTAATTTACAAATCTCATTATTCTTACACAGCTGTAAAAATAGTCTGCAGGTATGAGTTTATATGTCCTATCCTTCAAAATCTAAGGACATAAGAAACCTTGTTAAAAAGAAAAAAGATAGGAACTTGATGTTTTTCCCTCCAAAAATAGCAGCTTTCAAGGCAAATTTCTTGGTATAAAGCTCCCAAATGTTTTTTCTATTTCTTTTGTCCTCACTATTTATAAATTTACAGCAAAATTAAAACAAGTAGAAAGGCAGGGTTTAAGAATAGTCATGGAGAAAGTTCCAAAGTGAGGTTTTCTTCTCTTCAGTTTTCTGTAAAACTTCACTCATTCTACCCGTTCCCGAAGACTAAATTGAGTTAGTGGAAGGTAATAAGAATCTTCTGCTTCAGTAGAGAAGTCACTTTGGATCCATTTTAATCGTTATTCAATCATTTAAAAGGCCACAGGAATCTATCATGAGCAGCGGAGGGCCTACAGTTAGGGACCAGTAGCGGCATCTGAGGGCGTGTCCCCAGCTTCCTGATCCGGCAGAGGTGGAGAGCCCACAACCATAACAAAAGTCTTCCCACTTAATAATTTTTAACTATAAAGGGGTCCTAAAGACTAAAATGTTTGTGAACTGCTCCTATACAGCAATGAGAATAAACAAACTACAGCTACCCACAATGGCATGGATGGATCTCACAAACATCCACTAATGTGGAACAAAGGAAGCCAGACACAGAAACATACTTACTGTATGATTCCATATTTGTCAAAAAACCAAAACTGGACAAGACTAATCTGTGCCTTTAGAAGTCAGCATAGTGGTTGTCCTTGTTGGGGGAGGAGATGCTGGTCACACTCTATTTCGTGATCTGGGTGCTAGTTCTATGGGCGTGTTCCCTTTGTGAAAATTCATCTAGCTGAACACTTTGGGTTTGTGTGCTTTTCTGTATGGGTGTTATATTTCAACATAAAGGTACTTTTACTTGGATCCAAAGATAAAACTATAGATGAAATGTAACTCGGTCCCCTGCATTGGACTCGAGGAGTCTTTTTTTTTTTTTTTTAGTATTTATTATTTGGGACTTCCCTGGTGGTTAAGTGGTTAAGAATCCACCTTCCCTTGCAGGGGATGTGGGTTCAATCCCTGGTTGGGGAACTAGGATCCCATATGGTGCAGAGCAGCTAAGCCCCGCATGCCCACATGCCACAACTAAGACCCAATGCAGCCAAATGAATATTTTTAATATTTATTATTTTTATTTATTTATTTGGATGCACTGGGTCTTAGTTGACTAAGCACGTGGATTCTTTTTGTTGCAGCATTCGAGGTCTTAATTGCGGCATGTGGGATCTAGTTCCCAGATCAGGGATCGAAACCAAGTGCCCTGCATGGAGTCTTAGCCACTGAACCACCAGGGAAGTCCTTTTTTTCTTTCTTTATTGCCTAACTCCCTCCAAAAAAGTAAATTTCATGAGGTCATAGATTATGTATTTTGTTCACTGCTGTCTTCCCCGAGCCTAGAATAGTGCCTCACACATGGTAGGTGCTCAGTAAATATTTGATGAATGAATGACCTTCGTTTGGTGGTTTAGTCGCTAACTTGTGTCTGACTCTTGTGACCCCATGGACTGTAGCCCGCCAGGCTCCTCTGTCCATGGGATTCTCCAGGCAAGAATACTGGAGTGGGTTGCCATTTCCTTCTCCAGGGGATCTTCCTGACCCTGGAATTGAACCCAGGTCTCCTGCATTGCAGGCAGATTCTTTACCAACTGAGCTACAAGGGAAGCTTAATGAATGACTACTGCTGCTACTGCTGCTAAGTCACTTCAGTCGTGTCCGACTCTGTGCGACCCCAGAGACAGCAGCCCACCAGNGACTCTTTGCGACCCTGCGGACTGTAGCCCACCAGACTCCTCTGTCCATGGGATTCTCCAGGCAAGAATACTGGAGTGGGTTGCCATTTCCTTCTCCAGGGGATCTTCCTGACCCTGGAATTGAACCCAGGTCTCCTGCATTGCAGGCAGATTCTTTACCAACTGAGCTACAAGGGAAGCTTAATGAATGACTACTGCTGCTACTGCTGCTAAGTCACTTCAGTCGTGTCCGACTCTGTGCGACCCCAGAGACAGCAGCCCACCAGGCTCCCCAGTCCCTGGGATTCTCCAGGCAAGAACACTGGAGTGGGTTGCCATTTCCTTCTCCAATGCATGAAAGTGAAAGTGAAAGTGAAGTCGCTCAGTTCTATCTGACTCTTGGCGACCCCATGGACTGCAGCCCACCAGGCTCCTCCATCCATGGGATTTGCCAGGCAAGAGTACTGGAGTGGGGTGCCATTGCCTTCTCCAAATGAATAACTAAATGAACTCAAATACCTCAGACAGACAAAACAGAACAGACCCCTCAGGGCAGTGGACACAGCTTCAGTGTTTGGCCTGGACACTTCTTGTTTGAGGAACCACTAAAGCACTTCTGCCTAGCCAAGAGGGTTCCTCAGAGTAGAGCTTCAGAAAGAGTGGAAACAAGGAGACCCACAGGGGCCGCTGCTGCAAGTCCCAGCACAACCATGCGCTCTTTCATTGCAGTGTCCCCCAGCCTCTCCCACCCATTCCTTGCAGACTTAACTCCTGGCTCACTGCTGCTCTCTCCAGCACTGTTCCTGTCATGATTTCGGGTGAATTCAGCATCCACTTGTAGCCTCTTGTTCCTTTGTCCTGCCTTCAACCTTACAATGATCCCACTCTCTGCTCTCCTTGCAGCTAACTTCCTGTAGGACCCCAGTACTGACGATGTTCCCACCTCGCCAGGACCACCCAGCCATTGAACCTACACCTTTTCCCTATTCCCTTCGCTGCCCCGCCATGTCTCCTCTTCTTATTTCACTTAAATTGTATCAGCCACTCAGTGGTCCACACCCTGCCCTTTTTTGTACTTGCTTGGAGAAACCGTATCCCTGGTAAATCCAGTTCACCTCCTCGACAGCCTGTGCCTCTGGCAGCTGAATGAGGCTGAAGACGACCAACGGGCCTCCCTTGAGGTTCACAACCACTGGCTTCCAGTGGGCTCTCAGTGCTGCCCTGCAGCTCTGCACTCCCTCAGTGTAGCCACCCTCTGGTCCTCTTAGAGCAGTGCTCTTCAAGATGCAGCGTGCACGAGTCACCTGGGAAATTTGTTGGACGTGGACGACAGGTTCTCTTTTTTATCTTTTGGTTAAGTTGGGTCCTCGTTTCTACACTTGGGCTTTGTCTAGTTGCAGTGAGCAGGGGCTACTCTCTAGTTGCAGTGTGCAGGCTTTTCATCACAGCGTCTTCTCTTGTTGCGGAGCACAGGCTCTAGGCATGAAGGCTTTGGTAGTTGTGGCACACAGGCTTAGTTGCTCCATTGCATATGGAATCTTCCCAGATCAGGAATTGAACTGGTGTCCCCTGCATTGGCGGGCGGATTCTTATACGCTGTACCACTAGGGAAGTCCAAGATGAGAGGTTCTGCATTTCTGACAGCTTCCCAGGTGACCCCTGGTCCCAGAAAGGGCCTTGATCAGGGGGCTGGCACACTGTTTCTGATAGCAAATATTTTAGGCTTTGCAGGTGACATACGATGTTTATTATAGCTAGTCAACTCTGCTTCTGTAGCTACTGTACATAAACTAATCGGTGCAATCAGGTTCCAATAAAATTTTAGTTACAGGGACTAAAATTTTAATTTCATAGAATTCTTTCATATCACAAAATATTATTCTCTTTTTTTCCCATTAGTTATAAATACAAACCAGTCAATCCTAAAGGAAATCAGTCCTGAATATTCATTGGAAGGACTGAGGCTGAAGCTAAGCTCCAATACTTTGGCCACCTGATGCAAAGAGCTGACTTCACTGGGACAGACGCTGATGCTTGGCAAGATTGAAGGCAGGAGAAGGGGACGACAGAGGATGAGATGGTTGGGTGGCATTACCGACTCAGTGGACACGCATCTGAGCAAGCCCTGGGAGATGGTGAATGACAGGGATGTCTGGCGTGCTGCAGTCCATGGGGTCACAAAGAACTGGACACGACTGAGTGACTGAAAAATTACAACATAAATACAAAAGCCATTCTTAGCTTGCAGGCTGTATAAAAATAGGCAGTGACCAGGTTTGGTCCACAGTTTGCCCACTGTTGGCCTGGATGGCTGTCTCAGCCCTGCTTCCTTTCCTTCTCTCTCTCAGTGACAGCCTTGCTTCCTAATCATTGAGAAAACTTCAGCAATCACAGGAGAACTCCACAACTCACCTACCATATATGCCAGCTACCAACACTGTACTCCAACCCTCTCTACCTTTATCCTGTTCCTACAAGGGATCCTAACTCCTATTACCTATTCAGAAACCTGCCTCTGGCTGTTTCTCTCTTTCTGTCCCTGCTTTCCCCTGCATTCTTCCCATCGATGCACAGATAAATACGTGGTCATTTCTCCCATCTTAAAAATCCACTCAAAAACCTGGTCTTTATTTTATTTATTTGAATATAAATTTATTTTAATTGGAGGTTAATTACTTTACAATATTGTATTGGTTTTGCCATACATCAACATGAATCCACCACAGGTATACACGTGTTCCCCATCCTGAACCCCCCTCCCTCCCTCCCCGTACCATCCCTCTGGGTTGTCTCAGTGCACCAGCCCCAAGCCTCCAATATCATACATCTAACCTGGACTGGCGATTCGTTTCATGTATGATATTATACATGTTTCAATGCCATTCTCTCAAATCATCCCACCCTCCCCCTCTCCCACAGAGTCCAAAAGACTGTTCTATACATNCTCCCTCCCTCCCCGTACCATCCCTCTGGGTTGTCTCAGTGCACCAGCCCCAAGCCTCCAATATCATACATCTAACCTGGACTGGCGATTCGTTTCATGTATGATATTATACATGTTTCAATGCCATTCTCTCAAATCATCCCACCCTCCCCCTCTCCCACAGAGTCCAAAAGACTGTTCTATACATCTGTGTCTCTTTTGCTGTCTCTCATACAGGGTTATCGTTACCATCTTTCTAAATTCCATATATATGTGTTCGTACACTGTATTGGTGTTTTTCTTTCTGGCTTACTTCACTCTATATGTACTTTTCAATTACTCACCCCATCCTTTTTTTTTTTTTTTAGCTATAGTTCATATACCATAAACATCACCATTTTAAAGTGTATAATTCAGTGGGTTTTAGTATGTGTACAACCATCACCAGTATCTAAGCCCAGAACATTTTGATTACCCCAAGAAGAAACCTGTGCCCATTTGCAGTCACTCTCCAGTCCCCTTCTCCTCCCAGGCCTGGGCAACCACATTGTTTTTATGGATTTGCATATTCTGGACATTTCATATAAATGGAATCATACATTATGTGACTATTTGTGTCTGGCTTCTTTTACATAATGTAATTTTTCAGGGTTCTTCCATATTGTGGTATGTGTCAGTACTTCTTTCCTTCTATGGCTAAATAATATTCCACTGTGTGGACATATCATTTTGTTTATCCATTTATCAGTTGATGGATAGTAGGGTTGCTTCTGTGTTTGGGGCTATTATGAATAGTGCTATAAACACTGGTGTGCAATTATGTTTGAGTTGTTTAGTTGCTAAGTTGTGTCCAACTGGTTTTGCTACCCCTTGGACTGTAGTCCTCCAGGTTCCTCTGTCCATGGGATTTCCCAGGCAGGAATACTGGAGTGGGTTGCCATATTCCCAATCCAGGGATCAAACCACATCTCCTGCATTGGCCTGAGGATTCTTTACCACTGAGCCACTGGGGAAGCCAGTATGTTTGACTACGTGTTTTCAGTTATTTTGGATATATATCTAGGAGTGGAATTGCTGGGTCATATGGTAACTGTTTAACCTTTTGAGTAACTAGTGGGGTATTTTCCACAATGGCTGTACCATTTTATATTCCCTGTAACACTGCATAATAGTGCAAATTTTTCTACAACCTCCCAAATGCTTATTTTCTATTAAAAAATTATAGCCATCCTAGTGGGTACCCAGGAGAAGGCAATGGCACCCCACTCCAGTACTCTTGCCTGGCAAATCCCATGGATGGAGGAGCCTGGTGGGCTGCAGTCCATGGGGTTGCTAAGAGTCAGACACGACTGAGCAACTTCACTTTCACTTTTATGCATTGGAGAAGGAAATGGCAGCCCACTTCAGTGTTCTTGCCTGGAGAATCCCAGGGACGGGGGAGCCTGGTGGGCTGCCATCTATGGGGTCTCACAGAGTCAGACACGACTGAAGCGACTTAGCAGCAGTGGGTACCTATCCTCTCAGGAGCCCACTCCAATTAGGTTTTCACCTAGCACTCAAGCTGAAATTGCCCTAAGATTATCAGTGACCCCTGTGTTGTGAAATACTCATTTCTCTGATCTGATCTGACCTGTCAACATTTGTCTTAGCTGACCTCTCCTTACAATGCTTTATTTACTTGACTTCCAGGACAGCACATTTGGCTTGGTTTTCTATCTTACTGACTCCTCCTTCAGAATCTTTTTTTCTGGTTTTTCTTTATCTCATTTCCTTCTCTTTATTCAAGTCATCTTCTCATGGAAGTCTTTATCATACTCCTTTTCCCCCCGATTTATTTTCCCCCTAAGTGCCTGTCACTTTCTAACCATAAGTAGTTTGCTTATTTTCTCTCTCCACTTTGATGTAAGCACCATGAAGGCAGGAAGTTTCTCTGTTTTGTTCACTGATGTAATTCCAGAATCTAGAACATGAATGGCATATGGTGTGTGCTCAGAAAATGGTGAATGACTAAATGGCTGCATGAATGATGGCAGCCTGAACCTGGGCTATGAAAGGCTGGAGAGGAGGGAGATGAATGGGCAGAATGCTTGAGTGGCCATGGGG
>SJYA01004038.1:1688912-1708756 GCA_006410615.1 Neotragus moschatus | reverse complement strand
CCATAAAAACATGTAACACTGAGCTTTTATATACCCAGAAAAGGCCACAAAACTCTAATCAATCTCCTATGGAACTAAAGATAAGGTCAAGTTAGATCTTAATTTATAATCAGTTAAATAACTGCCTCAGGACTACTTTGTATATGCCTGCTGGGCAAAGGGATATAGTTCCTCATTTTGAAGGCATGAAAGCCTCATGAATGTATAGGCCACCTCCTTTTCACTGCCCTGTAGGTACCTATTCTCACTACCCTCGCTCCTTGAACTTTTCCTGCCTATTTTCCCTTAGCATCACTTCTCTCCACCAGAGCAGCAAACTCTGCAAGGCTGTCAGCATCAGAAGGGCAGGGACCTTATTCACAACTATGGCCTTAGACCCAACATACAGGAGGTGCTAGATGAATATTCAGATATCCAGTGTCTGAACTGTCTCCATCCTGTCTTTATTTCCAAAGAAATCAAACCTGTATCTGAAGAAGGCAAAAATGCAATCAGTTGCTTCGCAGGAGGGAGGGCCCTCCTGTAGTCTCAGCAGTTGGTCTGGTTTAGGGATTTTCTTCAGCAACACTTGGCAGCCTAGGGGCAGATCCCCACTCCAGGCTGTCACCACAGCCCTTCTCACATGGTGAACTGTGCTCTGGTTATTTCTGGTTGTCTCTTGACACCACTGGCCGATGGTTCCTTAAGGACAAGGGCTTGTTTGAGTCTTTGAATCCCAGGGCTTAGCACACAGAGACTAGTAAATGTTTGTTGAAGTGAGTACATCAATGGATGGAAATTTAACAGGGGATAGGTAAGTATGGTTTAACGAGTTGGACTGGCAAGGCCAGCAGAACAGAAGAGGGAGGTAGTGACACAAAAACAGCCATGAGGGCTGGAAACAGGCCCCAGGCTGGGTATAGAGGCAAGTGATGCCAACTCATGACTGATAGTTTTGGGGCGATGCTCCTCTGAAGGCCAACTCCTCTACTGTCAACAACCTCAGCTGTCAAGAGGCTCCCTTTTCACCTGCCTTCTCAGGAAACCTACACTATTGGTTCTCTCTTCCCCTGGGTATTCTTCTCTTCTCAGATCTTTCTCTGGGTTTCTAAAAATGCTTTAGTATTTATCATATTAAAAAAAATTCTTCCCCAATACCCTTTATCTATCACCATTTTTTTCGATTTCTCTGAAGAGCCATCTATGCTGTTTCCATTCTCAGGGCAGTCTGGCTTTCATTCCTTATCATTCCAGGTCATCAGTGATTTGTTAAGTCATTGAATTACATGGCCTTTTTTCAGGCATCACACTGACCTTCCAGCAGCATCTAGCCCTGATGGCCACTCCCCTTTCCTTCTTCATTCTTTTCTCTTGGGTTAGGTAATACTGGTCTTCTGGTTTTTCACCTACTTTCTGGCTATTCCTTTTCTGTCTTTATAGATACATTCCCTTACCTGTTACCTGTTTAGCATCCTTAAGAGTTCTTTAAGGCTGGGCTCTAGGTCTATTTCTGTTTCTTCCCTACTCTTTCCCTCTAAGTGATTAAATCCAGGCCCATGGCTTCAATGATCACCTAAAAATAGATGAATTCCAAACTGGTATCTACAGTGCAAATCTCTCCTCTGAGCTCCAAGACCTGTATGTCCATCTGCCTCCATCTCCACTTCCCACCTGCCACTCACCCCTCACTATAACATGGTTTCTCACCAGTTCACACATGCTTCAATACTGCCAAATCCAGTGAACACTGCATGTTTCTTGTCTTCCTTAATCTCCTCTCCCTGTGGCATGGGACATTGCCAGACATTCTTCTCCTTGAAAATTCCCCTTCCTTTGTGTCAGCTGAGGAGCATTCTCTTTCAGTCACCTTCAATGTCTCTTCCTCTTTACCTGCCTTTTGGGATTCTGGTTTCTAAAAGCTGAGTAAACATAAAACAGTGACTTACTAAGTAAAGGCAAACTGACGCCATAGTAGGAGAAGCTGGCAAGATGGAAATGAAGCAGCAGCTCAAGGATGTCGTCCAGATAAATTCTGGTTCTTATGGAACAAGAATGGTGAACCATGATTTGGTCTTCTTTGTGGGTAAAATAAAAGCATGGTGCTAGTGAAGGCAGAAACAAATATCATTCACCCACTTTCAAAATTCCCAAAAGTAAGTATCAAAAGTTTAATTTCTCAGAAGTAATAGCTATTTTGTAAAGTTAATAAACACACTTAGCTTCATACTTGAGTGATGCTGATATTTATTGACATCAATGCAAAACAAGCTAAGTTGCTATTTAACAGGAACAAATATTGGTGCAGTTTCCTTCCTGGAGAGGGTAGGCACTCAGCTCATGAGACCTAAAGTCAAACAAAGACTGGATTGTCAAGAACCAACTAAGGGTTAAACTTTACAAATATAAAAATTGCTAAAGGCAAAAAGATGTTTTAAAAAAATTATTTTTACACTAATCTCACGTAAGCAAACAAAGAACTAAACTGAAAGTGAAAGTTGCTGAGTTGTGTCCGACTCTTTGCAACCCCATGGACTACACAGTCCATGGAATTCTCCAGGCCAGAATACTGGAGTGGGTAGCTGTTCCCAAACTAATCCTAAAACTTTAGGACATAAGATATCGACATGACATGACTATTTAAATTTCTGCATAAGTGAAAATGTGTTATATCCTTCACTGTACTTGTATTACAATTACATGCTTCTTGCTTCTACACTACACAAAGTCAACAGTTATCACCAACAATGACTATAACTAAATCTGAACGAGACTTCACAGTGACTCTGCTCCATTGAAATTTAAGAAAATTCAATCCAGGATTAACAAACCTTTTGATTTTAAAGCCAGTTCTTCTATCTTCTTCTCATGTCATACCTAAATAAGTCCTCTCGTGATATTTCTTGCCTGCAAACTGCAATGCGTGTCCTCTCCCCCTCAGCTTTGTCTGACACTTTAAATTTGTAGGAACAGCATAAAAAATGAAAATTGTACTTCCAATCTGAACCTGCAATCGGGTTCCTGCTTTAACGCAAAACATACTCCTCTGCAGTGTACCCCACCAGCACAGCGACCCCCTTTCTCTCTCTCTCTATTCCTTTGCCCTGAAGGCACTTCTGGATTGCTTAATTCGTGCTCTTTGGCTGCCTAGACAGTCAGGACACCTAAGGCCATTTGAACCTATCACTCCTCGCTTCCTTCTTTTCTATGGCTAATACCACTTTCCTGCTTTTTTTCTATGGCCGAATCTCCAGACTTGGTGCAGTCATCAGAGGGACAGAGTCGATTTCGGCTTCGAGCTCCTGGCTGGTAAAGCTGCATCGCCGGGCGATCCTAAAGTAAAATGAAATGCTCATGTTACAAAACTGCTACTAAGCATGTCCAGGGGAAAATATATACCAGTGAGAGCCCACACGAGATCAAAATTTGAGGGCACAGTACATGACAGTAAGTGTCGATGGTTGTTTGGCTTCTAACTGCCTGCTTCCTTTCCCCTACCTACAAATAAAAACAACTATTTCACAACTATTTATTTTTATAAATAAAAATCAACTATCAAGTATTATTTTATTTTATATGCCCAGAGTAAATTTTGATAAGTTTACTGCCTAATTTTCTTTATTATCTCAAGATGAACTGAATCAGCTTGAATAGTTTTTATTTAGAAACCGCGGTTGTTGTCTATGAATTTTAAAATGCATCACCATCTAAGAAAACCTTAGGAGTGAAAACAATAATAAAGAATGCTAATTCTTAATAATGCAAAGTCCCTGAAGTTATGAGCTCAGACACTAATAACTTAGCACAAATTTGACTCTCTCTTAATTCAGATTTGACAAGGTGACAAGCCAGCTTGAGACTCTCTAGGTAACACTTTAGATCTCAGGTTCCTAAGCAGGCCTCAATATCATCACCAGGTACCTCTCAGTTCAAGAAATGTGTTTGGTTTATCACAATATGACCCTGGAAAACGTAAATGTATAGGCCTTTTTTTTCTAATTCAACAAAAGACAACATGAGCCTTCCCTGTCCCTTTTCCATGACATATGAAAGAGCCTTAAAGCATTATTCTCAAGTGAGTAATTTCAGCAAAACATTTCACTGTTTTAACAAGATGAAACGTTAAAACAGATGAGACTGCCACATAGTATTTAGAGAAACAGATGATGGGGCTCCCAGTGTGCAAAGATGGTACAAGTTAAATGTCAACAAGGGCAATAACTGATAATAACAAGTTGGAGCTCACCAAGTATTTCTAAATCCACAAGTTATTTAAAGACTAAGCAGAACAAAATTCATTGATAGCCCCTACAAGTTGCTGGGACACCAACTCATTACACTGAATACTATAAATAAAGGGAATGGAACAAGTGCTAATTTTGCCTTTCCTGTGTGAACTGAATTTCAAGACTAACCAAATAGTTGATAAGGGAAAACAACTCTTTGTGGAAGAATTTCAGATCATAAGTGCAACAGGAAAGGCAGAATTTATATATATATATATATATATATATATATGTGTATATCTCAACATTTTCCAATCTCTCCCTATGAAATAATGAATCTAAACAACATCACTAGGAGAAAGGCTGATAAAAAATTTTATAATATATGGATCAGGCTTACAATACCTGAGCTAATTGATCAGCTATTTTTCCAACTTTTTATCTCAAAAAATTTAAAATCTATAGAAATGTTGCCAAATTTGTACAATGAATACCTAATACCCTTCTCCTAGATTCATGATGATTAACATTTTGTCATATATGCCTTTTCTGTCTCTAGTGTTTATGCAAGCACACATATATATAGATACATTATTATTTTTGCTGAACCACTGGGGAATAAGTGCTTGTGTATCAGCTTGTGTATCCTCAGAGCAAGGACATCCTATCACATAACCATAACACCATTATTATTGATCATATGATTTTTCATTGGTAATATTTCAGCTTGTATATCTTAAGAGCAAGAACATCTTATCACATAACCATAGTACCATTACTATTGGTCAATCTTAATATCACAATAAACGGATACCAAGACATTGTATGCTTCCTGATACAATGCAGGAGGAACTGCACACCACTACCTATCAAGTATTCCTGACAACAACTGAGTCTGAATATCTTAAGGCCTCTAAATGAGGGGGCCACCCACCTCTTTCTGTGAAAAAAGTTTGACTGGCTCTCAGCCATGCTTATTCTTTTACATGCTGTTCATGCCTACTTTCCTACAAAGCTTACTGGTTTCGACAGAGACCACATGGCCCACAAAAGCCAAAAATATTTACCATCTGGCCCTTGAACGAAAAAAATTTTCTGACCCTCTCTAGATATGACTACTGGTTTTCAAGGAAACATAGAAGGCAGAGGAACATGTTCAATGTTACCACAGGGATGTAATTAGCCACTCTGGACTATTAGATGCTCTATAGGGCAAACTGGTTTCTGCAACAAAGAAATGGTAGAAAACGAAAGGAGGAGGAATTATTTAGATTAAAAGAGACTTAAGGGAACATTTCAAGCAAATACAATTTGTAGACCTTGTTTAGGGCCTATAAAAAAGATGTTAATGAAAAGAGATGTTAATGAGACAATTGGGAAAATATGTATACTGAGTAGATAGGATTCTAAGGAGTTATTGTCAGAAATTCTTCTGTCTGGTGTGAAAATGCTATTAGGGTTATTTTATTAAGAAAAAAAATATTAGGGTTATTTTATTAAGAAAAAGAATATTAGGGTTATTTTATTAAGAAAAAACCCTGGCAATCCAATGGTTAAGACTCCACACTCCCACTGTAAAGGGCATGCATTTCATCCCTGGTTGGGGAACTAAGATCCCATATCCCATATGCCTCATAGTGTGACCAAACTTTTTTTTAAAAAGTCTTTACTCTTAATACTGACATATTTAAAGAAGAAATTATCTGTCTAGGTTTTGCTTGAAAATAATCCCATAGGAGTAAGATGGGATAGAGTAGAAAGAAGATTGGCCATAAGGTGATAATTGCCAAAGCTGGATGATAAGTACATCCTCCTACTCCTCTTTTCTCTCTACTTTTGTGTATGTTTGAAAAGTGCTGCTGCTGCTGAATTGCTTTAGTCGTGTCTGACTCTGTGTGACCCTATAGATGGCAGCCCACGAGGCTCCCCTGTCCCTGGGATTCTCCAGGCAAGAACACTGGAGTGGGCTGCCATTTCCTTCTTCAATGCATGAAAGTGAAAAGTGAAAGTGAAGATGCTCAGTCATATCTGACTCATAGTGACCCCATGGACTGCAGCCTACCANCAGAATACTGGAGTGGGTAGCTGTTCCCAAACTAATCCTAAAACTTTAGGACATAAGATATCGACATGACATGACTATTTAAATTTCTGCATAAGTGAAAATGTGTTATATCCTTCACTGTACTTGTATTACAATTACATGCTTCTTGCTTCTACACTACACAAAGTCAACAGTTATCACCAACAATGACTATAACTAAATCTGAACGAGACTTCACAGTGACTCTGCTCCATTGAAATTTAAGAAAATTCAATCCAGGATTAACAAACCTTTTGATTTTAAAGCCAGTTCTTCTATCTTCTTCTCATGTCATACCTAAATAAGTCCTCTCGTGATATTTCTTGCCTGCAAACTGCAATGCGTGTCCTCTCCCCCTCAGCTTTGTCTGACACTTTAAATTTGTAGGAACAGCATAAAAAATGAAAATTGTACTTCCAATCTGAACCTGCAATCGGGTTCCTGCTTTAACGCAAAACATACTCCTCTGCAGTGTACCCCACCAGCACAGCGACCCCCTTTCTCTCTCTCTCTATTCCTTTGCCCTGAAGGCACTTCTGGATTGCTTAATTCGTGCTCTTTGGCTGCCTAGACAGTCAGGACACCTAAGGCCATTTGAACCTATCACTCCTCGCTTCCTTCTTTTCTATGGCTAATACCACTTTCCTGCTTTTTTTCTATGGCCGAATCTCCAGACTTGGTGCAGTCATCAGAGGGACAGAGTCGATTTCGGCTTCGAGCTCCTGGCTGGTAAAGCTGCATCGCCGGGCGATCCTAAAGTAAAATGAAATGCTCATGTTACAAAACTGCTACTAAGCATGTCCAGGGGAAAATATATACCAGTGAGAGCCCACACGAGATCAAAATTTGAGGGCACAGTACATGACAGTAAGTGTCGATGGTTGTTTGGCTTCTAACTGCCTGCTTCCTTTCCCCTACCTACAAATAAAAACAACTATTTCACAACTATTTATTTTTATAAATAAAAATCAACTATCAAGTATTATTTTATTTTATATGCCCAGAGTAAATTTTGATAAGTTTACTGCCTAATTTTCTTTATTATCTCAAGATGAACTGAATCAGCTTGAATAGTTTTTATTTAGAAACCGCGGTTGTTGTCTATGAATTTTAAAATGCATCACCATCTAAGAAAACCTTAGGAGTGAAAACAATAATAAAGAATGCTAATTCTTAATAATGCAAAGTCCCTGAAGTTATGAGCTCAGACACTAATAACTTAGCACAAATTTGACTCTCTCTTAATTCAGATTTGACAAGGTGACAAGCCAGCTTGAGACTCTCTAGGTAACACTTTAGATCTCAGGTTCCTAAGCAGGCCTCAATATCATCACCAGGTACCTCTCAGTTCAAGAAATGTGTTTGGTTTATCACAATATGACCCTGGAAAACGTAAATGTATAGGCCTTTTTTTTCTAATTCAACAAAAGACAACATGAGCCTTCCCTGTCCCTTTTCCATGACATATGAAAGAGCCTTAAAGCATTATTCTCAAGTGAGTAATTTCAGCAAAACATTTCACTGTTTTAACAAGATGAAACGTTAAAACAGATGAGACTGCCACATAGTATTTAGAGAAACAGATGATGGGGCTCCCAGTGTGCAAAGATGGTACAAGTTAAATGTCAACAAGGGCAATAACTGATAATAACAAGTTGGAGCTCACCAAGTATTTCTAAATCCACAAGTTATTTAAAGACTAAGCAGAACAAAATTCATTGATAGCCCCTACAAGTTGCTGGGACACCAACTCATTACACTGAATACTATAAATAAAGGGAATGGAACAAGTGCTAATTTTGCCTTTCCTGTGTGAACTGAATTTCAAGACTAACCAAATAGTTGATAAGGGAAAACAACTCTTTGTGGAAGAATTTCAGATCATAAGTGCAACAGGAAAGGCAGAATTTATATATATATATATATATATATATATGTGTATATCTCAACATTTTCCAATCTCTCCCTATGAAATAATGAATCTAAACAACATCACTAGGAGAAAGGCTGATAAAAAATTTTATAATATATGGATCAGGCTTACAATACCTGAGCTAATTGATCAGCTATTTTTCCAACTTTTTATCTCAAAAAATTTAAAATCTATAGAAATGTTGCCAAATTTGTACAATGAATACCTAATACCCTTCTCCTAGATTCATGATGATTAACATTTTGTCATATATGCCTTTTCTGTCTCTAGTGTTTATGCAAGCACACATATATATAGATACATTATTATTTTTGCTGAACCACTGGGGAATAAGTGCTTGTGTATCAGCTTGTGTATCCTCAGAGCAAGGACATCCTATCACATAACCATAACACCATTATTATTGATCATATGATTTTTCATTGGTAATATTTCAGCTTGTATATCTTAAGAGCAAGAACATCTTATCACATAACCATAGTACCATTACTATTGGTCAATCTTAATATCACAATAAACGGATACCAAGACATTGTATGCTTCCTGATACAATGCAGGAGGAACTGCACACCACTACCTATCAAGTATTCCTGACAACAACTGAGTCTGAATATCTTAAGGCCTCTAAATGAGGGGGCCACCCACCTCTTTCTGTGAAAAAAGTTTGACTGGCTCTCAGCCATGCTTATTCTTTTACATGCTGTTCATGCCTACTTTCCTACAAAGCTTACTGGTTTCGACAGAGACCACATGGCCCACAAAAGCCAAAAATATTTACCATCTGGCCCTTGAACGAAAAAAATTTTCTGACCCTCTCTAGATATGACTACTGGTTTTCAAGGAAACATAGAAGGCAGAGGAACATGTTCAATGTTACCACAGGGATGTAATTAGCCACTCTGGACTATTAGATGCTCTATAGGGCAAACTGGTTTCTGCAACAAAGAAATGGTAGAAAACGAAAGGAGGAGGAATTATTTAGATTAAAAGAGACTTAAGGGAACATTTCAAGCAAATACAATTTGTAGACCTTGTTTAGGGCCTATAAAAAAGATGTTAATGAAAAGAGATGTTAATGAGACAATTGGGAAAATATGTATACTGAGTAGATAGGATTCTAAGGAGTTATTGTCAGAAATTCTTCTGTCTGGTGTGAAAATGCTATTAGGGTTATTTTATTAAGAAAAAAAATATTAGGGTTATTTTATTAAGAAAAAGAATATTAGGGTTATTTTATTAAGAAAAAACCCTGGCAATCCAATGGTTAAGACTCCACACTCCCACTGTAAAGGGCATGCATTTCATCCCTGGTTGGGGAACTAAGATCCCATATCCCATATGCCTCATAGTGTGACCAAACTTTTTTTTAAAAAGT
This sequence comes from Neotragus moschatus, assembly GCA_006410615.1. Taxonomy (NCBI): domain Eukaryota; kingdom Metazoa; phylum Chordata; class Mammalia; order Artiodactyla; family Bovidae; genus Neotragus; species Neotragus moschatus. Next base: position 1,699,163 of record SJYA01004038.1, on the reverse strand, counting down.
CTTTACTCTTAATACTGACATATTTAAAGAAGAAATTATCTGTCTAGGTTTTGCTTGAAAATAATCCCATAGGAGTAAGATGGGATAGAGTAGAAAGAAGATTGGCCATAAGGTGATAATTGCCAAAGCTGGATGATAAGTACATCCTCCTACTCCTCTTTTCTCTCTACTTTTGTGTATGTTTGAAAAGTGCTGCTGCTGCTGAATTGCTTTAGTCGTGTCTGACTCTGTGTGACCCTATAGATGGCAGCCCACGAGGCTCCCCTGTCCCTGGGATTCTCCAGGCAAGAACACTGGAGTGGGCTGCCATTTCCTTCTTCAATGCATGAAAGTGAAAAGTGAAAGTGAAGATGCTCAGTCATATCTGACTCATAGTGACCCCATGGACTGCAGCCTACCAGGCTCCTCTGTCCATGGGATTTTCCAGGCAAGAGTACTGGAGTGGGGTGCCATTGCCTTCTCTGTTGAAAAGTACACGCAAACTTTTAAAAAAGGACCCCACTAAGACTGAAAAAAGGTACAGATAAAGTTCCCCTAAAATTCTGTAACAATGAGCTAGCTCTCTCCTTTATACTTGCAGGAAAAGACAAAGAAAATCCTCACGAAAAGAAGTTTAATGAAATGCAGCACCTTGTTTCTTATGCGATCTCTCTTAACCACTTCTTCTTTCTTTTCAGTTTTTTCTGAGCTGCCTACTGGCTCTGTACTTTCAGGCTTCTTTCCTTTATCCCGAAGTGTTTCTTTCTCCTTCTTCATTTCTTCTTCCTTTCTCTTGAAAGCCTTCTCTTTCTCATAGCGCTCCTTCTGCCTGCGACGCTCTTCTTCCTGCCGCTTCAGCCTCTCTCTCTCCCGCAGGATGCGCTCTTGGTCTCGATCATAATCCCGCTCCCTCTCCCTGTATTCTCTGCCACTCTCATCTTCAGGTCTGCATGAAAAACAAATCTGAGAATGCACCCTTGAAGTTCTTCTAATCACAAAGGCAGGAACACTCTGATCCTGCCTTGGCCACTACAATGAGGTTGAACTTTTGGAGCAGCATTAAAAAAAAAATACTACTATTTTGAAAAGCAATTTGGAAAAAAAACCCAAAAGTCATTCAACCAGATTAAGATACTAAAATACTTGAAACCTGTCCTCCTCATCCCCATACCCCTCACAAAACCCAGTATCTTGATTCAGGTACAAGTCCAGAATGCAGCAGTAAAACTAGCAGCCAGAAACAGGTCAAAACCAAATGTACCCAAGAGCCCTCAACTACCGACCTCTTAGGCTTTTCATCTTTAAATTCACCCTCAGAACGCTTGGGCAACATACAACTTTGCCCACTGGCTCTTTCATCACTCAGATTCTCTTTGTCCAATTTCTTGAGCTTTTCTCTTTTGTCCATTTCTTTTTCATCTCCTTTTTCTGGCTTCTTGAGCAGCTTTAAAGAGAACAAACTTAGGTTTATTTTGAAGGATGGGACTGTCTTCTGATTCTCGCAAAGAAAACAATATACTAAATATTTTCAATGCAGGCTACTGAAGGCCCCGTCTCTGCAGTACTCAACTTTTTAGCCGAACAAATAGTGCACAAAGAGCAGTAATTTGTTAAAAGGGTGCTATTAATGTGAAAGTGTTATGCACTCCAGTGAAGTGGTTTAATCACTTTGTGGCAATAGGATCAAGACTCCTTTGGCTTTAAATGAGTCAGCCTTTGAGTAGACCAACCCTTACTTTCAAGTATGCCTTTTGTAGCAAGCCAGCATGTCAGTATAACTTGATAGGAAAATACGGTACAAATTTAAAATGCTAGCCAGGTCATTATTGCTGGACTATTTTTACACAGTTATTAGAACAACAAATACCTTGTCACCAAAGGAGAGATCCATTGCAGGAATAATTTTGCCTTGAGTCTGAGAGTAGCTACATACTTATGATGGTACAATCATATTATCATTAGAGATGAAAAGCAAGAATTATTTGGCATTTGATTTAAAAATCCAAATATCTCATACAACAGAACTGTGAAGTTCCATCTCTACTGAATAGGAACTCTGTTCAATGTCATATGTATATATGACAGGATGCAATTCTAAAAAAAGTGGTTTATAAAGTTCAAATTGCTAACAGAAGTTTATTATGCCGCTTATACAAATCTCTCTAGAATACACCCTAAAGTGTTGGATATTCAGAGAGATTTTTAGGAATTTCAAGTCTCAGAGTGAAGGCATCATACAGAGTTTCATCTCAGTGTGAAGGCATCATACAAGCCACGAAGCTAAAGGCAAAGCACTGCGCATGAGACTTAAGCATGAAGTATTTCAGCACATAGACAGCCACTGAAAACAGTGAGTCCAGAGTGGACACTATGGAGGCACCAGTGCGAAGTGAGGATACCATGTGCAGGTTTCATTGCAAGTGTTCTTATTTCTCTAATGAACATCTTCATCAGGGGCCAAGATGTTCATTATTCTAATAAGACTATTAACGAATGTCTCTAGCATAGCCGGCTTGACCTTCTGCCTTGCTGACAGAAATAGCAAGTCAGGTTGCTTGTAGCAGGGCAGACACAGAGATCGATAGAAGGAATTAAGACGAGAACCTTCCCACCCTGCCACCGCCAAGCCCCTTATCACCAGTGAGTCCTGGAGAGCCTCGGGGTGCCCTAGCGACTTGACTGGCTGAATTCTGAGGGGGTAAAAGGAGACTCAGCCATCATCTCCGTGAGATTTTCTCTGACTTTCTCTGCCATACTATGTACAAGTACTTCCCTGGGCAGTTCGCTGGAGCAAGGGCTGCCCAAGCCAGGCCTCTGGAAGGGAAACAGCTAGGCTGGGGTCTTTCCACAGATTTTCCTCTTTCTACATGCAGTGTGTTAATCAGAATCTGCTGCTCACAGATTCCCAGGTAGACCCAAGAAGGTAACATGGGGAATCATGTGAGAGGGGAGAGTATGTATATTCCAAAAACTCCCACAAGACAGCCAGGTATGAGAGGTGTATAAAGGAAGAGAAAGGAGCTCTTAAGGCATGGCTGTCCTCTCACTGCACATTGTTGAAGCTTCTGGGTACACAGCAGAGCATCAGGAAATCATCTGGGTTTCTTTCTAAATCAGGAATTTAAAACGGTTCAGCTTTTAAGACTCAAGTCAGCCTGAGGGCATTTTCTACAGGTAACACTACCACCACCACCAAAAGGACTTATTAACTAAGACCTGTGTGTGTGTGACATGATACTAGGTGCTCTGTATCATGTACTTGGTCCTTACATTTTTCTGATTCACAGCTTGTAACAGAAACCTGTGTACCTGAAGACAGTGGAAAACAAACAGATGAGGCAACTTCATGTATCAAATATGAAGGAAAAGCTGAATTAAACCCATAATTCATGCCAGCCAGCCCTAAGCCCTTATATATGAAGAACTGAGAGAATAATAATCCAAAATTGAACATTTTCAAAGATTATAAATAACACTGCACTAAAGAAATCCCATGTAAACTACTTAATCTTTTAAATTATCTTAAATTAAGAGTAATACATGAATATTATAGGAAAGATTCACTCCCTCCCAAAAAAGACAAAAACAAAACTAAAATAGTTTATACCAATACAAGATGCATGCATATTTGAAAAAGTAGATATAGTACATGCAATTTTCAGCAACATGCAGTCAGTTTAACTTATGTTCATACCTTAATCTTTGGTTCATCCTTTAGTTTGTCCCTTTCTGGAACTCTCTCTATCTTCTTTAGCTTTTCTATATCCTTCCGTTTTCGTTTCTCTTCTTCTTTCCACTTTCTCCTCTCTTCTTCTCTTTGTCTTTTTCTTTCTATTTCTCGCCGCCGCCTTTCTTCTCTCTTTTCTTCTCTCATCCTCTGCAAAGAAGCATCAACAAAGTCTTCAGACAAGATAATTACCACCAAAAACAGTTCAGAAAGTACGGTGGGCACCCACTTAACTGTATCGTCTTTCCTTCCCACTTTCCACTTCCTTAACCCCCTCCCCGCTCCATTCAGAATATGAGAGAGAAAAAGACCACAGCCTGCTCATATCAGTCTCCCACTACTATCTTGCTACAGTATCCAAAGGCTTTCAGGAAATCAAGACTGCCTCTGGAACAAGCTAAGGATCCCCTAGCTCTGCAGAGTGAATCTATGGTCCAATAACCAGAGTGAAGGAGCAGGCCAGACAGTGAGGCCAGTGAGCCAAATATTTAAAGAATAGTGGTAGAGAAAGCAGCTATCCCTGCTATACGATCCCAATGCTCTTAAATTTACAGAACGTGAACCAATGAATTAGAAGTATTGTGAGAACCAGAAAAACAAAAAGTTTACCTGCTTGTTTTTCAGGAAGCTCAAAAGTGGAGTTGTCTTTTTAGCTACACAAATGTAAACAGATTATTAATAATACTTAATCGAACCCTAGAAAGGAGTCCATTTTCTGACATTCCCTGCCAACCACCGAGGTGGGAAAACTATACCCCTCAAACAGTAAGTTCACAACTATCTTATTGGAAAGAAGTTTTACAATAGTCTACTTAAATTCTGAAGGTTTAAAATATTAAAAGTTAAGAAATTTAAATTAAAACAATAAAACAATTTTTAAAAAGAGCAATTCCTGGTGTCAATGAGAATAAAGTGCGAAGGACATTCTCTTGTTTTACAGATGGGAGTATAAATCTGTTCAACCAGGAAGAAACTGGGATAAGGGGCTAAAAATATCTAATACTTTTGACCCCATAATTCCACTTCTGGGAATTTATCCTATGGAAACTATCAGAGGTGGGCTTATACTATGAAAGTGAAAGTTGCTCAGTCATGTCTGACTCTTTGCAACCCCATGGACTTCTCCAGGCCAGAATACTGGGGTGGGTAGCCTTTCCCTTCTCCAGGGGTTCTTCCCAACCCAGGGATCAACCCCAGGTCTCCCGCATTGCGGGTGGATTCTTTACCAGCTGAGCCACCAGGGAAGCATCCATTAATAAAAAACAAGTTTTAAAAGAATATTTAATTCATTTTTCAATATTCTGAACAATGCTATCTAATCTTACAGCTAGCTTTTTGAAAAGCATACTTCCTTTGGAGAAATTCCTAGGAGTGGAAATCCTGGGCAGGTTGGAGGCTATGCTTATGTTTAGAGCTGATGCAGTAGTGACAACTTAATACCAAAACCAACATCCAAGCTAGAATTTCTCAAGATGCTTTCAATTCTGCAGTAACCAATTTTATTTTTTTTATATTTTCAAGTCAATTTTTTCTTTTTTTTTTTTTTTTACAAATATGTACTTATTAGAAGAAAACACCAACTGATCTTCAAAGACTCATTAACATCTTAAGGTCCCATATAGCTCTTCAAATTTTTATACTAACATTTGTGTGGCACTAAATAAGTCAGAGGGGGCTTCCCAGGTGGCTCTACTGGTAAAGAACCTGCCTGCCAATGCAAGAGATGTAAGAGACCTGGGTTCTATCCCTGGGTAGGGAAGATCCCCTGGAGGGCATGGCAACCCACTCCAATATTCTTGCCTAGAGAATCCCATAGACAGAGAAGCCTGGCAGGCTATAGTCCACGTGGTTGCAAAGAGTTGGACATGACTGAAGTGACTCAGCACGCATGCAAATAAGTCAGAGAATATTTCCCATCTTATCGATAGATTCTTATAATCCTGTGAGTCAGCTATTATCTGCACTTTATAGTAGAACGAACAGAGTCTCAGAGAAGTTAGTGCCTTTACTATGGTCACATAGCTAGCAAATGACGGAAGTGGGAGTCTGACAGGTCTTCTGATGAAAAAACCATAATGCTTAATTCCTTTTGCCCACTTACCTATTAGTTCTCTATTTTTTGCTTCTATTTCCTCTAGCAGTGTCTCTGGAGTAGATGTCATTTTCTCATTATCTGCAGCATAGCTCTCCAAAAATTTTCTATATTCTGGATCTAAATAATTATTTAAGTAAATAGAAAATATAGCAGATTTTAAACAAAATAAAAAATATTATCCAGGATATTTACTTATCAAAGAAGATAATTTTCTGCTTCATGAAAGATTGAAAATAAACCCAACTATACCCATAAAACAGACTATTTGGGGCTTTATTGGTCACTTACTCTGAGAGCTCCTATTAGATATACTGACAGAGTCAGGCAAAGTGAGACACTATGCATTGTAACACAACCTCCAGGGATGTTAAGTAGTTTGCTTTTAAAAACCACCACTCCTATTAATCCAGAGTCATACTTACGGGAGAACTGCAAGCTATAGCTATGGGACCCTCAGAGAGTATCATGTACTGCATGTAAGCAGTTCCTGCATGGGTACAGCTCACTTTAATGAAACTCAGAATATGAAAATTAGGTGTTCTAAACAGATAAATGAAGGGGGATGTCCTAGATGTGGCACTAGAGGTGATGGTAATATCTGGAATTCTTTCCTAGATGCCTCCAACATCAGAAAGGGTAGCACATCTGGGTCATTATATTGTATGTGGAGAATGCACTGTGGAGCATGTCACCTGATCTAGTCTTCAACATCTGAATCTATGATATAGTCAATAAGCAGCTGTGTGTTGAGTCTTGCATGTTTTCTTTATAAAATATACATTATAGTAATAAATAATAATGGAAACCAAACTAGGTAATTCTGAAATACCAATCTGATATAAAATATTATGGCTAAGTCCTTAACCAACACAACCACATTACAGAGATCTCCAAACCTGGATCCGGTTTACCATAAATGGCAATTATTTGTTTTTTAGTTCCAGTATTTCAGTTCAATGTAATTAACATGTGTGCAGTTAACTGCATATTCAAAGCCTAGAAACAGGATTGGCTACTTCAGTTACTTTATGTTGTTACTCAAGTACAGAAATTTTTCCATCACAGTTCTCAATGATAACTCTTCCTCTTTATACAAATGGAAACCAAAAGTCAAATAAATAATCATAAAAATGGTAAGGGGCCTTAAGGAGTTGTACTTTGAAACATCTAACTTCTTCCACTGTCTTCTAATGAATATACCTAAGGTGATTTACTACTCAACAGTCAACAATATATTGTTTAATGGTGAAGGAATGAAAAGCCATTAGCCAGAGTGATAACTAGAGGAAATCCATTTCCATTCTAACAAGCAAAGCTTTCATCAGTGAATTACATTTCTCATGAACTTTATTTCATATGCTTTCTTAATTTAAAAGATTGGAGTCCACTCAATTCCCACAAAGGTAATACATTCTTTTAAAAATCTATGGCCCTACTATATAGCACAGGGAACTCTATTCAGTATTTGGTAATAATCCATATGGGAAAAGAATCTGAAAAACAATGGATATATGTATGACTGAATCACTTTAACACAACATTGTAAATCAATTATTAAATGAAGATTAAATTAAAAAAAAACACATGGCATTAGTGCATTAAGTAACTAGAGCTATACTATACCATCATCGATAGTTCCAACTTTAGTATCTCTTTTCTTAGTCTTCTTTTTTGCAGCTTTTTGAAAAGGTGCAAATTCTACGATGGCAGGATATTCCTGACCTGTTTAGAAAAAATAGCACACTTGCTACAAGAAAGAAAATGTCAAAAATGGATACAAGAGACTCAACCTCTTGCTCTCTAGTCTTCCTTTGATGACAGTGATCTGAATAGGGTCTCCCAAAAGGCATAAATCTCATTGGCACAACTAAAATCAACATGGTACCAAAGCAGTCCCCAATTCATACCAAAAAACAACAAAAATATATGGGAGGGAATTAAAATATTCATTTAAATTCAACCTCTAAACTCTGATATTGTGATATGTGTATGTGGGGGAAATCTACAAACTAATTTTCATTTAAAAAATATATCAAAGGGAATCCTTGGTGGTCTAGTCCTTAATACTTGGCACTTTCACTTCAGAGTACAGATTGGATTCCTAGTGGGGGAACTAAGATCCTGCAAACTGCATGGCATAGCCAAAAAGCAAACAAACAAAAAATAAAACAAGATCACAATACTGACTATACAGGGGTATAAATATGTCAAAAGTCACCAAATGCACATGTAAAATGGATGCATTTTAAAATGAAATTATACCTTAATTGATTTTTTTACAAAACCAGAAATCTCTACAATAAGTAAGGCTAGAGATAGAAGGTAGGTTAGTGCCTGTCTACAAATGGGGTGTAACAACTAACAGGTACATGGTGTGATGAATATGTTCTACAGTTAGATTGTAGTGATAGCTGTACAACTTTGTGAATATACTAAAAAACACTGAACTGTAATTCTTTAAAAGGGTGAATTTTATGGCATGTGCATTATATCTCAGCTGTTATTAAAAAATACAGCAGGAGACACCAAAAGCACAGGCAACAAAAGTGAAAAACAGATAAACTGTGCTGCATCAAAATTAAGAACTTCTGTGCATCTAGGGACACAATCAACAGAATGAAAAGGAAGCCTACAGAACTGGAGAAAATATTTTCAAATCATATATCTGATAAGGGGTCAAAATACAGAATATGTAAAGAACTGTAACTCAACAAAAACAAAACCCCAAAATAATCTGATTTTAAAATGTTCAAAGGACTTGAACAGGCATTTCTCCAGAGATGATATATGAATGGCCAATAAGCAAATGAAAAGATGCTGTGTGCTTAAGAATGTGAAGAGATTAAAATATTACCTCACTAATCATTAGGGAAATGCAAATCAAAACCACAATGCAATATCACCTTATACCTGTCAGAATGATTACTATTAAAGGGGGAAAAAAACCCAGAAAATATCAAGTGTTGGCAAGGACATGGAGAAATTAGAACCCTCAGGCATTACTGGTGGGAATATAAAATGGTGCAGCCACTATGGCAAACAGTATGGTGGTTCCTCAAAGAATTAAAAATAGAATTACCACATGACCCAGCAATTTCACTTTGGGGTACATATTCAAAAGAAGTGAAAGCAGAAACTTGGACAGATGTTTGTACATTTCCAGCAGCAGCATTCACAATAGCCAAATGTCTCTCAAAGGATGAAAGGATAAAGAAAAGGAAGTATACACATACAATGGAAAAGGAAATTCTGACACATGCTGTAACATGGATTAACCTTGAGGACAATATGCTAATTGAAATAAGCCAGTCACTAAAAGTCAAATACTATTATTCCATTTATATGAGACACCTAGAATGGTCAACTTAATAAGAATAGTGGTTCAGAGAGGCAGAATGTATTAACAGCTGTCAGAGGCTTGGGGGAGGGAGAAATGGGGAGTTGTTTAATGGGCAGAGTTTCAGTCTTACGAGATGAAGAAGTTCTAGAGATTAGTTGCAGAACAATGTGAATGTACTCAGCACTACTGAACTGCACACTTAAAAACGGTTAAGATGATAAATTTTTTATTTATGTGTATTTTACCACAATTTTTAATAATGTCAAAAAACAAAAAAAAGCAATGAGATAATGATACATACTGTAACATAGATGAACCTTGAAAACATACTAAGTAAAAGAGGCAGTCACAAAAGGCCATACATTATATGATTTAGTTCATATGAAACATTCAGAATAAGGAAGTCCATAGTTAGTAGATTAGCCGTTGCCAGGGGCTGGGGGAGAGGAGACTGGGAGATGACTACAGGATTCTTTTTGAAGTGATGAAAAGATTCTGGAATTACCCAGTGGTGATAGTTATAAAACTTTGTGAATATACTAAAAACCACTAAATTTTATGGTTTGAGTTATATCTCAATAATAATTTTTTTAAAAAACTTAAGTGACTACTGGAAAAATACATCAAATCCTTACTATAGAATAAACTCATACAAGGTATAAAATATCATCTTTACACCTTTGGTGTGTAAACATAAGCCAGGATAAATTACTAGAACTGACCATTAGATATCACAAAGCAGTCACAGAGGAAACAAGATTTTAGAAAACCTAGTGAGTGCAGAATCATATTACCTTAATAACTGACATACCTGAAAAGGAATAGATAAACCAGATCGAAGCAAAAGGAAATTGTGGAATACAGGCAAAAAAAAAAAAAAAAATAGAAGTGAGGCCAAACAATGGGGGATGCTGTCTACCTGACTAAGGAATTTGGACTTTTTCCCCACAACTGCTGTCTTAAGTCACTATCTTCAAAAAGATTATTTTCATGGCAAAGTAAGACTAAATTAAACAGAAAACGGAAAATTCTATAAGTTTAGAGAGAGTAGTTGTCTAAGCATTAGGTGATGAGGAAATGTGAAAGTATTACTAAGTCTAACGTCCTCAG
>SJYA01004038.1:1648130-1688753 GCA_006410615.1 Neotragus moschatus | reverse complement strand
TCTAGATGAACAAGATACTAAAAAGCAATAAATTGACAAAATCCATCACTTGTTTAAATGTAAGGGATAAAGAGAGGAAAAAGTTAAACACAACCCAGATTTTCAGGAAATCACTTGCTATCTACTGGAATAAACTTGTGGAGCAGAAAAGTAGATGGTTTGGGGGGATTAATAAAAACTGGACAAACAGAGTAGCAATTCTTCAATTTTTACTGGCATATTCCCTGACAAAGATTTCATTTTTTACCAACTCTGAAGTAATACTGAAAAAATATAATCTAACAAAAACACAGGTCATTCAATATGGCAAAGCCAAAAGAAAAGTAGCAAACTTAGTAGCAAAATAGCAAGGCTTGAAAAGTAGCAAACTTAGTAGCAAAAGTAGCAAGGCTTGGACATTCTCTGGCTAAATGTTGCCAGCAACAGATAATAAAATGAGAGTTAATGCAGAAGTTTTTCTTCCCTATAAACTCCTGGATAGGAAGTGGGAAATCATCAAGCTCCATGGTTTAATTACATACAACTTAGAATGTTAAACAATACTCCAACTGGCAACTATTGACATAAAGGATCTGAATTAAATAAGTATTGGTCCTTGAAGCAAGATGAGAAGTAAATATTTAAAACTTGTCATACAAGTTTAAAGAGTCACTTGTCAGTATCACTTAAAACTAGTAAATACTCAAGACAACGGATCACCTAAAACAGTGCAAAAGAACTGTCACAGGAGAAAACAGTGGCAATTTCCTTCGGTTGACAAACTACAGAAATAATAGGTTAATACAAATACCTGTCAAACTACAGAAATAATAGGTTAATACAAATACCTGTAAAAAGTCATATTATCTATTTATAAGGCTGTCATAAGCTTATCAAATGCGTAAAACTCTTTAAATGTTGCTCATCTTATCACTCAGGATTTTAGAGACACTATGAAGGCATCAAGAGAACAGGGATACATTGTCTTAAACATACAAATGACAAACTCCCCTTCAGTTAAAAGGACTCACCTTTATTGTCAAGGAATACATAACCATCAAAACGATCCCTGAACAAAATAATGTCCTCTTGGTTTTTAAAGTTGATGTATGCTCTTGCATACATATGAGGATACAAACTGCAGGGAGGAAAGCAATTATGTGAATGTGCTTGCAGGTGTCTGGCTGAATTACAAGTATGCATATATTAAAAAGGCTCAAAAATCAAATAGAAATCATGAGTAGGATTAAAAAAAAGAATGGAAGAAACCTTTTTCATTTACCCCTCCCTCTTATTTTACCTAGTATCATTAGAAAAAAACTCAAAATAATCATGTTCAGGCATAGGCTGAAGGTGTTCCTGAAGCTGCTCCTTGGTCAAAGTGGGCGGTAATCTCCGAATTACCACCTTAAGAAATGAATAAGGAAAATAAAATTAGTACAAATCAATTTTCTGTCATACCTGAATCACTATCCCTGAAGAAAGTTGGCCTTTAAAAGATGAGATCACTTCTAAAAACCCAAGAGAATTTTCAGAATGCTCAGAACGATTAGTAAAACGTAACAGTAACATAGTTAAAAAAAAAAACCTCTCGGAAACGAGAACTGCCTGGAGCAAGGAAATCTTAGGTTCTGTTAACCCGAAGCCCCACAGTTTACTAGGTTTTAGCCTCATTTTCTGTCACCGATTTTTCAGTAGCGTTAAGAAATTTGTAAACCAACTCTGGTCTTTTGTGGGTGCCAGGAATTCTTGATTGATAAAGTCCTTACTCAGCATAAAGAATTCAAAATTCTAAGAAAATACCCCCAATTCCCTCATTGCTCCCCAAACAGAATGTACCCGATTTGGTCCAAGACCATTAACAGCCGCCACCCACCCATTCCCTCAACTAACCTCTGTTAATATTCCTATCACGTACTACTCCCGCTGGTGATAGCACCTTCCTGTTTAAGAATTCCCCCCCAATTCCTCATCCTTTTCGCTATCGCCCCCCTCCCATCATCATCTCACGGCTCTGACCTAAACCCTTCTAGTCAGGGAATCCCCCCGCCCTCCCTCACTCCCATCCCGCGGCTCTGCCGGGAAGGGAACCCCCATTTTGGGAGAGTGGATGAGACAGGGTGATGCGATTTTCACTCAAGTGAAGAAACAGAGGAAGAGATTGGGAGAGGAAGAGGGCAGCCCCATTCCCAACCATCTTTCTCGGATGGTGGAACCGTCCCGCCCTCTCCTGGGCCAACAGCCGGCCAGACACCTTGCTCAACGCCTCTTTCTTCTCCTTGTTCCGATCCTGCTTATCTTCCCCTTTGGTGCTGTCTCCCGAAGCCCCACCGCCGCTGCCTGTAGCACCTGGGGGAGTCAAGAGGGTTACTCGCTTCTCCTTAGGCCTATGCTCCTTCTCCTCCTTCATGGCCACAGTTTCGCTCCTCACCGCGGTAGCTCGGCCTAAACGCCGCTACGCCGGGTACCTACGCCTCCCGGCCCGCTCCGGGCAGAGCTCCGCCCCCAACAAGCTCTCCTAGTGATAAACCGACCCCAACGCTCCATTGGGTCCCGCCAGGATCTCGCGAGACTTCAGGGCATCCGGCTTCCTTCGCTGGAAAGGTTGTAACACCTGGTCTTAGCTTCCCTCCCGCGGAATCCCCACATCGCCCAATCCCCTCGCGGCCCAGACTCCCGCGGGGCAGTTCATTAGCATATCCGCCATCTTTGTTAGGACGAGTATTTCACGGACTACAAATCCCGGCATCCAAAGCGGTTACCCGCTTCTGGCTGAGTTCTGGAGTCGTAGTATTTCAGGTTCCCTGTTTATAAGTAAATGGAATCTATAATCTTGAAAGGTTAATGTTTTTCAGATCAAAAGATACATTCTGCGGGCTTCGTTTTCCAGAGATAAAACCGATGTTATCCAAAGTTTACCTCACTAGGGGAACGACTTGTATTTTCTATTATTGGTTGTAAAGTGAGCTTTCAGAACCTTTAGAATTTCTTTTCCTTATATTTTTTAGGATTCACAGACAGTTAATGCACAAAACACTGACATTTTAAGGAGCATTATGACCAAAATGTGTGAGATTTGTTTTCACCACTCTTTTTAAAAGTTAATAGGAATCTATCATGGTACTGACGGAGAAGGCAATGGCAACCCATTCCAGTACTCTTGCCGGGAAGGTCCCATGGATGGAAGAGCTTGGTAGGCTGCAGTCCACGGGATCGCTAGGAGTCGGACACGACTTCACTTTCACTTTCATGCATTGGAGAAGGAAATGGAAACCCACTCCAGTATTCTTGCTTGGAGAATCCCAGGGACGGGAGAGCCGGGTGGGGTGCTGTCTATGGAGTCGCACAGAGTCGGACACGACNAGGGGACGGGGACAGCAGAGGATGAAATGGTTGGATGGCATTACCGACTCAATGGACATGAGTTTGAGTAAACTCTGGGAGTTGGTGATGGACAGGGAGGCCTGGTGTGCTGCAGTACATGAGGTTGCAAAGAGTGGGACACAACTGACCAACTGAACTGAACTGAGTGAGAGAAGGGCTTCCCAGGTGGTGCTAGTGGTAAAGAACCCGCCTGCCAATGCAGGAGATTTAAGAGATGGGGTTCAATCCTGGGAAGATCCTCTGGAGGAGGACATGGCAACCCACTCCAGTATTCTTGCCTGGAGAATTCCTTGTACAGAGGAGCCTGACAGGCTACAGTCCATGGGGTTGCAGAGTCCTGACTCGACTGAAGCCATTTTAGCATGCACACAAGCAGATCAGTGATAGGCAGGGGCAGCATTGGGGAGAAGAGACAGACTGCAGAGGGGCTTCAGGAAACATTTTGGAATAATAAAAAATATAAGTTTTTATCATGATTGTGGTGGTGGTTGCGTTTGTGTAAACTCATTGAATTGTACACAAAATTGGCAAATGTTATTTTATGTAAATTATTTTTCAAAGATCAGCCCCTGAAATGAAGAGAAATGCAAAATTTGAAAAATATTGCTCTGCAAAAGTCCCAGAAGGCTCCTTAGGAGAACGGAATGGAAGACCCATGTGTCTCCTCCCAACCCAAGAAAAAGAAATCTTTTTCCATGGAGGAGCTAGTTAGTAGTGATCTTGAAGAGACACCTGGTGGTGGAAGTCATTCCAAAAGGAAGAACTCTTTCCCCAAAGAGGAACCAGTCAGTGACCCTGAGGAGTCAGGAAATAAGCGAGTCCCCAAGAAAAAGAGGAAATTCTCTTTCAAGGAGGAGCCACTCAACCGTGGACCTGAAGAGGCTGCTGTCTGCAAGAGCAGCAGCTCCAAGAAAAAGCTCCAAAAAGCTATTCCAGGAAGATTATTAATAGAATGGACATTTCCCTGGTGAAATAATTTGCAGACCCCTATATCCCAATAAAAAGGAAAAAAAGAAGTATTGCTCTAAGTGATAGAGCATTTGTATTTCATCAAAGCTAAGATACCATTGAACCTAAAACCATTATTTTATATACCAAAAAAAAAAGAAAAAAAATGCTGCCAATTGAAATATGGCATACCATCAATTTTAAGATGCATCTTGGTTTCAGAGGTGTTAAAATGTGAAAAAAAAAGTCTTATGGAGAATGAACTTGTGGTTGGGGCAGGGCAAGAGTTAGTTAGGGAGTTTGGGACGAACATGTACCCACTGCTATATTTTAAATGGATGGCCAACAGGCACCTACTGTGTAGCACAGGGAACTTGCTCAATGTTATGTGGCAGCCTGGATAGGAGGGAAGTTTGGGGGAGAGTGAGTGCTCAGTTGCTTCAGTTGTATCCAACCCTTTGCGACCCCATGGACTGTAGCCCACCAGGATCATCTGTTCATGGAGTTCTTCAGGCAAGAATACTGGAGTGGATTGCCATTTCCTTCTTCAGGGGATCTTCCCAACTCAGGGATCGAACCCGCATCTCCTGCATTGGGTAGGCGGGCTTTTTACCACCAGCACCACCTGGAAAGCCCCTGGGGGAGAGTGAATACGTGTATATGTACGCCTGAAGAGCTCTGCTGTGAGCCTGAAACTATCACAATATTGTTAATCAGCTATACTCCAATATAAAATAAAAAGTTTTAAAATGTGAAAAAAGTCTTAGTATGAATTGAACGTATTATATCTGTATTATGTGCCATTAAGGTAAAAAAGGTAAAATGGGAGAGGAGGGCAGATGATAAGCCAGAGTGAGATACAGACACCCACAGCAGGCAGGAATCAAATTAAGGATGTAATAGAAACACAAAGCAGAAAGCTGGCTCAGGGCCAAGGCTCCAGTTTTTGCAGACATCTAGAATATATTACCCAGATTCTGTACTTAAATTTTCTTACCTCTGTTGCCAAGCATATGTTTGAGTTCATAATTTCTGTTGCCATGACTGTTTTCCTATATTTGGGATCTGTCACTCACTCTTGCCTACAGTATCTGCCCACTCTTACAAGCCTAGCCAAGTATCTATCTGCTTCTGACCTCCTACTTAGCTCTGCATTTATATCTTGGTATATGCCTGTTTTGGGGTGCTTGCTAGATTTAAACAACTCTATTTCAGTCGTCAGAGTTGGGTATTCCAGGGCTCGGTTTGTAGACCTCTTTTCTATCTGTGCTCACTCCTTTGTTACTATCATCTGTTCTTTTGGCTTTTCTCTCTTCACTGACAACTCCAAAACTTATACCACCAGCCCATAGTTCTCCTGAGAATTCCAGACTCATATATCTAACTGCCTACTTTGACATCTCCACTTAGATATCAAACATATTGAGATTCTCTGAACATGTCTGAAACCGAACACCTGATCTCCCCTAACATGGCCTGTATTAGTTTCTTATTGCTGCTGAAACAAGTTACCACAAATTCAGTGGGTTAAAATAACATAGTTTTATCATCTTACAGTTCTGTATGTTAAAAGTCCAACAGGGATGTCATTAGACTAAAAATGAAATGATAGCAGGACTGAGTTCCTTCCTGGAGGCTGTAGGAAAGAATCTAGTTCCTTGTCTTTTTCAGATTCTTAAGGTTACTCATATTCCTCAGCTTGTAGCCCTTTTCTCCATCTTCAAAGCCAATAACATGGCATCTCTCTCTCTTTTTTTGGTTGTGCTGGGTCCTCATTGCCGTGCAGGCTTTTTTCTAGTTGCAGCAAGCGGGGGCTACTCTCTCGTTGTGGTGCGTGGGCCTCTCATTGTGGGGAGGCTTCTGCTGTTGCAGAGCGCAGGTTCTAGGGTGTGCGGGCTTCAGCAGTTTTGGTGCATGGGCTCAGTAGTCACAGTTCCTGGGCTCTAGAGCACAGGCTCAGTAGATTTAGTGCACAGGCTTGGCTGCCCCGTGGCATGTGGGATCTTCCTGGATCAGGGATCGAACCCATTTCTCCCACACTGGCAGGCAGATTTTTTACCACTGAGCCACCAGGGAAGCCCCCTCCTTCCCCTTTTAAGGACACCTGTGACTTCGTTGTGCCCGCCTGGATAATATAGGATACTCTCCCTATGTTAAAGTCAGCTGATTAGTAACCTTAATTCCCTTTGCCACATAATTTAACATAGTCACTGGAGTTCTGGGGATTAGGGTATAGACAATTTGAAGGGATCATTGTTTCATCTACCACACACTGTAAAGTTTCTTTTTAATTAAAATTTGAAAATGTAGCACATGCACAGATAAGTGCACAAAAAATAAACATATAGCTTGATGTATTTTCACAGAGTGAATATGCTCATGTAAGCAGCACTGAGATCAAGAAGCAGAACAATGCCAACATTCCAGATGCTCTCTTTGTGTTCCTTCCCAGTTACTTCCCCCACCAAGACCTTGGTTAGTTTTGCTTAAACTAGTTTGCTTAAACTTTATGTAAACTGAATCACACAGTATGTATTCTTTTATGTTGAGCTCTTTCTCTAAATTTTTATCATTAATTAATTAATTTTGGTTGCACCATGTGGCTTACAGGATCTCAGTTCCCTGATCAGGGATTGAACCCAGGCCACAGCAGTGAAAGCCCAGAATCCTAACCACTAGGCAACCAGGGAACTCCCTTTTTCAATTTTTATGACTATGAGATTCATTTATGTTGTCCTGTGTGGCTTTGAATTGTTCATTCTCATTGCTGTGTAATATTCCATTGAATGAATCTACCACAATTTATCCATTCCAATATTTGAGATGCGACTCTGAACATTGTAGTACATGTTATTTGGTGATCATAGGTATGCATTTACATATCTATGGATACATATCTAGGAGTGGAATTGCTGGATCATATAGTAAGCATACGCTTCACTCTATTAGATACTGCCAAATAGTTTTCCAAGAGGTTGTACCAGTTTACACTCTCACAATAGTGTGTGAGAGTCCAAGTTGCTTCACATCGTTCCCAACGCTTGGTAATGTCTGGTGGATGTATAGTGGTAGCTCATTGTAGTTTGGGGCTTCCCTGGGGCTCAGAGGGTAAAGAATCCGCCTGCAGTGTGGGAGACCTGGGTTCAATCCCTGGGTTGGGAAGATCCCCCTGGAGAAGGGAACAGCTACCCACTCCAGTATTCTTGCCTGGAGAATCCTCATGGACAGAGGAGCCTGGTGGGCTACAGTCCATGGGGTCACAAGGAGTTGGACACAACTGAGTGACTAAGCACACATGGTAGCTTTACTTTGCATTTCACTGATGATTAATTCAGTTGAGCACCTTTTCATATTTTTTTTTTACTGTATGCCTTTTTAACCTTTTGGTTATCACACCATGTCAATATATTATTTATTCCAAAGCAAAAGAAAAGAACATAACCATGGTGAAGAGGTATTATGGCTCCTTTTCACCAGTTAAGGGAGAGCAAAAGAGAGACAGAAAGAACTCTCCCCAGAGTTCCTTACATCATTGATTCTCAGCATTTGGTTGAACATTGCAAGATCCTTCTTCCAGCTTCCCAAGCTAGCAATATCATGGTTGGGACCCTACTGTAGAAAAGCAGAAAGAATTTTGTCTGTTTACACATACAAGAGAAAAATTCTTACTTGAAAATTCTTCCCTGGCCTTCAGTGAGCAGGCAGCTTTTTATCAGTTGCATTGTCCCTTTTATATTAACTCCTTTCACAGATAACATGAGGAGTGGCAGGGGGGAAGGACCGTAAAACCCTGCTCCATTTCATAAGGACTTAAAGACTCATAATATTTTACTAAAGAACTTGTCTTTACCCATCTTATTTTAGGCATGTATTAGCTCCAGTAGCTTGTAAAACATGTTTTGGAGAATTTTGTGATGTCATAAATATGTCTATCACAGAAAATAGTTCCAGCTCACAAATTGTATGTTATAAATCACTCAAGTCATGGCAGAGTGATAAACTGCAAGTAAATAACAGCTTCCAACAGGATTTATTCACAATGCCACATCTTGTTCTTGCATATACTTCTCCTTACCCCATTTAGTTTTATGTTTTCATTTAATCCTAATTCAGTGTTAACATTATTTGGTTTTTTGTTGAGTCGCTCAGTCCTGTCCAACTCTTTGTGACCCCACGGACTGTAGCCTGCCAGGCTCCTCTGTCCACAGGATTTCCCAGGCAAAAATACTGGAGTGGGTTGCCATTTCCTTCTCCAGGGGATCTTCCCAACCTAGGGATTGAAACTGTGTCTCCTTCATTGCAGGCAGATTCTTTACCACTGAGCTACCAAGAAAGCTCTGTTAACACTGACTATGTAAATGTTGTTCCTAGCTGAGACATATAACATAGTATAGGAGAAGGCAATGGCAACCCACTCTAGTATTCTTGCCTGGAAAATCCCATGGACGGAGGAGCCTGGTAGGCTGCAGTCCACGGGGTCGCACAGAGTCGGACATGACTGAAGCTACTTAGCAGTAGCATAACATACTATTGTTATTCTTCCTTTAGTATATGACATTTTCCCCCTGGAGTTATTAATTACTTTCCTTATTTTATTTTTCTGGCTATGCCTTGCAGCTTGTAGGATCCTAGTTCCTTGACAAGGGATCAAACACACGCCCTCAGCAGTGAAAGCGAGGAGTCCCAACCACTGGACTGCTGGAAAATTCTTACTTTGGTTATTTACTTAGTTTGACTGATTTGTCTCCTTGTACTACCTGTTACTAATTTTTCTGCCAAGCCCATCCAGAGATGTAAAGTCACACTCCATAAGGTCAAACAAATCAGGTCATTTACTAGTTTTTGTTTTCTGTTTGGAGACATATTTCCTCCTGCCATTTACCATTCTACTCCTGTAAGGACTGACTGATCTTTAGGCCTGCTACATAAATGTTTTCCTGGGACTTCACTTTGCCTTTCTTGGACTCCTCTGTCTACTGGATGTCATTCTGTGTTTGACTATTTGGGTTGTTTTCAATTTCTGGCTATTATGTACATTTTTGTAACGCTGTGTGCAGGCTTCTCATTGTGACAGCTTCTCTTGTTGGGGAACATGGGCTCTGTGCACTCAGGCTTCAGTAGTTTCGGCTTGTGGGCTCAGTAATTGCAGTTCACTGGCTCAAGAGCGTTGATTCAGTGGTTGGGGCTCACTATCTTAGTTTTCATGCAGCATGTGGGATCTTCCCAGAGGAAGGATTAAACCTGTGTCCCCTGCATTGGCAGGCAGACTCTTAACCACTGAGCCACCAGGAAAGCCCCTCTTCAGCACTTTGAAGATATTATTTTATCATCTTATTATTCTATCATCTCTTTTTTTTTTTGAGAAGTCTGTTATTCTGTAGTTATTCTGCTATTGTTACTGTGTGGGTAATCTATCTCTCTTATCTTTTAAGATTTTTTTCTGTGTTTTTGATGCTCTGCAGTTTTACTACAACATGTCAGATGTGGATCTGTTATTATTTATCTTGCCAAGTACTTGAGGTTGCTCCTTTAGCTTGAAGATTTACTTTCTTTCTAAAAATTTACTTAAAAGTTTCTAAACATTTACTTTATTTCTTAAAAATTTCTCAACTGTTATTTCTTCAAATATTGTCTGTCTCTCATTCTCTCCTTCCTGACTCCCTATTAGATGTGTGTTGGAATGTCTCATTCCCGCTACCATGTAATCAGGTTTTCTTTTATTGTTTTACTGTGTTAGGTTCCAGGTCATTTCTTCTGATCTGTATTCCAATTCAGTGACTTTTTTTTCCTTGGTGTGTCCAGTCTATCCATTTATAAACTTTGTTCAAAGTTTAATGATTATTTTTTTAGTTGTTACCAGTGCTACTGGCATGTAGTGGGTAGTAGACAGAGATGCTGCTAAAATTTCTCTTTGGATATTTTTCAAATCCATCTTTTTTAATGCTTTAACATTATTTTGTATTATGGTTCTTATTCCTTTCTTTTTCCAAAAGCTCTTTTGGACTGCTCTATTATCCCTAATTATATAAGCAGGGTGACAGTATACAGCCTTGACATACTTCTTTCCCGATTTGGAACCAGACTGTTGTTTCATGTCCAGTTCTAACTGTTGCTTCTTGATCTGCATACAGATTTCTCAGGAGGCAGGTCAGGTGGTCTGGTATTATCTTTTTTTTTTTGTATTATCTCTTAAAGAACTTTCCACAGTTTGTCTGATCCACACAGTCAAAGGCTTTGGCATAGTCAATAAAGTAGATGGTTTTCTGGAACTCTCTTGCTTTTTCAATGATCCAACAGATGTTGGCTATTTGATCTCTGGTTCCTCTGCCTTTTCTAAATCCAGCTTGAACAGCTGGAAGTTCACGGTTCACGTTTTGCTGAAGCCTGGCTTGGACAATTTTGAGCATTACTTTGCTAGCGTGTGAGATGTGTGCAATTGTGTGGTAGTTTGAGCATTCTTTGGCATTGCCCTTCTTTGGGATTGGAATGAAAACTGACCTTTTCCAGTCCTGTGGCCACTGCTGAGTTTTCCAAATTGGCTGGCATATTGAGTACAGCCCTTTCACAGCATCATCTTTTAGGATTTGAAATAGCTCAACTGGAATTCCATCACCTCCACTAGCTTTGTTCGTAGTGATGCTTCCTAAGGCCCACTTGACTTCACATTCCAGGATGTCTGGCTCTAGGTGAGTGATTATACCATCTTGATTATCTTATCTAGGTCGTGAAGATCTTTTTTGTATAGTTCTTCTATGTATTCTTGCCACCTTTTCTTAATATCTTCTGATTCTGTTAGGTCCATACCATTTCTGTCCTTTTTTGCCCCCATCTTTTCATGAAAGTTCCCTTGGTATCTCTAATTTTCTTGAAGAGATCTCTAGTCTTTCCCATTCTGTTGTTTTCCTCTATTTTTTTGCATTGGTCACTGAGGAAGGCTTTCTTATTTCTCCTTGGTATTCTTTGGAACTCTGCATTCAAATGGGTATGTCTTTCCTTTTCTCCTTTACGTTTTGCTTTTCTTCTTTTCATAGCTATTTGTAAGGCCTCCTCAGACAACCATTCTGCCTTTTTGCATTTCTTTCTCTTGAGGATTGTCTTGATCACTGCTTCGGTCCATAGTTCTTCAGGCACTCTATCAGATCTAATCCCTTGAATCTATTTGTCACTTCCACTGTATAATTGTAAGGGATTTTATTTAGGTCATACCTGAATGGTCTAGTGGTTCCAGCGGGGAACTGATTCCAAATTGGGAAAGGAGTCTGCCAAAGCTGTATATTATCACCCTGCTTATTTAACTTATATGCTGAGTACATCATAAGAAATGCTGAATTGGATGAAGCACAAGCTGGAATCAAGATTGCCAGCAGCAATATCAACAACCTCAGATATGCAGATGNTCCAGCGGGGAACTGATTCCAAATTGGGAAAGGAGTCTGCCAAAGCTGTATATTATCACCCTGCTTATTTAACTTATATGCTGAGTACATCATAAGAAATGCTGAATTGGATGAAGCACAAGCTGGAATCAAGATTGCCAGCAGCAATATCAACAACCTCAGATATGCAGATGGCACCACTCTTATGGCAGAAAGTGAAGAGGAACTAAAGAGCCTCTTGGTGAAAGTGAAGGAAGAGATGGTGAAAAAGTTGGCTTAAAACTCAACATTCAGAAAGCTAAGATCACGGTATCTGGTCCCATCATTTCATGGCAAATAGATGGGGAAGCAATGGAAACAGTGACAGGCTTCATTTTGGGGGGCTCCAAAATCACTGCAGATGGTGACTACAGCCATGAAATTAAGACACTTGCTCCTTGGAAGAAAAGCTATGACCAACCTAGACAGCATATTAAAAAGCAGAGATACTACTTTGCCCACAAAGGTCCATCGAATCAAGGCTATGGTTTTTCCAGTAGTCATGTGTGGATGTGAGAGTTGGACTGTGAAGAAAGCTTAGCACTGAAGAATTGATGCTTTTGAACTATGGTGTTGGAGAAGACTCTTGAGAGTCCCTTGGACTGCAAGGAGATCCAACCAGTCCATTCTAAAGGAGATCAGTCGTGGGTGTTCATTGGAAGGACTGATGCTGAAGCTGAAACTCCAATACTTTGGCCACCTGATGCGAAGAACTGACTCACTGGAAAAGACCCTGATGCTGGGAAAGATTGAGGGCAGGAGGAGAAGGGGACAACAGAGGATGAGATGGTTGGATGGCATCACCGACTCGATGGACAGGAGTTTGAGTGGACTCCGAGAGTTGGTGATGGACAGGGAGTGCTCCAGTCCATGGAGCTGCAAAGAGTCGGACATGACTGACAGACTGAACTGAACTGATTATCCCTAGTTCCTCAGATGTAAATTATCCCATTTGTTGCCTCTTCTGACTCCTCCCTTAAGTGGAGGGAAGATTTCCTGATGTGGTCTATAATCTTAGCTATAAGCCCATATTCATTGGGCTTCTCTCTATAGAAGTCCCATGTGTCTGGGTATAAGAATGTCCTTACAGATAGATTTTGTGTTTGCCTTTACTGAGTCCCTTGATTTCCACCAGTTCAGATCTGTTTGACTGTCATTTTTGTTGCTACTATTGTTTGTTTCTCAGCTTGAGGGACCTTGCATTTTGCAGGTGTGAAGAATTTAAACTGCACTCCCAAGCACCTCTGGGCCTGATGCATCCTTGATGTTGAACCCCTTTTGCAGTTGTTTACCCTTGGGCAAACTACCTCAGGCCTCCTGGGATTCTGTTTTGCTCTTCTGCTTCAATTCTATCTTGTCTGCTTAAGATTAAATTTAATACTTTTTAAAACAAGATAAAAGTGTATTTGTTTCTCCTGTAAATGAAGTCAGAAGGCATAAAGTCCAAGGTGGGAAGGAATAGTGGCTTCATGTTCACCAGGGACACAGGCTTGTTCTCTATTGTTGTTCTACCATCCTTAGCATGAGGCTTCTGTTTCATGTCCAAAATAACTGAAAACAAACAAACAAACCCAAAATAGCTGCTTGAGCTCCAGCCAATTCATCTGCATTCTAGCCAAAAGGAAGGAGGAAGGTAAGAAGAACATGCCCTCCTCCTTTAAAGGACACATACCACTTTCACTTATATCACAAGACTAGGACTTATTAGGAGAAGGCAGTGGCACCCCACTCCAGTACTCTTGCCTGGAAAATCCCATGGATGGAGGAGCCTGGTAGGTTGCAGTCCATGGGGTTGTTAAGAGTCGGGCACGACTGAGAGACTTCACTTTTGCTTTTCACTTTCATGCATTGGAGAAGGAAATGGCAACCCACTCCAGTATTCTTGCCTGGAGAATCCCAGAGACAGAGGAGCCTAGTGGGCTGCCGTCTATGGGGTCGCACAGAGTTGGACATGACTGAAGCAACTTAGCAGCAGCAGCAGCAGCAGGACTTATTAAGGGAGGTTGAGAAATTTTTTACTAGGCAGACATCAGGGCTTCTTTTATTCAAGACAAAAGGATAGAAAGGATAATGGAGGATAATTAACAGTTTCTATCACACCCATTGTAAACCACCCTAGAATTAGGATCCTGCTTTATACCCTTTATGAAATTCAGTGCTCAAGGGGCTCAATAAAAATCTCTCAATAATGATGATTAATCTTTTTAGCAAACATTTATTCAGCACCTATATTTTAATTTTACCTTTTCTTCATTCAGTACCTACTCTATGCCAGGGACTGTGTTAGGCACTGGAGCTTAAAAAAATTAAATTAAGGTGGTCCAGTGGTGACTCTGCACTTCTAATTCAGGGGTCACAGGTACAATCTATGATTAGGGAATTAAGATCCCACATGCTGTGTGGCATGGCCAAAAAAAAAAAAAAAAAAGGAAAGAAATTAACACAGGAAACAAAGACTTTACCCAAGAAAGGTGTTTTAAGCAGGTATTTGAACCATTAACAAATGTCAGGCAGAGAAGGAGGTGGGAAGATATTACAGATGAAGGAAATGGTTTATGCAAATTATCTGAGGTATGAAACAGGATGTCATGTTAGGAAATGCTGGCTGTCTGGTATACCTAGACCAATGGTTTCAACCAGGGGCTGTTTTTCTAGAAACAGGTGCTAACCTCTCTGCCACAGTGACTTAGTTTCCACTACCCCCAAATTAGGACCCCTGATCTGACAAGTTTGATTTCATTTTATTATCATGAGATAATATTTATAAAATGCTAGCCACGTGTGTCTCTATAAATAGTAGCAGTTGTATGCTGTAGAGAAATAAAATAAGGTAAATACTAAAAATTATAATTTGGAGCTAGGTTATATTTTAGAAAGGTATAAACCTTTTGTTAAGGCTGGGAAACCTTAGCAAAAGTCATTACAGTGGAGTGCTGAATTTGGGGGGTTCAGATGCAAGTAATAAAGCAGGACTGAAAATACTGCGTAAAGATGCAGAGATCTAAAGAATACAAATGCAGGGTTGCTTGTCTTTGAAGTTCAAAGAGAGGAAAATAACCTAACAGCAGTTATGAAGGGAGTGGGGTGGGAATAAGGAAGAGGGGAGGACAAAGGCCTTTTCAAGTTTTGGGATATTTGAACTGTGTGAATGTGTTGTCTATTCAGACAAAATTAATAATCATTTAGCTCTACATCTGTTGAAATTAACCTCAATTCTTCATATACTGACCCCTCCTCAGCCCTCCTTTCCCCAGGCTCAGGACTAACTTGATTCCTGAACACATCAGGCTCTATTTTGTTCACTTGACCTGCCTGCCCTTGTCCATGGGGAAATCCAAGGTTCCTGTTCTATGTCCCATACTCCGCATTGCTCCATCTGATGTTAATTTGGTATAAGTCTCGTGTTTCTGGCTGATTGATCCTAAAACTGCAGACCACCATTGCTCTGACTACACCACTAGGGTCCTGGGGATGCCTGGGGGCCCTAAGGTACTATAGCGAGTCCATCCCATCTGTGTATCCAGGATCAGCTTTTACAAGCTCTGACCATGTGCCAGGCACTATTATCTAGGTGCCTGAGATGTGGAGTCACCAACTTGTCCCCATCTGCCTAAGACCTTCCCGGTTCGAAAACTAAGTATCACATTCCAGGAACCCCCTCAGTCCTCTTCATGTCTGCTAGCCTGTGTCCTCTCAGCTTTGCTCCCCTCCCCAACCTTGGTGCAAGTGCTATCATGATGCCCTTTATAGAGATGGGAAAACCAAGAACCAGGATGTGCATTTGATCTCAGGAAACTCAGTGCAGGAACCCAGGCTGCCACTATACCCGGGCTCACCAGTCTTTCTACCAAAGCATAACCTAGGAAGGCCTGGACCTGCTCCCACCCCTGACCTGACTGAGAGGCAGGAGCCCCCAAACCCAGGTCCCTAACTGGCATCCAGGCGGTGAAGTTGTAGGAGGGGAACTTGGGCCAGAATGGGGATCTGCAGAGCCAGGAGGGAGGTGCCTCCCAGCCCTCATTCCAGTAGGCATGTCTCAGCAGACCCCAGTCCCTGCTGTCAGTATGGGACTGCTCCCTCTCTTCTGACTCTTGGTAACTGGCCAGAGGGTTGGCCCTAACTAGAGCTTCCCAGGGACTGGAATGGGTTCTGAGGGTGGCCAGGGACAGTGTCTGAGCTCCATGTCCTCAGGGACCTTCAGACCATCCTGAGATGGGGGATTTGTGTCTCTTCTACAAAAGGTAAAACAGGCTCAGAGAGGCTAAGTAACTTGCCTATGGACACCCAGCCAGGAAGACCTTGGGTTTCAAACCTAGTTGTCCGTGTTTAGTCACTATATCATGTCTGACTCTTTGCAATCCCGTGGACTATAGCTAACCAGGCTCCTCTGTCCTTGGGGTTTCCCAGGGAAGAATACTGGAGTGGGTTGCCATTTTCTTCTCCAGGTAAATTTTTTAAACCTCTTTATTTTTTGGCTGCACCACACAGATTGTGAGATCTCAGTTCCCCCAACTAGGGATCTAACCCAGGCCAAGGCAGTGAAAGTGCCAAGTCCTAACCACTGGACCACCAGGGAATTTCCTGGAATGCTGAATTTATCAAGACAGGGTAGATGATGTTGCAATACAGACAACACCAGAAATTTCAGTGGTGTGAGACAAGACTCTCCCTTTCCCGAAGTCTGCATCAGGTCCAGAAAACTCATCAAAACAGCTGTCCCCCCTGGGGTGACTAAAAATTGATTATGCTTTGATATGTTAACTTCACCATCTCAGCAGGAGGCTTCCAGGTTCACTTGGGCAGGGGGAGGGAGAAACTGGAGACTCACATAGAGGCTTTGTGCAGATATTGCTTCTGTTCACATTTCCTTGGTCAGATCTAGCCATGTGGCATTGTGTAATTCAGGGTATTTAGAAGTGTAGTCTCCTGTGCCCCAGAAGGAAGGGAAACAAGATATTGGTCATCACTAATAATGTCCCTGAGAAATGATAAGGCCAAAAGAAGGCTTTTTGGTGAGCTAAAGAGGAAGCGGGAGGAAAGACTGAATTCTTATAGATGGCATGAGGAGCTCCATGGACCCACTCCCCAGTGAAACTAGTGAAGATTATTAAAAGAAGAAAAACAACCACCATTTACAGTCTCTGGAAATAATCTTAAGAGTATACACCAAATGAAGAAAATATCTATCCAAGAAAATCTACTGGGACTTCCCTGGCCATTCAGTGGTTAAGACTCCATGGTTCCACTTCAGGGGGCTCAGGTTTGATTTCTGGTTGGGAAACTTAAGTTCCCATGTGATGCAGTAAAAAAGAAAGAAGGAAAGAAAGAAAGATCTACTAAGATTCTATAAGAACAGCAAGAGCCTATGGTATTTGAACCAAGACTGCCCTCTTCCTCCCACTTCCCAGCTCAGTGAGATGGAAGCTCCATTCCAGACTGGTATAGCCAAGAATACAGGGCTCCCTCTCTTTGTAGCTCCCATAGAGGGCTATCTTCCTTGGAAGGGCAAGACATTGCCATTTCTCATCCTGCCTCTGGCTACCTATTGCTATGGCTAAGTACTGGGGTAATGTGGCTGAAAGGTCGGGGTCCCTTCTTTCACCCAGCTCCCTCTGGTGGGACAGAGGCTCTACCTTGAGCACGGTGGGGCTGAAAATACTGGGGCCCTGCTCACCACTGCCCTGGCTGATATGGTGGTTCCACACTGGTAGAGGCAAGCTGAGAAGACCTGAGTTTATTGCTGTACCTCTGCCTAGCACTCAGGTCCTAAAGTGTGGAGGTTGCACAGAAAGAAACAACCTCAGCCCTCAACCCGAGTCTTGGCTTGGAGCTTTTTCTTTGGGGGAGGTCACAAAACAGTCGGTAATCTCATCCCAAAGGAACTGACTTCATTAGCAACACGGGATGAGGAAATTTGAGCTTTAAGGGTATTCTCAAACACAGTGGAGGTCATGGTAAAAGGAAAAGTTTGCTCTTTGGGAGGATTTAAGTTTATTAGATTCAGTGGAGATATAAACTAAACTGTTCCAGCTCCTCTAAGAAGAGAACTGTGTAAAGAGCCCTCCTAGGTGCAGAACAAAGCTCAAACACTGACCTCAGGAACTGGTCCTCCAAAGGAGCTCTAGTTTGATTGGGATGGACAGTAGAGCAGTTTATGCCTCAGGGTGTTGTAGAAGACAGTAGAACAACAATCTTGCAAATAAAGGAGTCTAACAGCTGGGTACTGTCAGGAAAAGAGACAGAGAAACCTGTCAAAGCCACTGTCATCTTGGGAGACTATGGGTCCACCAAGGCCACACTCCTTGAGGACCAACATTAGAGGTTTACACTGGGAGGGGTACAGTGGGGGATGGATAGCAAGGAGAGACTTCATTAACGATCCAGCCTCTCAGTAAGCAAATAACAACAAGAAGCCCAGAGTGGTGGCTAGGGAGCCTACACCCAGAGTCAGTATATTACCTAAAACACCCAGATTCCAATGAATATATTAGGGTATATACAAAGAAACAGAAAAGTATTACCCATACACTTAGGGAGGAACAGGTAACAAAAACTATCTGTGAGAATAACCAAGTGTCAGATTTTTTAAAAATATTTATTTATTTGGCTGTGCCAGGTCCTAGCTGTAGCATGTGGGATCCAGTTCCCTGACCAGAGAACAAACCCAGGCCCCCTTGCATTGGGACCACAAAGTCTTAGCCACTGAACCACCAGGGAAGAGCCAGGTATCAGTTTTAACAAAGATTTCAGATTATCCATTATAAATACATTCAAAGAACTAAAGAAAACCATGATTAAAGAAATAAAAGTACGAGACAATGTTGTATGAAATAGAGAACTCAACAAGAATACATTATATATAAAAAAAAGAATTGGAAATTCTGGAATGAAAGGCGCAGTAACTTAAATGAAAAACTTATGAGAGGGTCTTATATTAATTACCTTTGGCAGGCAAGTTCTTTACCACTAGTGCCACCTGTTGCCATTGTTCAGTCTCTCAATCATGTCCAATTCTTTGTGACCCCATGGACTGCAGCATGCCAGGCTTCCCTGTCCATCACTATCTCCCCAAGTTTACTCTAATTCATGTCCGCTGAGTCGATGATACCATCCAACCATCTCATCCTCTGTCGCCCCCTTCTCCTCCTGCCCTCAGTCTTTCCCAGCATCAGGGTCTTTTCCAATGAATTGGCTCTTCACATTAGGTGGCCAAAGTGAAGTCACTCAGTCGTGTCCGACTCTTTGCGACCCTATGGACTGTAGCCCACCAGGTTCCTCTGTCCATGGGATTTTCCAGGTAAGAATACTGGAGTGGGTTGCCATTTCCTTCTCCAGGGGATCTTCCTGACCCAGGGATCGAACCCAGGTCTTCCACATTGCAGGCAGACTCTTTACCATCTGAGCAACCAGGGAATCCCATCAGGTGGCCAAAGTAAGCCCTATATTACCTTACTAGGACTGCCATAACAAAATACCACACACTGGGCAGCTTAAATAGCAGATATTTATTTTCTCACAGTTCCGGAGGCTAGAATTCCAAGGTCAAAGCGTCAGCATGTTTTATTTCTGAAGACTCTCTCCTAGGCTTGCAGATGGCTTTCTTTCACTATGTTCTTACATGGTCATTCCTCTATGTACATGTACTCCTGATGTTTCTTTTCTTTTCTTTCTTTTTTTTTTGGCTGTGCTGGCTCTTCCTTGCTGTGCACGGGCTTTCTCTGGTTGTGGTGAGCGGGGGCCACTCTCTATTTATGGTACGCAAGCTTCTCATTGCAGTGGCTTCTCTCATTGTGGAGCTTTACAGTGCAGGCTCAGTAGTTGTAGCACTCAGGCTTAGTTGCCCTGAGGCATGTGGAATCTTCCAGAAGCAGGGATCGAACCCATGTCACTTCCACTGGCAGGCAGATTCTTAACCACTGGACCACCAGGGAAGGCCCCTGATTTCTTTTTGTATCCACATTTCTTCTTCTCATAAGGATACTGCTCAGTGGTAAGTAGACTTATGGTGATCATTTTGAAATGTATATAGATATGGAATCACTATGCTGTATACTAGCAGCTAACCTAGTAGTGTAGGTCAGTTAAACTTCAAAAACAAACAAATTCACAGAAAAAGAGATCAAATTTGTGGTTACCAGAGGTGGAGGTGGGGGGAGGGGGAGTTGAACGAAAGTAATCAAAAGGTACTGGAAAAAACACAATGTAAGAACTGTGAGTTAAATCTATTCTGACTCTTGCTGAGGACTGTAGCCCAGGACACAGCCTCTCAGAAAACTCTGAGAAATAGTTTCAAAGGGGTAGGGGAAGAGCTAGTACATATAGTACAGTCAAGATCTTGGTGAAAGTTTACTGCTCATGAGGATCAAATATCTCTTAATGATTTAGTACTTTTCTAAGTATGGGAAGATGCAAGAATAATGGGGTCACTGAAATTCTTCCTTAGATATGCATTTTAATTATCTGCTGCTGCTGCTACTGCTGCTAAGGCACATCAGTCGTGTCCGACTCTGTGTGACCCCATAGATAGCAGCCCACCAGGCTCCCCCGTCCCTGGGATTCTCCAGGCAAGAACACTGGATTGGGTTGCCATTTCCTTCTCCAATGCATGAAAGTGAAAAGTGAAAGTGAAGTCGCTCAGTCGTGTCTGACTCTTAGCGACCCCATGGACTGCAGCCTACCAGTCTCCTCCGTCCATGGGATTTTCCAGGCAAGAGTACTGGAGTGGGGTGCCATTGCCTTCTCCCTTTAACTATCTAGGGGCCCATATATCTAAAACACAATGTTTCATACTAAATTCTTTCAGGGTGCCTTGTAGGTCAGTGACTGCAGTGGCCAATGACTTGATCCTTGTAGAACTGGAATGCCACCCCACATTGTCTGTTTACAGTACAAACTTCAAGTTATAAGAAAAATAAATATAATTAACACTGCTGTACATTATATATGAAAGTTGTTATGAGAGTGAATCTGGTGGGTGGATGCAGGATTTACTCAGCTTGCAGCCACCCAAGACAAGCCTCCTATGTAACTTCCCTTGCTTATTAAAACTGCAACCTGCAAATCTGGAGTGGTCTGCCTCTTTTATTGGTCTCTCCTTATGTTCCATGTAAGGGGGTCAATTTCAGATTTCACTCAGGGAACTCCGGAGTGAGGTTACAAACCAATAGTAGTTGTATAATATTTTTTTGGGGGGGGAGGGGCTCCAAAATCACTGCAGATGGTGACTGCAGCCATGAAATTAAAAGATGCTTGCTCCTTGATAGAAAAGCTATGATCAACCTAGATAGCCTATTGAAAAGCAGAGACATTACTTTGCCAACAAAGAGATCTGTCTAGTCAAGGCTATGGTTTTTCCAGTAGTCATGTATGGTTGTGAGAGTTGGACTATAAAGAAAGCTGAGTGCCGAAGAACTGATGCTTTTAAACTGTGGTGTTGGAAAAGACTCTTGAGAGTCCCTTGGACTGCAAGGAGATCAAACCGGTCAATCCTAAAGGAAATCAGTCCTGAATATTCATTGGAAGGACTGATGCTGAAGCTGAAACTCCAATACTTTGGCCACCTCATGCGAAGAACTGACTCATTTGAAAAGACCCTGATGCTGGGAAAGATTGAGGGCAAGAGGAGAAGGAGAAGACAGAGGATGAGATGGCTGGATGGCATCACCGACTCAATGGACATGAGTTTGAGCAAGCTCTAGGGAGTTGGTGATAGACAGGGAAGCCTGGCGTGCTGCAGTCCATGGGGTTGCAAAGAGTCAGACACGACTGAGCGACTGAACTGAACTGAATTATTAAAAAACAATATAAATGTGTATTTTTTTCTCCCTTCTTCTCTCAGCCAATTTATATATTAACTGTATAGAATAATATATCTATACTGTATTGTTGGGTCTACAACAGAAATATAATATATTTTCCAATAATAGCACAAAAGAGGTGGGTGGAACAAACATGTATTGGGCTAAGAAAATGACTCCAGATGGTTTTTCAGATCTACCAGAAAAAATAAAGAGAATCAGAAATGATAAAAAGAAGGTTAATATAACAGAAGGTATAAATATATAATTGTTTTCATTTCTTTTCTTAGGTCCTATAAAAGTCATAAAAGTATATAGAATAATATAATAACACAGCAGTGCCCAGGGACGAGTGTTATGGAAGACAATTTTTCCATGGACCAGGGTGGTGGTAGGGGTGGTTTCAGGATGACTCAGATGCATTACATTTATTGTGCTTCTCTGAGAATCTAATGCTGTTGCTGATTTGACAGGAGGGGGAACTCAGGTTCACGTTCCCGGGGAACAGCTGTAAATACAGATGAAGCTATGCTTGTTTGTCCACCACTCACCTCCTGTTGTGTGGCCTGGTTCCTAACAAGCCACAGAGTGGTATCAGTCTGTGGCCTGGGGATTGCGAAGCCCTGTAATAATGTATTGCTAGTTTGTAACATTTATAGATGTAATGTGTATCATGAAAAGGGACAAAAGAAAATAGAAGTATATAGGAATATTTTATGTCTCACTGGAATTAACTTACTATAAATCTGAAGCTGATTCTGATGCACTAAGACACGAATGGTGGGTTTCCCTGGTGGGCCAGTGGTTGAGAATCTACCTGCCAATGCAGGGGACACGGGTTCGATCCCCTGGTCCAGGAAGATCTCACATGCCCCAGAGCAACTAAGCCTATGCGTCACAACTACTGAGCCCAAGTGCTGCAACTACTGAAGCCCGTGTGCTCTAGAGCCCGTGCTCTGCAACAAGAGAAACCATCGCAGTGAGAAGGCCACACACCACAACAAAGAGTAGCCCCCGCTCACTACAACTAGAGAAAGTCTGAGTGCAGCAACAAAGACCCAGAATATCAAAACAACTACAACAACAAAAACAAAAACAAAATGCTGGAAAAGTGTATTTTCCAACTAAACCTAAAGCAAGCTTTAGGAAGGTAATAATAAAGATTAGAAGGAAATTAATGAAAGAGAGACTAGCAAAACAACAGGGAAAAATCAATGAAACCAGAAGTTGGTTCTTTGAAAAGATCAATAAAATTGGCAAACTTTTAGCTAGATTGACTCAAAAATAACAAAAGAGAAGAAGATTCAAATGACTAGAATCAGAAATCAATAGGAAATTTCCTGACAGTCCAATGGCTAGAACTTAGCATTTCACTGCCCAGCCCGGGTTTAACTTATATCCACAAGACATGCAGCATGGCCAAAAAAGAAAAAAAAAAGAAAAAAGAAATAAGGAGGGCACATTACTGCTGATCCTATACAGATAAAAAGGATTACAAATAAACACCTTAAATAATTGTAAAAGAAATTAAAGATGAAAATGAATGGAAAACCATCCTATGTTCACTGAGTTTGATTAGAAGATTACTATTAATTAACATTGTTTACTTATTTATTTTTGGCCCTGCCACCTCTCAGCTTTAGGGATCTTAGTTTCTGACCAGGGGTTGAGCCCAGGCCCCCTGCAGTGAAAGCATGTAGTCCTAACCACAGGACCGCCAGGGAATTCCCCATATTAGTTAACATTATTTAGATGGAAATAATCCTTAAATTGATTTATAGATTCAGTGAAATCTCTATTAAAATCCCAGCTGATTTATCTGTAGAAGTTGATGAGCTGACTCAAACATTCATAAGGAATTTTGGAGATCCAGAATATCCAAAACAATAGGGAGGTTCACACTTCTGATTTTAAAACTTTCTATAAAATGACAGTAATCAAGACCTTGTGGTACTGGCATAAGAATAGACATATAGGTAAATGGAGTAGAAGTGACAGTCCAGAAACAAGCCCACTTGGCTACAGTCAACTGATTCATTTTAAAAGAGTGCCAGATTCCTTAAAAGACTGAAAATTGAACTGCCTTATGACCTAGCAATACCACTGCTGGGCATACATACCAAGGAAACCAGAATTGAAAGAGACACGTGTATACCAGTGTTCATTGCAGCACTGTTTATAATAGCCAGGACATGGAAGCAACCTAGATGTCCATCAGCAGATGAATGGATAAGAAAGCTGTGGTACATATACACAATGGAGTATTACTCAGCCATTAAAAAGAATATATTTGAATCCGTCCTAATGAGGTGGATGAAACTGGAGCTGATTATACAGAATGAAGTAAGCCAGAAAGAAAGACACCAATACAGTATACTAAGACATATGGAATTTAGAAAGATGGTAATGATAACCCTGTATGCGAGACAGCAAAAGAGACAGATATATACAACAGTCTTTTGGACTCTGTGGGAGAGGGAGAGGGTGGGATGATTTGGGAGAATGGCATTGAAACATGTATAATATCATATAAGAAAAGAATTGCCAGTCCAGGTTCGATGCAGGATACAGGATGCTTGGGGCTGGTGCACTGGGATGACCCAGAGGGATGATATGGGGAGAGAGGTGGGAGGGGGGTTCAGGATTGGGAACCCATGGCAGATTCATGTCAATGTATGGCAAAACCAATACAGTATATAAAGTAAAATAAAAAAATTTTAAAAATAAATAAATAAAAGAGTGCCAAGAACATTCAATGGGCTTTTCAACAAATGGTACTAGATCCCTGGATAGCCATAGACCAAAGAATGAAATCAAACCCTTATCTCATGCCATACACAAAATTAAAATGGATCAAAAACCTAAATGAAAGAGCTAAAGCTATAAAACTCTTAAAAACATAAGGGTAAATCTCTGTGACTTCAGATTTATCAATGTATTTTCAGATGTGATACCAGAAGCATGAATAACAAGAAAAGTGGTTAAACTGTACTCCATCAAAATTAAAAGCTTTTGTGGTTCAAAGAATACCAACAAGAAAGTAAAAAAGACAACTCAGATTGGGAGAAAAATTTTGTACATTATATATATGATATGGGCCTGGTATGCAGAATATATAAAGGACTCTTACAACTGAACAACTCAGAGTCAAAAAACCCAATTAAAAAAATGGGTAAAGGACGTGAATAGACAGTTCTCCAAAGATGACATAAATGGCTAACATGCACATGTAAAGATGCTCAGTCATTAGTCATTCAGTTCAGTTCAGTTGCTCAGTCATGTCCGACTATTTGCGACCCCATGAATTGCAGCACGCCAGGCCTTCCNCTGTCCTTTATTGTGCCCATCTTTGCATGAAATGTTCCCTTGGTATCTCTAATTTTCTTGAAGAGATCTCTAGTCTTTCCCATTCTGTTTTCCTCTATTTCTTTGCATTTATCACTGAGGAAGGCTTTCTTATCTCTCCTTGCTATTCTTTGGAACTCTGCATTCAGATCTGCATTATATCTTTCCTTTTCTCCTTTGCTTTTTGCTTCTCTTCTTTTCACAGCTATCTGTAATGGCTTCCCAGATAGCCATTTGGTTTTTTGCATTTCTTTTCCATCAGGATGGTCTTGTTCCCTGTCTCCTGTACAATGTCATGAACCTCCGTCCATAGTTCATCATAGGCACTCTATCAGATCTAGTCCCTTAAATCTATTTCTCACTTCCACTGTATAATCATTGGGAAAGTACAAATCCAAGCCATGATGAGATACTGCTTCACACCTACTAGGATTGCTATTAAGAAAAAGGGAAATAACAAGTGCTGGTGATGTGGAGAAATTGGAGCCCTCTTACACTGCTGGTAGGAATATATTGGGTTGGCCAAAAGTTTGTTCAGATGTAGAGGGGTGGGAGGGAAGTTCAAGAGGGAAGGGACATATGTATACCTATGGCTGATTCATGCTGATGTATGGAAGAAACCAACACAATACTGTAAAGCAACTATCTTTCAATTAAAAATACGTAAATTAAAAAAAAAGTTTGTTCGGGTTTCCTAAATAAAATGGCTTAGCTGCTAAAAGAAGACAGTTTGCCAGTGTTCCAAAAAGTTAAAGAGAGAATTACCATATGACCCAGCAATTCTACTCCTAGGTGAATACTCAAAAGAATTGAAAAACAGGTACTCAATGACATATACACTCATTTTTCAGAGCAGCACTATTCACAATTGCCAAAAGGTGGAAAATACAAAAATATGCATCAACAGAAAGATAGATAATAAATCGTGGTGTATACGTACAATGGAATATTATTCAGCTTCAAAAAGGAAGTGCTGATACATATACATACTACAATGTGAATGAACCTTGAAAACATTGTATTAAGTGAAAGCCAGACACAAGACTACATACTGTATGATTCCTTTTACATGAAGTATCTAGAAGAGCTAAATCCATGGAAACAATAAGATTGGTGGTTGCCAGAAGATGCTGAGAGGAGAGACTCCGGAGCATTTACTTAATGGGTATGAGGTTTTCTTCTGGGGTGATGAAAATGTTTTGGAATTACATAGAGCTAGGAGAAGGCAATGGCACCCCACTCCAGTACTCTTGCCTGGAAAACCCCGTGGATGGAGGAGCCTGGTGGGCTGCAGTCCATGGGGTCGCGAAGAGTCAGACACAACTGAGCAACTTTGCTTTCACTTTTCACTTTCATGCATTGGAGAAGGAAATGGCAACCCACTCCAGTGTTCTTGCCTGGAGAATCCCAGGGACGGGGGAGCCTGGTGGGCCGTCTATGGGGTCGCACAGAGTTGGANGGTGGGCTGCAGTCCATGGGGTCGCGAAGAGTCAGACACAACTGAGCAACTTTGCTTTCACTTTTCACTTTCATGCATTGGAGAAGGAAATGGCAACCCACTCCAGTGTTCTTGCCTGGAGAATCCCAGGGACGGGGGAGCCTGGTGGGCCGTCTATGGGGTCGCACAGAGTTGGACACGACTGAAGCAGCTTAGCAGTAGCAGCAGCAGTAGTTTCATAGGGCTTCCCAGGTGATGCTAGTGGTAAAAAACCTGCCTGCCAATGCAGGGGACATAGAGATGCCTGGGTCGGGAAGATCCCCTGGAGGAGGGCATGGCAACCCACTCCAGTATTCTTGCCTGGAGAATCCCATGGACAGCAGAGCCATGGGGTTACAAAGAGTTGGACACGACTGAAGCAACTGAGCACACATGCACAGTAGTTTCACAACATTGTGAATGCCACCAAACTGTTCACTTTAAACTGGTTAATTTCATGTTATGTGAATTTCACTTCAGTTAAGAAACAGTTTTAAAAAGGTTATGCAGTTAACCATATAACAGCATTTCTACTCCTGTCTCCCCAAGAGAAATGAAGATACACCTAAACACAGAAGTATGTGTCCATGAATGTATCATTACTCATAATAGCCAAAATATGGAAACAATCTAAAGTCCATCAATTGATAGATGGATAAACAAAA
This sequence comes from Neotragus moschatus, assembly GCA_006410615.1. Lineage (NCBI taxonomy): Eukaryota > Metazoa > Chordata > Mammalia > Artiodactyla > Bovidae > Neotragus > Neotragus moschatus. The sequence continues at coordinate 1,661,743 of SJYA01004038.1, read as the reverse complement.
GGTGTTATCTCCATAAAATGGAGTATTACTCAGCCACATTACGGAATGTATTGATATACTCGACAACATGGATGAACCCTGAAAACACACTAAATGAAAGCAGGCAGACACAAAAGGCCACAGATTGTATTGGGTTGGCCCAAAAGTTCAGTCCAGGCTTTCCATAAAAAACCCAAATGAACTTTTGGGCCAACCCAATATGATTCCATTGATATGAAATGTCCAGGAAAGGCAAATACATAGAGACAGAAAGATTGCTGGATGACTGGGGAGATGGAGAATGACTGTTAATGGGTATGCTTTTCTTTTTTATTATTAGAAAAAATTTTTAAATTTTAATTTTATTGGAACATAGTTGATTTACACTATTGTGTTAGTTTCAGATATAGGATATGATTTTGTTTTTGAAGTATTGAGAAAATGTTCTGAAATTATAGAGGGGATGGTTGCACAACCTTGTGAATATACTTGTGAATAAAAGCCACTCAAGGGCATATTTTAAAAGTGAATTATATGATATGTAAGTTGTATCTCAATAAAGCTATTATAAGAAAATGAGAGATACTATGTATATATTATTCTTGGCTTGGTGAGAGGGAAGAAGAGAGAAATAGCTAAAGAGGAAGATCAATAGAAAAAGAGCAAGGGCGTGATTACCATAAAAATCAGCAGAGTGGTTACCTGTGTGTGCCATCTGGAGAATCCGGATACTTGAGGGGCTTCTTGAGCATTGTTACTTTTGTATTGCTTGACCTGGGTGGTGGTTATGCCAAGGCTTCCTATGTAGCTACTTGTTATACTGCAAAGTTGTGTTTTATGTACTTTTCTGTATGTGCCTCTCTCCATCTCACTAAATGGTACCACTTTCCACCCAGTTACTGAAGTCAAAAATCTTGGAGTCACCTTGACTCTTCTCTTTATCTTACACCTCATATCTAACCTGCCAAGACACCTTGTCAGTTTTACCTTCAGACTACATCTAGAATCTGACCCCTTCTCATCACCACCTGGTTTGAGGCACTTGCTGTCTCTCACCTGGACAATAGCAGTAGCCTTCTGATCTCTCCACTTCATCCCTTGACCTGCCTACCCTGGAATATTTTCTACATAGCAACCAGTTTCTGTTTTCTCCTTTGACTTGAAGGTATTTCTTAATGAAATATTAATCACATACAATGAAATGCGCATACATGTACATTCCAATGAGTTTGACAAATGTAGACACTAGTGTAACATACACCCCAGTTAAGACATAAAACATTTCCACTACCCCCCATAAGTTCCAGAAGGATCCTTTCTAAAGCCAGTGTCACATCATGTGAGTCCTCTACTTAAAACCTCCCAGTAACCCTCCTTGTCACTGAAAATAAAACCTCAAGTTCTTGCAACGGCTCATAAAGCTGTACACATTCTGCCCTCACCCCCATTACTTCTCTTATCTCATCTTAGAGTTCTTCCCTCTTCCTTGAGTTCTTTCTGTATGGGCTTCCCAAAACAGATCATTAAATTTCTTCCTCACTGTTCTCAGGACAAATTGGGCACTTTCCTGCCTCAGGGCTTTTGTACTGAGTGTCCTCTGTCTGGAATGCTGTTCTCCTAGATTATCTGCTTCGTTTAGGTCTGTGCTCAAATGTCACCTTATCAGAAACAGATCCTCCCTGACTACCCTATATACAATAACATGCCCCTCCCTGCTGCCCACTGCTCTCATCCCCTTACTTTGCTCCAGTGTTCTTTATAGCACTTAGCTCCATTTATTACACATTATGCATGTGCAATTCTGCTACGTTCTCTCACGTAAGTTCTAGAGTGTGAGGATTCCAGTGCCTTTGCTTTGGCTGTATCTCCAGTGCATAGCACCTGACTTGGTGGCTCAGACGGTAAAGCGTCTGCCTGTAATGCGGGAGACCTGGGTTTGGTTCACGGGTTGGGAAGATCCTCTGGAGAAGGAAATGGCAACCTACTCTAGTATTCTTGCTTGGAAAATTCTGTGGATGGAGGAGCCTGGTAGGCTACAGTCCAGGACTCGCAAAGAGTCGGACACGACTGAGCGACTTTCCTTTCCAGTGCATAACTCAATGCCTGGCATATAGTGGGTGCTCAAAAACTATTTATTAGGCCAGCGGGAACCCCACAGGGTGGCGGTGCAGCCGAGGGGCGAGCCGCGCATTTCTCCCTGTTCGACCTCTCACCTCTCCGGAGCCAGGGGGCGGGCCGCGTGAAGGTGACTTAGGGAGACCTTGTGGTGTCGCCCTGGATCGTGCCTCCCGGCTGGGCTGGAAAAAAGACAGAAGAGGCCAAACGCTTTCCTGCGGGAGCCTCGAGTAGCCCCTGGCCAGCACCAGATGGAGTGCGCCGCCAGGGAGAGCTCCGGCCCCGCCCCAGGGGAGGAATTTGAAATTGGAACAGGAACAAGAAAAAAACCAAAATTTTATCAGAAGCGCTGGCAACTCTAGCCACTGAACATCACGAATTAGAGCAGTCTCTGGTCAAAGGCTCCCCGCCTCTGAGCATCTTTAGTGAGGGCGAGTTCTGTCCCTGAGCAGACTGGAAGCAGTGACTGACCACGCACTCCTTGGAAGAGGAAGCCGAGCGCCGGAGCAGCAGACAGCACAGAATGTCAGAAGGCAAGGACTCTGGCTGTGGAGACACGTTCTCCAAAGGCATCAAAAAACACAGAACAAGCCTGCCCTCTCCTGTTTTCCAGAAATGACTTCAGTATCTGGAGCAGCCTCGGAAAATGTATGGGAATGGAACTCTCCAAGATCACCATGCCAGTCATATTTAATGAGCCTTTGAGCTTCCTCCAGCGACTCACTGAATTTATGGAGCATGCATACCTCATCCACAAGGCCAGTTCGTTTGCAGATCCTGTGGAAAGGATGCAGTGGGTAGCTGCCTTTGCTGTCTCTGCTGTTGCTTCTCAGTGGGAACGCACTGGAAAGCCTTTCAACCCACCTCTGGGAGAGACTTATGAATTAGTTCGAGATTACCGTGGTTTCAGACTCATCTCTGAGCAGGTCAGCCATCACCCACCCATTAGCACATTTCGCTGAAGGATTAAACAATGATTTCATCTTTCATGGCTCAATCTATCCCAAACTGAAGTTTTGGGGGAAAAGCATAGAAGCGGAACCCAAAGGAACCATGACATTGGAGCTTCTTGAACACGATGAAGCATATACCTGGATGAATCCCACCTGCTGTGTGCACAACATCATTGTGGGAAAGCTCTGGATCGAGCAGTATTGGAATGTGGAGATCACAAACCACAAGACTGGGGACAAATGCGTGTTCAATTTTAAGCCATGCGGCCTTTTTGGTAAAGAATTACACAGAGTTGAAGGCTACATTCAAGATAAAAGCAAAAAGAAGTTCTGTGCTCTCTACGGGAAGTGGACAGAATGTTTATACAGTGTTGACCTGGCCACATTTGGTGCTTACCAAAAAAATGATAAGAAAAATACTGAAGAGAAGAACAGTAAACAGGTGAGTGCTTCTGAGGAGTCGGATGAAATGCCAGGGCCAGAATTCCAGAGCGTGTTTGTCATCCCTGGGAGCGTTCTCCTGTGGCAAATAGCCCCGCGGCCTCCGAATTCAGCCCCGATGTATAATTTTACTAGTTTTGCAATGATTTTGAATGAAGTAGACAAGGAGATGGAGAGCAGGCTTCCTAAGACAGACTGCAGGCTGCGACCTGACATCAGAGCCATGGAGAATGGGGAAATGGATCAAGCCAGTAAAGAAAAAAAGCGACTGGACGAGAAACAAAGAGTGGCACGCAAGAACAGGTCCAAGTCAGAGGACTGGAAGACGAGGTGGTTCCATCAAGGCCCTAATCCCTACATCGGAGCCCAGGACTGGCTTTATTCTGGCAGCTACTGGGACAGAAACTACTTCAATTTGCCTGACATTTACTAAAATATAGACAAGTTGGGGTCTTATCCACAGATAAGTCTTAAATCTATGTTTTAAAATTTTCTTCCTTAGTTTCTCCTTATCTTTTTTCAACGGGAAAAACTGTCTCATGATAACTTGCACTTCACCCAACAATAGTGGGGCATAGGGTGATATTGGTGATGAAAGTCTTAGGAAAAATGGGTAATTCTGCTATCCAGTCATGCTTCTTTGGAATACTATTTTATAGGTATGGGAAATTGCTGGCAAATATGCTTTTGATGTTTGCTGTTGCCATATTAACTGAAAGTTTATACTTAAATGTAACTTTAGCCTTATGGAATTATATTGTAACCCAAATCAAGTTTTTTGAATATTTTTATGTTGTCACGCTTGAATGCTTTAGATTTAACTTTGTAATGGTTAGAATTCTCCTATATGAGGTTTATATGCTCAAATAAAGAGAAGGTTTTATGTAATTGTTGTAAAGACAACATTGAAAAGATGGCTTTTCTTCACACTATTGCTATCAATTTTATTCCTTCCCATTCCTAAAAAGAAAAAAAAAAAAAAGCTTGAATGTTTGGAAGAGACAGTCCTGATTTGAAAATGCCAAACTGGAAAAAGTATTTCATTTGCTTATTTTAGTACTCTCAACTTACTTGTACAGTTTTCTATAATTAATGCCATTAGAATTAAAAAGTGAATAAAACCTAGCAATTCACAAAAATACCATAGAAATAGAGGTTTTAGGCACCATCATTACATAATGACAAAACTTTTTAAATGCTTCAACTTCCACGGACAAATGCCATGAGAGAAACTCAGTTGTATTCATGTATTATAAATATCAAACTATATAAAAGGAGGTCTTGTGCATTTGAGGTTTGCAAGGCATCTGTGTACTTAAGATATATATGGAGATGTACTGTACAGTGGCTTTGCTCCTTTAGTTGGGGTACATTAATCTTTTGGTATTTATCTACCCAATCCCAGACTGAGATTTTGCTCCTATGGGCCTTAGGTAACCTCCAGCAAGTTATTTCAATGGCTGTCTTGAAGTTAAGAAGTTATAATGAAATAATCTATCTGATGCTAATAAAGGCTTTAGAATGGTTAAAAAAAAAACTATTTATTAAATGAATGTCTGCAGTCCCCAGTCTAGTCCAGTCTGCCATGATATCACATGGACTGGTGCACCAGCCTCCAGACTGATCTGTCTTGTGTTCAGATTCTAGTCCATTCCCTACACTGAAGAATTATCTTTTTAAAATTCAAATCTGATCAGCTCACTTTCTTTCTTAAAACCTTTTGATGGCATCCCTTTGCCTTTCTGATAAAGTCCAGAGTCCTTAACATGACAGCAAGGTGGCTGTTCTTTGGCCCTGACTACCTGGCCACCTGTCTTTTTCCTCCAGCATCCTGGACTGCTTGGAGTTCTTAGCTGAAGCCAGTCTCTCACTTTAGGTCCTTGGTATCTACTGACCCTCTGACTTGGATACTCTTCCTAATCCCCATTTACAGGTCTCCAGTTGAGGGTTGTCTCCTAGGGGAGCCTCCTCTGAACTCTGACTAGGTTAGCGCCTTTAGGGTCCAGCTGCAACTCATCTCGGCTGGCATGCTCTTTATCCCCCCATATTTATNAGGGACCTAGAAGGGAGTGTTTGGCCTCCGGAACGGCGTCGCGATGTGGTTCGAGGTTCTCCCCGGGATCGCCGTCATGGGCGTGTGCTTGTTCATCCCGGGAATGGCCACCGCGCGCATCCACAGGTTCAGTAACGGGGGCAAGGTAAGGCGGCTTCTCCGGCCCGGCGGCTGATTCCATCGCTGCCGTTACGTAATGGATGGTGGCGTCGGGAGGCCCTTAGGACCCGGAGGCTGTCTCTGAGATGGTAATACTGAGATCCGTCCTCGCCAATCTTTTTCATTGCCTAAAAGCGGAGACTTGCGGAACGAAACCCGTCCGGAACCGTATTCCACTTTAGTAAAGATTGAGTAAGATTGCTGGGTGAGGCCAGGGCTGGAGGGTGGAGTAGAGACTCGGGGCTGGAAAGGTAGGAGATAGAGGTTAAGTCCAAACTCCTAGGCAGAAGAGAAAGAACATAGAAAGTATTAGTCGCTCAGTCACGCCCGACTCTGCAATCCCATGGACTGTAGCCCGCCAGGCTCCACTGTCCATAGAATTCTCCAGGCAAAAATACTGGAGTGGATTATCGTATTCTTCTCCAGGGTATCTCCCCGACCGATCAAACCGAGGTCTCCTGCATTGCAGGCAGATTCTTTACTGTCTGAACCACCAGGAAAGCCCTACCTAGGCAGAGGAGAGAGGCGTCAATTAGTCTTGCCTTCACCCCAAGTCTCTTCTGGCTGGATTTTGATTTTAATTTCTCGCATCCATATCTCGGTAGCTTCTCGTTTTTCTCTTTTTCCTAGCGTTGATTTAATTAGTTTGTCTTGTTTTGTTTTTTTGGCCTTGATGCGCTGTTTGCGAAATCTCAGTTCCTCGACCAGAGATTGAACCGGGGCAACTGGCTGTGAAAGCACCAAGTCCTAATCACTGGATGGCCAGGGAATTCCCCTTAATTAGGTTTTTATCTTGACATTTTTTTTAATCCCCCACTTTCTCTTGCAAGCCTTTAGGAATTTAGCTCAAGCTTCTTTTTTTCACTTTAGGATTGTGATATTCCTCTTTAACTAGTTCTTTAGTCAAGTCAAGTGAAGTCGCTCGGTCGTGTCCGACTCTTTGCGACTCCATGGACTGTAGCCTGGCAGGCTCCTCTGTCCATGGGATTTCCAGGCAAGGAATACTGGAGTGGGTTGCCATTTCCTTCTCCAGGGGATCTTCCCAACCCAGGGATCGGACCCGGGTCTCCCGTAGGCAGATGCTTTTACCGTCTGAGCCACCAGGGAAGTCATAAAGTATCAATGTATTTGGTTTCTGGTTTTGTGATTGTCTTTCACTTGTGACCTACCGCTGTTCTTTCATCTCAGTGTCCCCAAAAGGAACAAGTAGTCATGACTTTAAAAAAAAAAAAAAGAGGAAAGAAAAAAAATGATGCTGGTTAAAACAGAAAGTGTAAGAAGTCATGGTTACTGTCTTAATTCTAAAGTTTTGTGGTCCGATTTTATTTAAGATTCTCTCTTAATTTGGTTTTTATATGAGTGATGATTCCATTTTTCTGGAACGTCACTTATTAATTAAAGTTCTAATATCTCTCTGTTGGCTCACTCACCTTTATAAACTGCAATAATGATTTCCTTTCATTGTAGGAAAAAAGGGTTGCCCATTATTCCTATCAGTGGTATTTGATGGAAAGAGATAGGCGAGTCTCTGGAGTAAACCGTTACTATGTGTCAAAGGTAAGATGGCTCTGATGCTAGTTCACCTGTCTGGGTTGAGGTGCATCCTTGTTAACATTTTCTAAAGGACTTACAGCAGACTGGGAAAATGCAAATTAAAGTAGCACAGTGCATTTTACATACTTAATGATCATCTTATTCTCTGCATTGTCTGCCTATATCCTTTCTTGTTCTGTTGTCTTTTTTCTTTTTGATTTATAAAGGTTCTTACTATACATTACAGATGTTAATCTTTTGTCTCTTTTATATGTGGCAAATATTTTTCTGTCTGCTGTCTTTTTTACTTTATCCTGGCTTTCATCAGATAGATTTTTAATCTGGATGTTCTGTTTATCATAGTTTATATTGATACAAAGGACTTTCGTATCCAAGATTCTAAAAAATATTTCTACAGTTTCTCCAAATACAATTAACAGTCCTTTCCCCTTTTTCACAGTTAGTACTCTGATCTGTCTACAGATCATTTGGGGGTATAATGTGAAGCAAGGGTTTAACTTTAGTTTTTTCTAAGAAACAGCAAGTTATAAGAATTATCTTATAGAAAAGTCCATTTTTTGTTTCAGATACCACTCTAGTAAACTAAATTTCCATATACACATGGGCCTGTTTCACTAATGTACTCTTTTGTACTCCATTGGTTTGCCAATTCATGCACCAGTACATTAAAGAATTACTATAATTTATGTTTATTGAATCACGAAATGACTTTTTGTGGGTCAAAAATGGTCAAACAGTAGCATTTTCATATGGTTCGGCCTAATAGTATGTTCTTATATGTTGTAGAAGTTTGTCCTCATTCTTTAAAAAGATAATTCCTACAATAGAAACAGAATACCTGGACTGTGTTATTTTAACAACCTGGAAGAAATGTCATCACTGATGACACTTTTACTCTAGTTTCTGAAGCATTTGGTTGTGAACTGAGTGTGATAGAATGGTCTTCTGAACAGTGTCATGCTTACAGGGCAAAAGTTTTGCTGGGGTTGGGGGGGGAGTGGGTGGGTGGCCCCTGAACTTGAATTCTGACTCTTACTACTTCCTGACTGACTTAAGCAAGGGTCGTTTAAACTGGCTGAGCCTTCGTTGTTTTTTTTTAACTTTTTTCACTTGTAAAAAAGTAGAATAAGGCTAATCATCTCTTCCTGATGGATGTTGGCTGTTGTTTTATAAAACAGTTTTAAGTGATATGTTTGCTACTGTCAGAAAATGAAAACCAGGAATCGTTACAGGTTCTAGGAGTCATTGTACATCTTTGAGAAGAACCTTTTCCTTTTTAAACTGTTTTTCAGGGTTTGGAGAACATTGATTAAGGAAACGTTTTCCTGGTTGATGAAGAACGACTCAGTCATGCTCTTCTATCCCTGCTAGTAGATGCTGCAGCATATTGTGTGGCATGCATTGTATTTTGTAGTGTGTAATAAAACGAAAAACTAAAATCAGAGGTTTTCATTACTTTTTAAAATAGTACTACACAAGATCAAGACGTCTACCCGATGTAGCATTATCACTTGAAGGGAACTGAGGCTTGTAAAATTACAGCTGTAATATACACCAAGCACCAATAACTGCCCAGCTCATGATGTATCCAAAGGTAGTTCTACTCTTGCAGTAGATATTAAAATATTGGAAAACAGTGTTTCTTTGGAGATTGCTAGGAGGATACAGAAAAAGTAGTACTTTTTTTCCCGTGTTCCTTTTTTGGGTGAATCCCTATATGCTTAAAATTCTAGACTGCACCTTCATCGTCCCTGCATCCTGTACCCACATATAGTAGTCACTTAAGTGTTGATTCTCATTTTAGCTTATGTAGAGCAGCAACAATGATTATTAAAATGAATGTATTTGAAATAAAGAATTGCATGTCTAGTGCTAAAGGTAACCAGATAATATTAAGATCTGAAAAGGTGTAACTACTGTGAAGAAGGTGATAATCCATGTGTATAGATCAACACCCCAGGTGACCACAGAACCTCTAGGTGAGAAAATTAAGTTACCTTTCTTCTCCCATCTTTTATCCGGGCCTTCCCAGATGGTAAAGAATCCACCTGCCAATGCAGGAGATGCAGGTTCGATCCTTGGGTTGGGAAGATCCCCTGGAGAAGGGAATGGCTGCTGCTGCTGCTAAGTCACTTCAGTCGTGTCCGACTCTGTGCAACCCCATAGATGGCAGCCCGCCAGGCTCCGCCATCTCTGGGATTCTCCATGCAGGAACACTGGAGTGGGTTGCCATTTCCTTCTCCAATGCATGAAAGTGAAAGGTAAAAGTGAAGTTGCTCAGTCATGTCTGACTCTTCGCGACCCCATGAACTGCAGCCTACCAGGCTCCTCCGTCCATGGGATTCTCCAGGCAAGAGTACTGGAGTGGGGTGCCATTGCCTTCTAGGGAATGGCAACCCACCGCAATATTCTTGCCTAGGAAACCCCACGGATAGAGGGGCCTGGTGGGCTACAGTTTGTGGAGTCGCAAAGGAGTGGGACATGACTGAGCAAGTAAACAACAACAAAAGGTTGTTTTTTTTTTTTTAATCCAGTTTAACATTTGGTCTACTGATGAATTTAAACACACCTGCACTGTATGGCTTCTGTTGACCTCATTTTATAGGACGGTGCTTACAGAGGACTGAGGTGGCAGTCACACTCAGAGGAATACTCTATTGTGCCACCTTAAAGGAAAGCTGTGGTCATGATTACAAATTTAATACAACCTCTGGTCTATTAAATGCTATTATACAGGGCTCATTTTATGATTGTTATGAGAACTATCTGGAAAGAAGAGAGAGAGCAGGTAGTACAGAGAGGAATACAGGAGACTTAACAACATTACTAAATCTGTCACTAAATGTATTGATGTTTAGGCCTGTTCTCTGTCCATGTGCCTCTAGGTGGGGCCCATCCACTAGCAGATTTATCCTGAGATAAATGTCAGGGCTTGTCACAGCAAGGAGCTGCAAAGTGACAGTAATCAGTTGGTCAGGTTCAGCATTAGCATTCGAATTCTTCAACTCCCTTTTTGGTAGCACTTGCTATGAAATTTAGCCTTATTTTTATACTCTACTGCCAGGGAGTGAACCAGATTAAAACACTTTGAAGCCAGAAGACTATAGTGATGCTTTGCAGCCTGTGTTTCTCTTGATTTTTTGAAAGTGCAGTTAGCCAGAAGGGTTTTCTTATAGCAGCTCTGACAGATGTGGTCTGGCTACTGGCCTCAGATTCACTACTCACCTGCTTTGAAGGCCAGTTGAAAGGACGCTTGGGAAACGATGCCATTCATTTGGTTTTATTACCTTTTTGATTGAAGTATAGTTGATGTACAATATTATATAGGTTTCATGTACATGACAAAGTGATTCACAATTTTTAAAGGTTATACTCCATTTATAGTTATAAAATATGGACTATGTTCCTTGTCCTGTAAAAGGCATCCTTGTAGCTGATTTTATACATATGGTTTTATTCCTTATCTTTAATTTAAAAAATAGATACCATACATAGCTCAAAAATCCGACAATGTAAGTTGTTCAGTGAAAAGACTTCAAGTTCCCTGCCCATCATCTACCCCACTGTCACACTACCCTGATGGGTTTCTATGCATGGAGAAAAATAAACACATGTTCTTCTATCTTCTGTGATGGTAACACTTGACATGTATTTTACCTCTGTCACTTGTTTGGAAGAATGGTTCTTGTTTGAAATTATATTTACCAGGCTGCCATCATTATTTCTAGGATCAAATGAAATCATCACTAGGAAAAGACTTTGAAAAAGATTAGAGGAAGCCATACACTTTCAGAAGGGAGAGGAAGAGGATGGCCCTACCCTTTGTTTGGGAAACACTTTTGAGTGAAATATTTATGGGAAAAAAAGACATTCTAGAATCAGCAATTCCTACTTATAAGGACCCTTAGACATTTAGTCCAAATTCTTTTTTTTTTTTAAGAACAAAATTCTGTTTATGACAAATTATATACAGAATTGATTTTCAATTACTAAAATGATCTTTTATAAACTGGTGTTTCACAAATATTCAAAATATTTTCTTCCTTTCTGTACTACTTGAAATTTACATAATATTTTTACCATAGTTCTTATTGCTATTCCTATCAACTAGTTGCTATTGTTTTTTTTTTTTTTTTTTTCTCAGGTGTACATGAGTTCCCAATCTTGAACCTCCCCAGTCCAAATTCTGATTCTTCAGATAAGGAAACCGGTTCAGGGATGGGAAGCAGTCACCTGGCTAGCTAGTAGCAGACCTAGGGACTAGAATCCTGGTGTCTTGACTCCCAACCTCTTGTGCTTTTACTCTTTGTGGCTCACTTCAGTAAACCCTTCCTTTTATCTGGGCTTCCCTGATAGCTCAGTTGGTAAAGAATCCGCCTGCAGTGCAGGAGGAGACCCGGGATTGATTCCTGGGTCAGGAACATCCCCTGGAGAAGGGAAAGGCTACCCACTCCAGTATTCTGGCCTGAAGAATGCTATGGACTGTATAGTCCATGGGATCGCAGAGTCGGACTCGACTGAGCGACTTTCACTTTCTTTTCACTAAACCCTGCTGAGTGAATGCCACACCAGGCACTATGCCCCAGATATGAACAAGACATAGCCCTGCCCTTCTGGAGCTCAGTCAGGGTGACTGCAAGGCCATTACAGGATGGGGTGCTGAGTTCTGTGACAGGTCTGCAGAAGGTGCTGCGAGCACAGAGCGGGGGCCTGACCCAGTCTTCGGATGGGGGAAAGGGAAACGGCTTCAGGTAAGTTCCAGGTGATGCCCACACCAAGCCAAGTCTTGAAGGTTGGAGAGCATTTAGGAGATAAGCAACTGAGGTTAGAAAAAAAGCATGAATGTGGGCACATCACACTAGCATGGCTGCGTGGAAAAGCGCCACAAGTCGTGCAGAACTAGAGCAAAGAGGGGCGTGGCCGGAAAGAGAGGGAAGAGAGACTGGAGAGGCTGATCGGTCTTCCACGGTGTTGGACTTCCCGGGCAGCTGGGAGCTCTGCGGGCGGCAGGCAGGAGAATGAGGTGGGGACCCGCCTCCGTCTGCGGGGCTGCTCTGCGGAGCACCGACTGCAAGCCGTGGTTCTCAGCCAGGGCGAGTTTTGTTCCTAGGGACACAGTTAAAAATTTGGAGGTGGTACCATCACCCGGGGAGTCTGGGGAGGTGCTACTGCCATCTAGTGGATAGAGGCCGGCAACGCTCCTCAACAGCCTGAGCGCATGGGCTGGCCCTCCCAGGGTAGTTTTAGGAAGTCCGTGATGACATCAACACTGCTGAGACTGAGAAACCCTGAAAACAGCCAGGTCTTCATCAAGCAATATGGCTTCTTCCTCCTGTTCCTCGTCCTTTTTTCATTCAAGTTCAGATCCCAGATTCTCCTTGGTGTGTGCGTGCTAAGTTGCTCCAGTCGTGTCCCACTCTGTGCAACCCCATGGGCTGTAACCCGCCAGGCTCCTCTGTCCATGGGATTCTCCAGGCAAGAATACTGGAGTGGATTGCTATGCCATCCTCCAGGGGATCTTCCCCTCCCAGGGATTGAACCTGAGTCTCTTTACGTCTCTTGCATTGGCAGGTGGGTTCTTTACCACTAGCACCACTTGAGAAGCCCCGGTTCTCCCTTCGCTCATCTGTAAACCTGAACTTTATCCCATCCTCGGAGGCTTTTGTTTTCCCACAGGTGTATCCCAGCTCACCACGAGTGATGCATCTCAGGTCGGGATGCAAAGAACAAACCGTTTCTTTTCCGAAGGGCTGTGGAGACTGGGAACACTGAGGGTACCAGCACCTGAGGAGGCTCTGCCCCCCTCAGCTGTGTGACCTCAGGCAAGTCACTTCACTACTCTGAGCCTCAGATCGCCCATCTTTTAAGGGAGGATAGTTGGCGCTCTGCACACATCCCTGGGTATCTCTGGCTGTCAGGACATCGTGTCTGTGGAGCAGTTTGTAACTGGACGGCATTGTGCCTATGGAAGCTGTCTGGTCTGCCCCTAGCTCCCCCAAAGTCACCCAAATGTAGTGTCGGGAGGACCCTCAGACCCAGTGCGTAACTAGGTGTAGGCAGTGGCAGCAGTCTTGGCTTCTCTCTTGGAATCTGTGATTATAGCCTGGGGGTTCACAGAACACTACAGCAAAGATGGCACTAACCTTGATAAGGACACGAATTGCTCTGAAGTTGTGTTCTGAAAGAGAGAAAGATGCAATTTCCTGCCACTGTGCGAACCCAGGTCCTGGTTTACCCCTCCAGATAGACGCTGCCTGCTCTGTTCCAGGGGAAGGTGGTGACTGGATGGGACTGAAGCTCGTTGTCCTCAGCAGGAAACTTTGGGATACGGGGGGGGGGGGGGGGGGGGGGGGGCATAA
>SJYA01004038.1:1617849-1648014 GCA_006410615.1 Neotragus moschatus | reverse complement strand
GGGGGGGGGGGGGGGGGGGGGGAGAGACTTAAACATCACTTGGTTTTCAAGATTTTACATCATCCTGATGCTTTTGTGACCCGAGAACTCAAAATTATTCTACTACACTTTTGTACTTTCACACTTTTGTGACACACAAGACATGGAACGATTATAGAGGTTTTTCTTTTCCAAGTGTGTTGATGCAGATTTTGCATGTCTAAAAGACATTGATTTCCCTGGTGGCTCAGCTGGTAAAGCATTCGCTTGCAATGCGGGAGACCTGGGTTCGATCCCTGGGTTGGGACGATCCCGTGGAGAAGGGAACAGCAGCTACCCACTCCAGTATTCTGGCCTGGAGAATTCCATGGACTGTATAGTCCATGGGGCCACAAAGAGTTGGTCATGACTGAGTGACTTTCACTTTCAACTTCTTAATTGGAGTCTCTGTGTGCTTGTATAATGCTGCCTTCCTCCCCCTGCCACATCCACATACTCCTGACCAAACAGCTCACCAATGAGGTTCGCATACTTAGTTCAGTTCAGTTCAGTTCAGTCGCTCAGTCATGTCTGACTCTTTGCGACCCCATGAATCGCAGCACGCCAGGCCTCCCTGTCCATCACCAACTCCCGGAGTTCACTCAGACTCACGCCCATCAAGTCAGTGATGCCATCCAGCCATCTCATCCTCTGTCCTCCCCTTCTCCTCCTGCCCCCAATCCCTCCCAGCATCAGAGTCTTTTCCAATGAGTAAACTCTTCGCATGAGGTGGCCAAAGTACTGGAGTTTCAGCTTTAGCATCATTCCTTCCAAAGAAATCCCAGGGCTGATCTCCTTCAGAATGAACTGGTTGGATCTCCTTGCAGGCCAAGGGACCCTCAAGAGTCTTCTCCAACACCACAGTTCAAAAGCATCAATTCTTCGGCGCTCAGCCTTCTTCACAGTCCAGCTCACAACCATACATGACTACTGGAAAAACCATAGCCTTGACTAGATGGACCTTAGTCGGGAATGCTCTTTTTGGGATATGCTCTTCTTATGCTTCCCAGATGAAGCTGGAGTAGAGTCTGGCTGGGGAGGAGAATGTTCTTAGGACCTTCACAATTTGATGCATTGTTGAGAAAGACAAGATGAAGACATTTCTGGAAAGAATCAATCCAAGATTATATTTGCATAATCTTTCATCATTAAAGGTTTCTTTGGTATATTTGCATGTTCCCTGTGTCTGATGCTGTTGACCAGCCCCCCAAAATTATTGCTCTTTGGCAACAAAGAGCCAAATCACCAGTTTGGGGATTTCCACAAATCTTGACTGAGGACTAAAGACCTAATTGTTCTTTTCAGGGCATCACTGAGAAAATGGCCTAGCAGATCTGACTTGTGTTGACCCATGTAAATGCTGCTTTATTTGTTTGCAGACATTTTGTTTCATCTGTTGTTTTGTTTCATAGCAGGTGTCTTCCTTAATTCCAGGAAACATGGAGAAATCAATTATTATATGGGCTAGAGGGTGGTTGAGAAATAAAATTTACAAGCAAGTATGCAATTTCTTTTTTAACTTTATTTTTTATTTTTGGCTGCAATGGGTCTTCATTGTGGCAAGCAGGGGCTACTCTCTAGTTGAAGTGCACAAGGTTTCATTGCAGTGGCTTCTCTTTTTGTAGAGCATAAGCCCTGGTGCACACAGGCTTCAGTAGTTGCAGCATGCAGGCTTAGTAGTTGTGGCTTGCAGGCTTAGTTGCTCTGTAGCCTGTGGAATCTTCCTGGACCAAGAATCAAACCCATGTCCCCTGCATCAGCAGGGGGATTCTTATCCATTGCACCACCAGGTAAATCCAACAAGTATGCAATTTCAATTATGACACCAAAGAACTGTAATGCCAAAGGCAGTAGGAGAAAAGGGAAGACAGTGGAAACACTGAGTGTCACTTGCCCCAAGAAAACAAGAAGCTTTCATGTGTGTTTAATATTTTCTTTGGCATACCTGCCTGTCCCCATGTGTGCCACCTACCACACAGCTGAGGAATGTCTGTTTCACTTAGCAGACCGATTGCTTTCCTTTTAGGCTTAATACTCTTCGTTTCTAGAGGCCAGAAAACAGTGCAGGCCCCCAGAAGCCCACTCCCATCTCTTAACTTTAAGATCCTAGTCTTTGGGTCAAGCTGGGTCAGGTCTCTAGGGCAACTCTGGAGTTTTCTTCCAGTGTCTGTTAAGGGCGGCCCAGTGTGGGAATGACCATTTAGGCATCCTCATCAAAAGGCCAGCCATCTGGGAATAGTTCTTCCATAGTACTTGTGTTCCGAGCAGGAAGCTGTTCAATGAGGCACTCCTCCAATGGCAGACCTGCATGCTCAAGGACAGCTGGAATATTGCAAGAGGTCTTTGTAACATCACAGCTTTCAGGGATCTGCCCACCTGGGGCTGACAGGCACAGTACTCAGGGTGTGTGGCCTTTAAGGATGGAGAACAGGCCTCCATTTAGGAAAGGCCCTGGGCTCCTATCACCTCCTATCCCTTCCCGGGACAGTCTGGTCAGATCTTTTACGGTGGAAGTGAAGTCAGTCAGCCACACTTGCTGAGAAGCTGCCCAAACCCATGGTGCCTTGCTACATTTGACTCACTGCTTCTTTTTTCAGGTAAGCACAGTTTATCCTCCCAACTAGACTGTAGGTGCACTGAGAGGGGGAAACTTGTTTCAGCTTCACTTCACTTCAGGGCCTGCAGCACTCCGAAGACCCGTGCTAGCTGACTGGGATCACTTGGCAGGGGATCGTCAGCATATAGCATGAGCTTCATCTCTGAGAACAGCCTTGTGGGGCATAGGCCAGGGTTGGGAGAGTAAGATAAACAAGGGAAAGGGGTGACAGGCTGAGCATGAAGGTACCAGGAGAGGTGAGGGCAGGAGCTGAGAGGGAACGAACATGACTGAAGGGCTATGTTGAGGCCGTCTGATCGCAGGTTGGAAAAGAATTTCCAGACACAGGGCATTTCAGAAGGGAGTGAGTTTTTATTAAGAACAAAGAGCAGAGATGATGTGGGCACTGTGAATGCAGTGGAATGACCTCCTGACAGAGGAGGGAAAGCTGACAGTTTTCATGAGTTAATAGCCAATTTTTATAGCCTCAAGACAAAGAAAATTCCTGCTGGAGGGCTGGCGTTGGGTGATGGGTTGGGGCACTATGGGGTGTTTAGAGGAGTGGGCACCTTGGCCTAACTGGGAGTCAGGAACTTCTTAGTGATGATCAGGGGGGCTTTTGGCAACCATTACAAAGGGGCTTGGGAGGTGTCCTTGGTTCTGGAATTCGGTTCTGTGGCCTTGGTGCAAGACCTCACACCTGTGGCCTGGGACAAGCCTCAACAGGTTACAGATGGGAAGGAAGAAAAGCCAAGGCCTAGGGTGTGGCTGTCCTTTCTCCTGCACTGATGTCAACTGTCCCTGCGGGACCCCCTGCCTGCTTCTGCCCCCCTCCCCAACTTGTTCCTCCCCTGACTGTCCTCAAGTCAGGAAGAAGCTGACAGCGACCAAAGCAACACCCCCCACAGAGCAGCGCATCCTGGGTACCAATTCACCCCACTTTCCTTGCGGGGCAAGCGAGGCCCCGCCCCTTCTCCCTCCCCTGGCTGGAGCAAGGGACGAAGCCTGGGAGACAGCGAGTTTCTGACCCCGTGTGACCCCGTGTCCAAGATCCCCCGGAAGCAGACCGTGCACACTCACCAGGCTGCCCACAGGGTCTAGAAGGGCTCCGAGGCGGGGCCGCGGGGCATGTCATTGCACACAGGCTCCATGTTCTCAAAGGCGCAGGCTGGAGCGCTGCTGGAGCAGGCGCTGCCCACCCCCCCTCTCTCCCCCGGCCCGGCCCCAGCTCCAGGGCAAGAGCTTGGGGACAGGGGTGTGTGAGAGGGGAACTGCCAGAGGCTTATTTCCTGCTCTTTCTCCTCCTGCCCCACCTGCTTCTCTCCCATCTGTGCCCCCACTTACAAACCGCTCCCTCCCCTCAACACTCTTGTGCGGCGCCGCCCTGGGAGGAGGCATCTGAGGAGAGCATGGTTTAGAAGACCCTGTCCTCGTTGCTGATAAGGGTTCAAAAGATCTCTCAATCTGTTAGGCCCAGAGGCCAGAGCTTGTCGCTTTGGTGAGGGGCTTGGCTGGGGGTAGAAGGTGACATTCTGGCCACCCACTTGAAGCTTCTGCCTCAAAGAGGAAGGAGCCTTTCTAATCGGCTGGGAAATCTTTCCTGGCTCCCCCTCGAGAACATTTTTACCTTCTAAGAGCATCTCATTGGTGGATTGCACGTCTCTCTCCTCTGGGCAGTTCAGAATCCCACTGCCCACCCTTCCATGCTCACCCTGGGCCTCGCACCAATGGCCCCAGGGCTTCTTAGGTCTTGCTGCCCCTGCCGCATACAGGCGACTGGAGCTCTGTCCTTTTGGAGAGCAGGTGCCTCCTGGCCCAGTGTTTCCACTTACCCCTCTTTCTCCCAGGGAACCCAGGAGAAGGGCAGGGCTGTGGATCAGGGCCTGCCGAGGCACTAGAAGGTTCATGGCAGTTGGTCTGATGGGCCGTATGGGAGTCAGATCAACAAACAGAACTCAGGCCAGTCCTCATCATCCAGCGTTTTCACAGCTCAGGAACCTCTGTGCTCCCCAATGCCAGTGTCCACAAGAGCCCCCCTCCTGCCTTGGCTCTGATGTATCAAGCACTGTTCTCAGCCTTTTCTGTAAAATTGTGATTTGATCCTCATTAAGAATCCTATTCCACAGGCACTGTCATCCCCCTTTTATAGACAAACTAAGAAATGTTAAGTAAATTGTTCCTGGGTATGTGCTGATAACTATTACAATATAAGCTCATCCTTGATTCATAAAAGAAATCTTTGAAAACAATCAGGCACACAAGGGAGATCCTAACCTCAGAGGTTGGGAATAAATAAGTGAAAGCTCAGTCAATGAAGGTGGACAGCTCTGGGTTTGAGTTTTAGCCAACTTATGTAATACACTCTGTGCCCCTCCTCAGCTGTAATGAAAACACCAACACCTACTTCTTGGGGGTATTGTGATGTATCGCTTCCCAGTGACTGGCACACAATAAGGACTCCCAGTATATACCAGCTGCGAGGCTCACTACTGGAGCAGCCCTGCAATCCCACCTGCTGGGGGGAAGCTAGCTTGGACAGGACAGCCTAGTCCTGCTCCATAGGTCAGATTGCTGCTGTGACTGGACTAGCCCCTTCCCTCACTAACAGAAGAAGTCAATCATTTGGGCTTTGGTTCCTATTGGCTGAAATTGGTGTTGTCCTGGTAGCACATGTAAACATTCCAGCCGGGAAGCCTGGGGAAAAGCTGCCCAGCGACTCTTTCTGAGGCTTCCTGGGCCACTGCTGTTTCATACGAGGATCCAGTCACGCAGGTATTGAGGGTTATGAAGGGTGGGAGGGCTCTACAAAAGGGGCCTGCGCTTGTTTTCCCCATTTGTCACTCACATCTCAAACTTGACCCCAACCCTTCATAGCCATTCTGCCTTCTGGCCTCTCATTAGGAAGGGAAGGGAGAGAAAGGGCTAGAAGAGGCCGGTGGGAGGGAAGCTTTGAGTCTGTGGTCCACAGGCATGTGAGGATAAGATGGGAACTGCCTCCTGAGCCCTGCTCCCCACTGGAGCACAGGGTTCCTGGGGTCCTTCTATAGATAAGGCCCCTGCTAATTTGGTGGGTTTGAAGGGCACAAATTTGGCTTCCAGTAAATTCATCAAGAGGCAATTTACTGTAAGTCAAGTCACCAAATGACCAAGTAGCCAAACGGGCCGTTTTCTGAAGGATCACGTTGCTGGATGGGGTTTATGACAAACTGCTTTGGCCAAATTGGCATGGGCCTCAGGGTGGGAGAGCCAGTTCTCAAGGGCTAAGGGCCTCCAGACACCCTTACCCTGACCCTTCAGGCCCTCCTCACTCCAGGGTAGGCTGCCTGGGAAGATTCCGTTTCCCCCCAAAGGATGACCCTGTCCACCCCTCCACTGTACCCAGGGGAGCTGGGTTGCCTAGTACAGCACCCACCACAGCCTGGGGCCAGTGATGACATCCAGAAAGGGAACAAAGGATGACCTTCTTGAAAGAGGCTCACAGTGATGAGGTCATCACTCATTGTGAAGCGTGGAGTGGGGCAAGGAGGCAGGGTGGAGAAGAGGCAGGCTGTGGAGCTGGATGGCCTGGTGTGAGGTTGGCTTCCTGGTTCACATGGTAACTAGAGTCCTTCATTTTATGATTCAGGGGCCCAGTAGGGAAATTGCTGGCATACAGAAAGTCGGAGAGAAGGGTTAAGTAAAGGGAACATTTACAAAGGTATGGGCAGAGAGTAGGGAAAGGAGGGTGAGGACGGCTCCTTGGGGCTGGTAACAGTGGGGCCATGACGTTGAAGGGAGAGGATGGTTACCTTCACCAGACTGAGAAGTGAGCCAGCTGCCCTGGGACTGGTGGCCACCTCCTCCATGCAGCCAGTCAGGTGTGACCCGGGAGGCGGAGAGCCCAGGGGGAATACCTGCCTGGAGCTCACTCTCCTTTCAGCTGGATCTCCTCATTGTGTGGCACCTCCTGGAAGCCAGAGGGCATGGAGAGCCCACTGTTACAGTCCTGGCAGTTCAGTGTTCCCGGCGGGAGAGCAGGGGAGATGGGGAAAGTGGGCCTGGAAGGCATAAGATAGGTGTCCAGCCATGATCTCACAGCCATGCTGAGAGCTAAATGGAATGAGGCACATTAAACCCCCCAAATTGGGAGTTGCTATTTATAGAGAAATAAATAGCTCCCTTAGGAGTGAGAGAGCCACTTTTAGGCAGCACTGGCCAAGCAGGGATTGCCTGCATGGGGTTTATAACTATGCTAGAAGTGAGTGCACCTCAGTGAGGAGACTTCAGCATAGCAGGGAAAGAAAGGCTCCACGACTCAAGGGAAAAAGATGAAAAATGTGCAAAGACTTCTAGCTCTGTGATGAACCCTTTACAGTACTAATAACTAATTTCTACAATCTGGATAAGTGTTAAACACACTTGGAAAATTTTAATTATCTCTTACAAACATCTTGGGCTTCCCTGGTGTCTCAGATGGTGAAGAATCTGCCTGCAATGCAGGAGACGTGGCTTTCATCCCTGGGTTGGGAAGATCCCATGGAGAAGGACATGGCAACCCACTCCAGTATTCTTGCCTGGAGAATTCCATGGACAGAGGAGCCTGGCGGGCTATAGTCCATGGGGTCGCAAAGAGTCAGACATGACCAAGTGACTAACACACACAAACATCTTACTAAAATAGGAGCTGCTGCCGCTGCTGCTGCTGCTAAGTTGCGTCAGTCATGTCAGACTCTGTGCGACTCCAGAGACAGCAGCCCACCAGGCTCCCGTGTCCCTGGGATTCTCCAGGCAAGAATACTGGAGTGGGTTGCCATTTCCTTCTCCAATGCATGAAAGTGAAAAGTGAAAGTGAAGTTGCTCAGTCATGTCTGACTCTTAGAGACCCCATGGCAGACAAATATTTTCTTAACAAATTTCAAGCTCTGAGCCAGCATCATACTTACTGGTGCCACACCAAAAAGCACACCCCTTGAAGCCTGAAGCAAAAGAAGCCACTGTCTTGTTTTCCTTCCATTTTTCTGGAAGTGTTACCCCAAGCTAACACATATTGCAGGGAAAGAGATTACAAAAGAAAAGATAGTTTCTGACAGATAATTGCATATCTGGAAAATCCAAGAGGAAAAAAACTGAAAAGCAAACCCCTCCTCTACTGTACTGCCTTGAATCCTTTTAATTCACTTTATCTTCAAAGAGCCACATGCCCTCAGTAGCCTAAAGGAAGGTTTGAAGTTGTTGTTGTTGTTTTATAATTTTGTTTATTTATTTTTGGTTGTGCTGGGTCTTCGTTGCTGCACAGACTCTCTCTAGTTGCTGCAAGTGGGGGCTCTTCTTTGTTGCGGTGCACGGGCTTCTCATTGTGGTGGCTTCTCTTGTCGCAGAGCGCAGGCTCTAGGGCCTTCGGTAGTTGCAGCACATGGGCTCAGTAGTTGCAGCTTCTGGGCTCTAGAGGACAGGCCCAATAGTTGTGGCACAGGAGCTTAGCTGCTCCGCGGCATGTTGGATCTTCCCAGATCAGGGATTGAACCTATATCTCCTGCATTAGCAGGCAGATTCTTTACCACTGAGCCACCAGGGAAACCTGGGGGTTGAAGTTCTAATAAAGACTCAACTAGAAATCAATACTGTTAGAACTATAAGGAAGTTAGGAATCAGTTGGCTACACCTTCCTTGACTTAAGTCTTCATGGTTATGAGAATTAGAAAATCCTTGGTTTTCAGGAATAGTGGATCTCAGCAGCCAGGCACAGAAGGTAAACAGCGAGACCCCTCCTACCCTTACACCTAATACCCTCTCTAGAGGCAACAACCACGTCCTGTGTCTTGTGATTCTCCAAGAGATAGTCTATACTTAAGATGAGTTTGTACAGGCATGCACACACACACACACACACACACACGCACACACATACACACACACAAAGTAACTTCTTGAGTTTCTTTTTCCAGTGAAAAGAAAATGAATGTGACCAAAAATGTCAAATTTGAGAAGGAAGCAAATGAGGATAAAGCTTCTACAAGCCAGGCGATGGCTACAGAAGACCCTCAAGACATAACCAAAATAGCTCTAACTTTAGCCAAGGATGCCATCACTGCTGCTGTCAAATCTGCAGAAGGTAGTAAACCTGTCTGGGTGCCTATGGTCTCATTAGGTAATGCTCCACCAGGAAGTAACTAATACATTCATACTTTGTTTGCAGAAGCTGAAAACCCTGTCAGAAATATCAACTGGATCACTCATGGTGAATTCACAGAAGAAAAGGGCCGTCAACAAGTTGAGGAGTATGTTTTGGTAAGTCCTTTGGCCACTCCAGCTTTGCACACAAGGGCGAAGAATGACAAAAAGGCTCCTGTTTGATGAAAAGTTGGAAGTCCTGCTAGAAAGCCTAAGTGATGACACCACAGGCGACTTGAATAAATAAAAACTGTCTCATCTGGATTTCAAAATCAAGATGGGATAGTCTTTGAAGGTGAACAGCACAATCGTATTCCCAGTGTTTGTATTGTCTTCACCGTACACTTCCCTAAGAAAATCAGATATTCTCAGCTAAGCAGTTTTTCCCATGCCACTGCCCCAAATGGGGGCCTAACGGCCTAAGAAGGAATTGTTGTTTAGTTGTTAAGTTGTGTCTGACTTGTGCGACCCTGTGGACTGTAGCCCACCAGTTCCTCTGCCCATGGGATTTCCCAGGCAAGATTATGGGAGTGGGCTGCCATTCCCTTCTCCAGGGGATCTTCCCAACCCACGGATTGAACCTGCAACTCCTGCAATGGCAGGCAGATTATTTACCACTGAGCCACTGGGGAAGCCCTTCTAAGGAGGGAGATGCCTCTCTAAAAACGGGTTCTGTAGTCCCAGCTCTAGAGCTCTCACGTTAACAGAGAGGATGTAGAGAGATCACAAGGCGTCCTGCCGTAGCTCTGGGATGTGCTCACTGTACAGTCAGATGCACATGCTCCTGACTCCTTTTCTTTTTCCTCCTGGTCCTGGCTCTGACCTATTTGTGGGGCTTGTCCTGGCAGCTCTGGGGAGAAGGCCCTGGGTTGCTTTGCGTACTGGCGGGGTGGAGGAAGAAGACTGGTCTGAAACCCCCACTTGCTCTATTTCCTTGGAAGAGAAACCAGTTGAAACTGGTGGAGGCAAACTCCCGGAGCCTGGAAGAAGTGTCCAGCTGTGTCTGTTCCTCTGGTCAGTCCATCCAAGCCTTCTGGCCTAAGGGCACTTTCCCAGGCCCAGGAAGGCCCCAGTCAAGTGGAAAAGAGGAAAGGTCAGGGGTTCGGGACTCCACACCCTCCATTTGTGATCCAGCGGCACGACTGCTGTTGCCATTGCAAGGGGTACCAGGAACACAATGAAGACGAATGGTGCAAAGTTCTGGTTCCCCTTGGGCCTTCCCACTCGGAGAANAGGCCCCAGTCAAGTGGAAAAGAGGAAAGGTCAGGGGTTCGGGACTCCACACCCTCCATTTGTGATCCAGCGGCACGACTGCTGTTGCCATTGCAAGGGGTACCAGGAACACAATGAAGACGAATGGTGCAAAGTTCTGGTTCCCCTTGGGCCTTCCCACTCGGAGAACATCTCCCATTTGGGTTTGGGCCAAAGGTTCTGCCTGCTGCACCCAGGGCTTATGCATCAGACTGAATGGGACAGAGAAAAGGCAGGAAAACGTGCCTCTGGAGATCCTACTGGTCCTGAGCGAAAGGCTAAAAGTCAGTCCTGCCTGGGCTACAGGGCCCCATGTGATCCGGGTCTCCATCCCCACCTCCTCCCAACCGACTGCTCAGACCCCATCACCTACCCCCTTCTCCCTGGTCACCTTTCTCACTCAAGTTGTACTTGCAGTTCAACTGCCGGGCGTGCTCCCACCTCAGGGTCTCTGCACTTGCTGTCCCCTCTCCCCTGAGATCTACTCTCATGGGTCGTGTTTTCCCTCTCTTCAGGTCTTTGTTAAGATGCCTTATGCTCAGAGGCCTTTCCCTGCCACCTGATTTAAAATTGCACCCATTTCTCCTCTGACTTCTTTCTTTTCCATCAGAACTCAGCTCTATCTAGGATACTAGATTTTATTTACCCTATTACCTTTTATCTGCCATCAGAACACACGGTCCACGAGGGCAGAGATTTTTGTTCACTGTCATGTCCCCAGGCCTTAGAAAGGTCGGGTACGTAGTAGTGAAAGTGAACGCCGCTCAGTCATGTCCGACTCTTTGTGACGCCATGGACTGTATAGTCCATGGAATTCTCCAGGCCACAATACTGGAGTGGGTAGCCGTTCCCTTCTTCAGGAGATCTTCCCAACCCAGGGATCGAACCCAGGTCTCCCATATTGCAAGCAGATGCTTTACCAGCTGAGTCACCAGGGTAGCTGCTCTATAAATATGTGTTGAGTATATGAACAGACTTATTCTCTGTGCCATTATTTCTTCACAGATGAAAAGCTAAGTCAAAGTATTTGTCTTACTCATTGGTAGGACTGTTGTGAGGACAGAGACAAATTAGAAAGTAGAAGGTGATGGAAAAGCTAGAAGCTCTATGTAACTCCTGACATAAAACCACCATTTCCAGTCCTACTAATGCAGCAAGCTCTAGAAGTAAAGTCTACCATCTAAGTGCCAGGCATTTCTAATGGAGTGCTTTCTCAAGCTTACTGAAGATTTCTTAGAGTTCACCACACACCAGAGGATGGCAAATTAGGAGTTATTACCATTTACTGAGCGAGCACTGCAATGTGCCAAGCACCACTAAGCACTTCACATGCATTATCTCATTTAATCCTCACAACAAACCTCAGTGTACCCATTTTACAGATGATGAACCCTGAGGGTCAGAGAGGTTGGGCAATTTGTCCAAAGTCTTTCTGATTAATCAGCAAAATGAAGTTTTGACTGTAGGTCTATCTGATATACTTTTCTCACCGTAATAGGAAGAGTCCTTTTTGATGCCAAAAATAATACAGTTTACTATCAATGAAAAATGCAAATTCAAAAGACTTTAAGGTATTACAATGTGAATAAGAATGATTCAATCTGGTATCAGAAGGCTTGTGTGTTTATGGGGAGGGAACGGGTACACTTATACATTACCAGTGGGCATAACTGGTTTATTTTCTTCAGCAATGCGATGTGGTAACAAGAACACACAAAACAGTTCTTTAAATTTTTTTAAAATTTATTTTTATCTTTTGGTGCCCTTCGCGGCATGTGGGATCTTAGTCCTCTGACCAGGGATTGAACGCATGCATCCAGCATTGGCAGCATGGAGTCTTAACCACTGGACCACCAAGAAGTCCCAAGAACACACAAAGAAGTTCTTTATACAAGAAAATCTGGAAAATCCCTCATGCCTATCACACACTTACAATATTTTCATAATAAAGTTAAGATATCATCATTTGAAAAAAACTCAGTGAGCAAAAAGACACAAAGTAGACAATGAAAACCCCCTTCTAACCCCACAATATCCAGTTCTACTCCCTCAGATGTCACTTACCAGGGATAACAGTTTTGTGCATATACTTCCAGGTGCCTGTTGATTTTGAGTGTCGATAGAATGTAACTGTCTAAGCCATCCATGGCAGAATAGCACAATGAGATACTCGTTTCCTGGAAGTGAGTATGTAAAGCAATGTTACGTAAAAATGACAAAACATGGGATAACACATACTCACAGCATAGAGATAAAAATGGGAAGATTGGCTTGATGGAGACAGCTGAATTTACTGTGTCTAAACCCGCTTTAGAATATCCTAGAGCTGAGACATCTGACGGAGCGGAGAGAGCACTGAGCTGGCTGCTTGGGAGCCCGGGTCCCAGTCCCAGCTGTTTTTGTTTGTCCTTTCTTATTTCTAGGTCCCGGGATCCTCGTGTGCAAAGCGAGGGGCTCTGTTAGATGATCTTTAGGAACCACTCCAATGCTACAGAGCCTGTGACTATGTGACAGATTATTTTTAAAAAAATTTTGGCTGCGCTGAGAGGCATGTGGGATCTTAGTCCCTGACCAGGGATTGAACCCACACCCCCTGCATTGGAAGTACAGTCTTAACCACTGGACCATCAGAGAAGTCTCTGTGACATTAAACAGTAAGCCTAAAAAAGTGTATCAAGCATAACACAGAAAGGTTGAAAATAAAAGGCATGCTCCAATGGTCCTCATAGGGTTGACTGTCGACTCCTTAATTCAAAGGAATAATGATCTACATTAGAACACACAGACCTGATCTCAAGAAATTTAGAGTCTGATGTTCCTCTCTGGCCAACTCTAACAGCCAACTGCGTATAAGTTTGAAACAAAATCAGCTGAGGCAGAAGGCCAGCCTACAGTTTTTGTTTCTTATTATTACTCTGTCTGCACTGGGTCTTTGTTGCAGCATGCGGGTTCTTTGTGTGGCATGCAGTCGCACAGGTGTTAGGTTCCTTGCAGCACGTGGCATCTTAGTTCCCCAGTCAAGGATCAAACCCCACATCCCTTAAATTGGGAGATGGATTCTTAACCACTGGACCACCAGGGAAGTCCCAATATTTATTTTCTTTTAAGGAAGGCCTGAAGTTTTTTACCATCTCCTCCCAAACTCTCTTCTGATAGATATCACTGGGATTGTTAGAGAATCCTACCCCTGTCCTGTGGACCTTCATCTTAATTTAGGATCTTTTTCAATTTGGAAGCTTTCTGTGCCCCAACAGCCAGAGCAAGGGGATTTCGTTGAACTTGATGAATATCTCTGGCTTTCAAGGCCTGGTGCTAAGACTCAAGGGTACAACGTGACTTGTGTGGACCTGAGGTGTTATTAAGGTGTGTGCTTTGGAGGGGGAAGCTTCTCCAAGCCATCTGGATGATCCTGACCTATTCCTTTTCTGACCTTATTTTACTTACCACCTAGGGCTGCAATGAAGTGAGTCTGGTTTTCCCAAACAGGTGATGAAATCAGCCTCATCACTTTCATTTTTAAAAAAGTCTATTGGATTTATTACAATATTGTTTCTGTCTTATGTTTTGGGCCACGAGGCATGTAGAATCTTAGGTCCCCGACCAAGGATCGAACCTGCATCCCCCTGCATTGGAAGGTGAAGTCTTAACCCACTGGACCACCAGGGAAGTCCTAGCCTCATTACTTCCTAGTCACAAATTTAGGTCTCCTGGAGTGAGCAGAACATGTTCTAAGCACTTTCAGCCTTCCAAGTAAGGGTCTGGAAGGAAGTCACTGTGGACGTGCATGCAGTGTGTATGTACACACACCTGAGTGTGAGCCCCTACGCTCCAAAGTCCAATCTCAAGCAATGTCTACACTGTTAGCTTATTTCCCATTTTAGCTCCACCTTTTCTCTCCTCTACCCTTGGAGATGAGTGAGAGGTGACTGTAGTTTGAACCCCGGTCTAAAAGGTTAGAAATGCATTCCAGAAGTGGGGCTATAATCCCTACTGTTGTGTGCTACCTTCATCGCAGGGGTCCCCAACATGTGGGCTACAGACCGGAAGGTACCTCCAGTCAGATCAGCGGAAGCATTAGGTTAGAAATAAAAGTAATGTACTTTAATGCCCAATAAATGTAATGTACTTGAATCAGCCCCAAACCATCCCTCCCACCCTGGCCGTGGAAAAACTGTCTTTCACGAAACTGCTCCCTAGTGCCAAAAAGGTGGGGGTGTGCTGAGAGGACTTGAACAGAAGTCTGCTTTTCTTCCTCTGTGTGCTTTTTCTTTTCTCCTGTGAAATAGAATTGGGAGTATCAAGGCCGCTGGGAGCACTACACAGAGTTTTTAAGGAAGGAAGATGTGTTTCACAGCTTCTACTACATCTACTGTGTACGGTGGAGCATCCCAACTGCTCGGAGACCCATAGCCCAAATCACTGCCAGTGTGTACTTCACCATCAAGGTCAACAAAAACAAACCTCTGGTAAGCGCTTCCTTGGCTGCCCTGTTCCCTTCAGTGAGGACAGACTTCGCATGTCAAGGCCATTGATGGCCCCTTCCTTGTGAAACTAAACAGTCATATTTCTGTCTTCAATCTGGTAGAGCCCACCTGTAGCACTTGCCATTGCTGATCACGCCCTCCTCTGTGAAATGTTCCATTTGGCTTCTAGAACAACATTCTCTCCTAGTTTTCCTCTTGCCTCACTGACCACTGTTTACTCTACTGGTCCTCTGGTCTCTTCTCTCACTGACCCCTTCATGTTTGCATGTCCCGAAACTCAGCCTTTGGGTATCTTCTCTAGCCTCTTTTCTTGTACAATCTTATCCAGTTTCCTGGCTTTAAATGCTACCTCTAGCTTATTTTTAAAAAACATTTATTTTTTCTACATCGGGTCTTTGTTGCTCTGTGTGAGCTTTCTCTAGTTGCGGTGAGCAGGAGTTACTCTTCATTGTGGCGTGCAGGCTTCTCACTGCAGAGCACAGGCCCAGGGTGCATGGGCTTTGCTGCTCTGCAGTGTGTGTAATCTTCCCGGACAGGGATTGAACCTGTGTCCTCTGCATTGGCAGGAGGATTCTCAACCACTACACCACCAGGGAAGCCTCACCTTTAGCTTATGATTCCCAAATTTCTGTCTCCAGACCAGACTTCTGTCACTTGGGTACTTAAACATCTCCCTTACTGTATCCAAAGCTGAACTTCTGACTTTCAAAGTCTGACCTACCTATGCCTTCCTCATCTCAGCTGATGGCCAAAATCCTTGTCATCTTCCTTGACTCTTCTTTTTCAGTCACATCCATTAGGAAATCCTGTTGGCCCTACCTTCAAAGTAGGCGCTCAATCCAAGCCTCTCTTCCCACTGCACCTCTACCACCTTGGGCCAAGACAGCATCATCCCTCACCAGTTATTTCAATAGCCTTCTAGCCAGTCTTTCTGCTTCCACCTTTACCTGCATCCTGTCTCTTTTCAGCTAGCCAGAGGGAGTCTTGGAAAAAAGAAGTTATGTCACACCTCAAATGTTCCAACATGCTTCTCCAACTTCAAAATGCATGTGAATGACTCAGGGATCTTGTTAAAAGGAAGATTTGGATTGAGCAGGTTTGAGCTTCTGCATTACTAAGAAGCTCCCAGGAGCTGCTGATGCTGCAGATCCACAGACGACACCCTGAGTAGTGAGGGCCTACAGCCCTTGTGTGATCTGGTCCCTTGTTATTTCGACTTTCTCATTACCCCTGCCCCTTTACTTACTCTGATCCAGCCACTCTGATCTTGCTACTCCTCAAATAAGCCAGGTAGAGTCCCACCTCAGGGTTTCCGTACTTGCTGTTCTCTCTGACTGCAACCCTCCTTCCCTCCCTAATACTTTACCATCTTCTGATCGTCTGTGTAATTTCTTACCTTGTTATACTCTGCAACCCCACCCGACTGTAAGCTCCATGAAGGCAGGGATTTTGCTGCTGCTGTAAAACAAGACCTGGCAAATAGTTGGCACTGAGTATTTGAAGGAATGACTGCTTGTCACCACTAGGTTGATTGTGAATATGAAATATGTTGACAGCTGCTGTGAAAGGAGTCCAAATGACACCCATGAATCCAGGGTTAGGATCCTTAGAACCAGAGTGGTACTAACCATGATGCCTGGAATACAGGAGACATAAAAGTGTTACTTCCCCTTTGCCTTCATCCTTTCGCAAGCTATTTGAGGCTCTCCTGACTCTAAGGCTTTATAGATGACCATACCATAGTCAGCCAACCATGTCCTATATTTATCCCATCCTAGTACAAACTTACCTATTTGGAGAGTTTGGAACCTGGAGTGATCTAAAGAGGTAGATACAAGTTCTCATTTCTCCTGGTCATACAGTCCACCATCAGCTATCTTGCTAACTGGCAAGCTCTAAGATTGGAAAGGGAGGCTGCCGGAGGTATACGAGACCACACAGAGAGACGACTTGGGGCTGAGCAGGAGCCTGGCTCAAAATTCCAAGTATAATTTTGGAGGGGACACTGGATGGCGGGTCACTGAGCCAGAATTATAACTGTAAAAGACATTTTTAAAATGTCTTTGAACCGTGTTCATCTATATGGTTTCATTCTTAGGCTGTCCCTACAAGGTAAGTTGGTTCTGTTGGCTGAGTAAACTGGACCATGTAAAGAAGGCACATGACTTCCTCATGCTCCTAGTAATGACAGCACAGCCTCCCCTGACTTGTTTTCAATTTTGTGGAGACTCTTAAGGTATTCATTGCCTAAAAGATCTTTTGGGGGAACACAGGTTTGAAGTGACAAAAAACTACCACCCACAGATCTCCAATTCACAGCGAAGATGAATTCTAGAAATTAAAGAGTATACTTATGGATACATGTAGCAATGTAAAGAATCATGAGTTGGTATGACTGGTCTTGGCTGACAGTTGTCTTTTTCTCTTAGGACACACCCATTGATGTCTCTTATGTCTTTGAGGGTCACTCATTAGTTCACAGGTAAAGAAAATTTAGAGATTTTAAAAGGGTAGCAGGACAAGGTCATCACACTCCAAGAAGCCAGCGGGCCTGTTTTGTTGTTGCTGCTGTTTAGTTGCTACATCATGTCTCACTCTTTTGCAACCCCATGGAGTGTAGCCCTCCAGACCCTCTGTCCTTACGATTTCCCAGGCAAGGATACTGGGAAATCTTTCTCCAGGGATCTTCCCAACCCATGGGTTGAACCTGAGTCTCCTGCATTTCAGGCAGATTCTTTACCACTGAGCTACCTTGGGAAGCCCTCAGCGACAGATAATTTACGTAATGGTCACTTTTCTTCTTTGGACCACCTACTCCATTAAGATGGGCTGAAAGTAAGATTCTGCTTTTGTTCTAGAAAATGGATTTTATCTGTAATGTCTTGCTTTTCAGTGACTAACAACTTGAGGTTAGTTGCTGGAGTAGGGTGCGGCCAAAGCAGGCCCCGTCTGTTGTTTCAATGGGAAACTTCACAATCACATGGAACTCACTCATAAATAATATTCAATGATTCCTTTTATTTGTACAGCAGCTCTCTTACAGAATCTTTACATATAAACTCACCCTTTTATTGACGGGGCCTAAGGAACGGAGACAATCTTTGCCTCCACCCCCAAAAGGCATTTTGCTCACTAGGAATGTAACAGAGTAAACAGGGAATCAATGGATCCCTGGCTCAGTGTTTTCTTTCCCTTTAAAAGCTTTTGTTCTGTTTGTTTTTCCTCCTCTGCAGACCAGGAGTGATTCGCTTTCGAGAAAAATGGCTAAGGGACATTATTGAGGCCAAATATGTTTTAATGAATCCAAATATCTTCCAATTCAACAGTATTGGAATCTTCCAGAATATTTTAGGAGATTTCTAATCAGAGCATATTAAAAATATGCTGTACATCAAACCACAGAATATTTATTGAATAATAAATTTGTGGCACACAATCTAGCTGCATTGTTTTTCTTTGCATTCATTTTCCAGTTGGCAACTTCTGTTACATTAGCAGAGTAACCACTAAGTTGTCTTCTATTTTCTAAAAGGTTTTTCCTGTCACTATCTATATCGCTCAGAGTCTTTCAGATACAAAAGCTGAGTTTAGGGAGTAGATAAAATTCACCTGTCAGACCAAACTGAGATTGGTCCTAGGCTCTTTGTTTCCCCATTTGAGCCTGAGTCTCCAGCCTGAACATACCTCTTTTCATGGGCACAACTGGGGAACAGTAAATTGGCAACAGTTCTACAGCTTATAATATAACTAGTCTGAAGGGTTTCCCTACTCAGTTCCCTTTATTTAATGCAAGTTAAGCCTCATTGTTAAACGATACATTCTGAAATTCTGCAACTGGGCATGCTGCCTACCACAACACAGCGTCACAACTGTGATGGCACCAGGGTGGCTTGAGGACTGGCCTGATGAAACAGGGAACGTTCAGTCACCACCCTTACTATTTCTGGCCTTCTTCCATCCTCACACCAGATCATTTGTTCCTATCATTCCTGTGAAGCTGTCTTGCCTGGCTGCAAGATTTTAAAACATCAAAGACAAAATTACGAGTGGTTACTTACATGTATATCAGAATACGTATTTACGTAGATAAGCACTGGAAAGGAACACAGAATACTAAAGACAATTGATGGGGTAAAACTGTGGGTAATTTTTCTTTCTTCTTCAACTGTTACATTTGTGAAATAAATTGAAAAGGAGGGAAAAATCTTATCAGAGCAACAGGTGAGGAGGTGGGAGAACTAAGTCTCCTTGGAGAACAAAAAAATATATTTCAAATACAACAGCCCTCCCATTTGACTTATGGC
The DNA here is from genome assembly GCA_006410615.1 of Neotragus moschatus. Classification (NCBI taxonomy): domain Eukaryota; kingdom Metazoa; phylum Chordata; class Mammalia; order Artiodactyla; family Bovidae; genus Neotragus; species Neotragus moschatus. Next base: position 1,629,211 of record SJYA01004038.1, on the reverse strand, counting down.
TCACGTGACTAAAGCACAGTTTGAAGCAGTAATTCTAATGGGCTGAAAATAAAATACTCTTAGCCCTTTTATTCTTCCCTCTTCTTTCCCAAAGAATATGCTACCAAAGCTATTCTTTGGCAGATCTTTCCTGAAAAAATCTTAATGAAAGATATGATAAAATTCTGAAATAAATTAATATATTTTCTTTCATTTACTCAATAAGCATTTATTGAGTATCTACTCTGTGGAGGATACAGGAGAATCCAATGGAAATTCGTAATATCCACATATCACAAAATTGTTACATTTAGGGGGAAGGATGGGGGTAAGGGTTAGGGAGTTTGGAATCGACACATATTCACTGCTATATTTCATAATGGATAACCAACAAGGACTACTGTATAGCACAGGGAACTCTGCTCAATGTCATGTGGCAGGCTGGATGGGAAGGGAATTTGGGGAAGAATGAATACATGTTTATGTATGGCTGAGCCCCTTTGCTGTCCACCAGAAACTATCATGACATTGTTAATCAGCTATAGTCCAATACAAAATAAAAAGTTTTTAACAACTGTGGCATTTAAACTACCTTGCCTACTGAATGAAAATCAGAGAACAACCCCATTCAGTCTCCAGGAACTAGTAACAAAAACTAATGTTCTTAGAGAACAAAATTTTTTTAAAATGTGAACCCCTTTTGCACAGTTCGTGGCATCTCAGTTCCCTGACAAGGGACTGCGCTTGGGCCCTCGGCAGTGAAAGCACGGAGTCCTCACCAATGGACTATTGGGGAATTTCTGAGAATAAAATTTTAAAATGGGAAATAAAAATTTATGTTTTATTACACAGGGAAATGGACAGATTATGACTCACAAATTTGGGACCTAGTTTCAACTTTTGGAAATAATAGATTAGGCTAGGCAACAATGATGATAAATCACAATCACTTCAAATTCAGGCATCATAAATGTTGTCACGTGCCAACTGGCTGTTTAGTTCATTTATTGTGGGTTAAAGGTAGACATTTTCCTAGAATATATGTTAAGTAGTAAAATTTTTAATCTATACTTTAATAAAGTATATCAAGTATACTTTCACTGTTTTGTTTTAAAACTTAAAAAAAAAAAAACCTTTCAACTATTATAATACTGGAGTGGATTGCCATTCCCTTCTCCAGAAGATCTTCCTGACCCAGGGATCAAACCCAGGTCTTCTGCATTGCAGGCAGACTCTTTACCGTTTGAGTCATCTGGGAAGTTAGCTTATAAAGAGAGAGGGCATTTTATAACAGCAGAGTCTGAAATTCCCCATCATTCAGATAATTTATACTTATCTTAGACACATAATAATGCAGTTCAAAACAACTTTAACAAAAACAGCCAAAACTTCTACTATCCCCTTCCCACTTCCCTCCTATGTCTTAACAACTAAACTTGAACAAAAGGAGGGAAGAAAAAGATCATGATCTCATAGTCCCAGAAGTTTTCATTTTTCCCAAAGTCAAAAGTCAATAATAGCCATAAAAAAGTGAAAAAAGTGAGAAGTTAACCTGAATGACAGACGTGATAAAGAAATTGAAAAGTTTAAGAATGTTTAAAATGAAATCTGCATTTACATGAAGTACAGACTTTAAAAAATTTTAATATCACATTATCTTCATCCTTATGATATAATGAAGTTAAAGCAATGATTCATTACATTTTTCCTTATTAAACTCCTGATTATTATTGATTCCTATTCATTTACAGTGTTCAAATAATGATCGAAACACAGTTCAGATGGAAATAATGTACTTACATTTACACAATAGACCTCCCAATATTTTATATTTGAAAGAGCTGTTCTTAAGTAACAAGTTAAGAATTTTAAACTTAATGTTCACATTTTCAATTCAGTAAGTCTGTGGGTTAGTTTGCTGTTTGGTCTGTTGGTTGGTTTGGGGGTGGAGGTAGGGACTAAAATCGAAATACATTATTTCCAGAGCAGACAACATATTGTAATAAACAAGTCAATCTTCAAATTCTAGATTTGCTTTTTTTCAGCCATGCCTTCTTTCTGTTAACAAAAGTGGCCTCCTGTATGTTTCTATCAAGTCCCTTTATGACATTCAACATAGAGGAATAATACCACAAGTTCAGTTGGGGTGGGCATCATGTAGAACTCGTGGCAGCACTGTCCCATAATGTAAGAGTTCAGTTCCTCACTTCACCAGCACTTTCTCTCAATGCCTCCTCCCCCAACATAGTAGAATTTCACTCATAATTTGGATTTTTAAACCAGAAAGTTGTTTTGGTTAATCCAAAATAACCCAAAGATCTTGCTAAAGTTATATCAATACGCAGCTTTTTTATAGGACTGAAAGAATTAAATAGAAGGCACAGTAGCACTGTAAAGCTTTTTCAGATCATAATCTTTTCGTATGTGTATATACGGAACCCAAACTTTACTGTTGTTAAAAACGTCTGATGAACAATCAGAAAATCCTTATTTGTCCTCTTTCCCTTTAGTTTTTCTGTATACCATCTCTCGAAAACTGGCCAGGATCTTGTTTTCTCTCTTTCGTCTCTCTTCTTGGTTAAAGGATGCAAGGGCTCTCTTCTCATCAGCACTATAGATCTGGTTCTCTTTTCGCAGACGCACAGCTTCCATTCGGCGATGCCTGGAGAAAATTGTATTTTTGGCTTAATTTCTCAGTAGTTATTCTCATAGTGCTTTCTCACTAATCCTTTCCTAATACAGAGTGGTCAATTTAAAATGCTAACAAATAGAAACTTTCTCTAATGGGTTAGATTTTCCAAGGATCATTCATTTTATCCGCTGACATGTCCTTTTATTAAGTTCTAGTATGTAATTAATGGTCTCTGAGGTTCTGTCAATAGAGTGAAGTTATTAATTTCAAATTCTAAGGACATAAGTCTAGTTCTGTTGTTTCCAGTAAGACAAGCAAACAGGCAAATTATTAAACTTCCTAAGTGGTATGCAGACTTGATAGTAGGACAGATAAGATTTAAGTTGTCATCTAGCTGGTAGAACTTCTTCAGAGTTCTAATTTATCCTATAACCAAAAGAACTAGGTTTAAATTTACAACTCAATCTTTGGATGTTTTGTGGGTGGATTTAACTTCCTTAGAATCCAGTAGCAGCTCACAGAAAAGAAAGAAGGGATTTTAGCTCAAGGGCCAAATCAGGAAAGTATAGGCTCTGAGAAAGAGGGAAACTCTTAGATCGTCTTCAAAAGGTCTGCTTATTCAGAGGAAAACTTCACGAAAACGTGCTGCTTTTATGTGTATATATGCAAACCTACACAATCAATTACAGATGAAGCTTGAACTATGCCTAGAAAAAGAGCAAACTGAGTAAGGCAAAGAGGGGAGACTCATTTCAGGTTAGTGTGAAGGTGGGGGAGTGGCAGGTCAAGGAGTCAAGGAGATGATAATGTATTTAGGTTGCTCAGGGTACAGTGAGTAGAGGAACTGATCTGGAACAGAAAGTGCTATATGAATAATGCTGTAGTAAACATCCATATACATATCTCCCGGTACATGGGAAAGATCCTCTTAGGTACACAGGTATGGAATTGCTGGGTCATAAACTATGTGAATGCTCAGCTTTCCAAGACAACATCAGACTGTTTTCCAGAATGGTTGTTACCAATGTATACCACCACTAGCAATACTTAAGAGATCCTATAGACTCACATCCTATCAAATGCTTGCAGTTGTTAGAACTTTGAACTTCTATTGAATGGATGTAAAACCATATGTCCAAAAGTTGATTTCCATTTCCAATGATTATGAACATCTTTTTCAGTTTAGTTCAGTTCAGTTGCTCATTCATGTCAGACTCTTTGTGATCCCATGGACTGCAGCACGCCAGGCTTCCTAACCATCACCAACTGCCAGAGTCTACCCAAACCCATGTCCATTGAGTCGGTGACACCATCCAACCATCTCATCCTCTGTCGTCCCCTTCTCCTGCCCTAAATCTTTCCCAGGATCAGGGTCTTCTCAAATGAGTTAGCTCTTTGCATCAGGTGGTCAGTACTGGAGTTTCAGCTTCAACGTCAGTCCTTCCAATGAACACCCAGGGTTGATCTCCTTCAGAATGGACTGGTTGGATCTCCTTGCAGTNACTCACGTCCATCGAGTCTGTGATGCCATCCAGCCATCTCATCCTCTGTCGTCCCCTTCTCCTCCTGCCCCCGATCCCTCCCAGCATCAGAGTCTTTTCCAATGAGTCAACTCTTCCCATGAGGTGGCCAAGGTACTGGAGTTTCAGCTTTAGCATCATTCCTTCCAAAGAACACCCAGGGTTGATCTCCTTCAGAATGGACTGGTTGGATCTCCTTGCAGTCCAAGGGACTCTCAAGAGTCTTCTCCAACACCACAGTTCAAAAGCATCAATTCTTCAGTGCTCAGCTTTCTTCACAGTCCAACTCTCACATCTATACATGACCACTGGAAAAACCATAGCCTTGACTAGACAGACCTTTATTTAGAATTCATCTAAAAAAAGTTATTTCTTACCCACTTTCTCAAAAAAAATCTTTGACATCTGTAATATGTAAAAAATTGGGATAAAAAATACTTTATTGAATTCACTTATTAATTTCAGAGATAAATGTTAAATTAAATTAAGTATTATATGGAATGATAAAAAAAGGGACTGTTAATACATGGATTTTTCAATACAAAAATCACTGGCTAGAAAGTATGATCTCAAGTTGAACTAAAGTGACAAATTTATTAACAGTTTCTTTCTAATTAAAGAACTTATGGTACTGAAATCAAAACCAGTGGAAACAATGGATGGATTACCTATTAACTTTAAAAAATTTTATTTTTAATTAACTAATTTATTTATTTTACTTTACAATGTTATATTAGTTTTGCCATACATTGACTTGAATCTGCCATGGGTGTACATGTGTTCCCCACTCTGAATCCCCCTCCCTCCTCCCTCCCTATCCCATCCCTCTGGTCATCCCAGTGCACCAGCCCCAAGCACCCTATATCATGTATCAAACATGGACTGGTGATTCATTTCACATATGATATTTTACATGCTTCAATGCCATTCTCCCCTATCATCCCACCCTCTCCCTCTCCCACAAAGTCCAAAAGACTGTTCTATACATCTGTGTCTCTTTTGCTGTCTCGCATACAGGGTTATCGTTACTTTCTTTCTAAATTCCATATATATGCATTAGTATACTCTATTGGTGTTTTTCTTTCTGGCTTACTACACTCCATATAATAAATTTTTACTGAGAAGAATTACATTTGCCATGAACTTTGACCTATGTTGGTTGGTCTCTTACTTAGACAAACCTTAATCCATATAGCTAAACATGTTTGTAGAAATATATTGTTCACTGTTTTTCTGACCAATCTAAAAGCTATTTTATAAAAAATATTGCCTGATGATTGGATTCTCACTTTGAAGCCTATAAAGAATAATAATTGCTTCTGCACTGCTCTGTTTCCAAAGACAGTGATAAGATTAATGGTAAAATAAAATCTACTGCTTTTGGTGAGACAATCTCAATGCAATACCTGGTCCTTTCTGAAGAGTATTTCTTTGCTGATTGCATAGACATGCTTTGGGAATGAGTGTTTTGAAATGAGTACTAAAATTTGGAGATTTATATTTAATATTCCAATTGTATTGAGACATTTATTTATTCATTATTTTAAAAGGCACTGTGATAGAGACTGGGAATATCAACTAAATATACCAATTTCCTTGCCTGACCTTTTGAAAACTGAGGCACTTGCTTCATAGATAAAATCCTCAGGATTCCTTATGTTCAAATCACTATTTATTATCAACTTCAGAACTAGAAAGGCTGCTTGACATGGGAGAAGGGTTTCTTGCATTAATCAAGTGCTTCTCTGTTCTTCCCTGAGGCTATGTGAAAATGTGGAACCTATTGAAATGCACTGAGGAAATTCACATCATTAATTGCCGAGTCTGCTTTAAATTTAGTAGGCCTTATGTGAGTATCTTTCAGAAATATATTAATAATTCAAAATTTTAATTGATATTCTGAGAATATAAATATATATTCCCTGGTGATTTAGAAGTGATTGATGGTATTTTCTACTTAATAGTAAATATTTATGATTTTAAAGTTTTATTCTAAAAGTTTTAATATTTTAAGAGAATATAATGCAATGCAATAATATTCTAAGATAATGTAATATAATATTCTCAGAATATAATTAAAATGTTTAGAATAAAGTTTTTAAATCATATATATATATAGCTTTAAGTTGAAAAATACCATCAATCATGTCTTCCCTAGTGGTTCAGGCAGTAAAAAATCTGCCTACAATGCAGGAGACCCAGGTTTGATCCCTGGGTTGTGAAGATCCCCTGGAGAAGGGAATGGCAAACCACTCCAGTATATTTGCCTTAAGAATTCTATGGACAGAGGAGCCTGGCAGGTTACAGTCCATGGGGTCACAAAAACTGACCATTTAACTTTCACTTTCAAGAGAATATTATTTTATTGCATTGACTCTAAAATACCATAAAAGGTAAATATATCTTTAATTTATATGCAATTAAAATAGAAAAACAGAGGCAAATAACAACATAATGTCATTAATAAATATCATTCAGATATTTTAAAATGGAAAAATTAATGTTGAAATCAATAAAATAAAATATGTATACACATATACCCACATACACACACATTTTATTTTTCCTTTTTTTAGATAATTGTATATTCACCTACAACTGTCACCAATAACACAGACAGACCCTATGTGCTCTTGATCTTCACACAGCGATATCATCTCTCAAAGCTACAGTGCAATGTCCCATCTAAGAAATTGGCATTGCTACAGTCCACTATCTTTGTGTATGTATTTGTGTATCTACATACAAAGCAACCCCATTACACCATGGATACCTTGTTTTGCCCTGTTGCCTGTCACCTCTGCCATCCCCAACCTTCAACTAGAACCTCTGACAAATGCTAGTCTGTTTTTCATTTCTATAATTTTTTATTTCAATAATGTTATAAGTGGAATCATGTATATGATTTTTGGTATCAGCTTTTGGAGTCAGCATAACTCCCTGGAGATTTTTTCAAGTTGTAGCATGTATCGCTATTTCCTTCCTTTTGATTGCTAAGTAGTATCCCATGGTATGACTGTATCACAGTTTGCTTCAACATTCACTCAGTTGAGAACATCTGAGTTGTTTCTAGTTTTGGGCTATAGCAAAGAAAATTGCCCTGGAGAATCATGCACACATAAACTGAAGGTTTTTTATTTGGAACATAGTTTTCATTTATCTGGAGCAAATGTCTAGGAGTGTAACTGCTTGATCTTATAGTAATTATAAGTTTAGTTTAACAAGAAAATTTCAAGCTCTTTTTTAGAGTGGAAAACATTTACCCTGTTATAATCTAAATCTCGCTAGCATTTTGTGCCATATCTATTTTTTTCAGCCGCTCTCATAGGTATGTAATTGGTACATTGTCTTATTGAAGTAACACTGGTTTATAACTTGACACGTCTTATATGTAAAATGCTTCAACTTCTGTATATACTACAGTGTGTCCATCACCAAAAGTTTACTTTACATTCATAATCCTACAGTTGATCTCCTTTACCCATCTTCCTTTCCTCAAGCCCCTTCACCTCTGGTAACCATAATCTGTTCTCTGTATCCATGCTTGCTTTTGTTGGCTGTGGTTTGCTTAATTTTTAAATAGTCCACATATAAGTGAAATCATAAGGTGTTTTTTGTTCTCCATCTGACTTTTATTTAGCATAATGTGAGAACCATTGTGCTATAAGTGGCAAGATTTCATCTTCTTATTGGTAAGTAGTATTCCATTGTATATAATACAAAAACTTCTTTACCCATTTATCCACTGATGGGCATTTAGGTTGTTATCCTATCTCGATTATTGTGAATAATGCTGCAATGAATATAGGAGTATATATAAATCTTTTTGAATTAGTGTTTTCATATTCTTTGTAAATTAGAGATTTTTCTTATTTCTTGAGGTAGGCCTATATTGCTGTAAACTTCTCTCTTAATACTGCTTTTGCTGCAGCCTCACCTCAGATTTTGGCTTATGCTATTTTCATTTTCATTTGTCTCTAGGTATTTTTTCATTTCTTCTTTGGTTTCTTCATTGACCCAATTGTTGTTTGGTGGCAATTGTTGTTTAGTTCCCACTTACTTTTCTCCAGTTTTCTTCCTAGAGTTGTTTCTAGTTCATACCATGAGATTGGAAATGATGCTTGACATGGTTACAGTCTTAAATTCCCGAGATTTGTTTTATATCCCAGATAATGGTCCAGTTCCCTTTGCACTTGAGAAGAATGTGTTCTGCTACATTTGGATGGAATGCTCTGTATACNCCAATTGTTGTTTGGTGGCAATTGTTGTTTAGTTCCCACTTACTTTTCTCCAGTTTTCTTCCTAGAGTTGTTTCTAGTTCATACCATGAGATTGGAAATGATGCTTGACATGGTTACAGTCTTAAATTCCCGAGATTTGTTTTATATCCCAGATAATGGTCCAGTTCCCTTTGCACTTGAGAAGAATGTGTTCTGCTACATTTGGATGGAATGCTCTGTATACATTTATCAAGTCCATCCAGTCTAATGTTTCATTTAAGGTTGCTGTTTCCTTGTTGAATTTTTGTCTGGATGATCTACTCATTGATGTAATTGGGCTTTTATAGTCCTCTGTAATCATTGTTGCTGCTTATTTCTCTGTTTAGGTTTAATACTAATTGCTTTATATATTTTGGTGCCGCTATGTTAGGTGCATATATATTAGTGATTGCTATGTCTTTTTGATGAATTGTCTCCTTTATCATTATATAATCATTTTTTGTTATAGTTTTTTGGCCTAAAATCCATTTCGTTTAAAGTGAGTATGGGGCTACACCTGCTTTCTTTAGGTTGCCATTCCCTTGGAGGATCATCCTCTACCCCTTTACTTTAAGCCTGGTTTTGTCAGCACTGAGTCTCGTGGAGGCAGCATACAGTCGAGTCTTATTTTTTTTTTTAACGTCTAGTCACTCTGTGTCTTTCGATTGGTGAACCCAATGGATTTACATTTATAGTGATTATTAATAAATAAGAGTTTAGTACTGCCATTCTATTTCCTGTTTTCTGGCTACTCTATATCTCCCTGCTTCTTTTATCTTGTTTCTGTCTGTCTGTTATTTTAGTGAGGTGGTTTTGTACACTGTTTTCTTTTTTTTTTTTTTTTTTCTTTTGCCTCTTCACACAGGTGAAACAAAAGCAAACATAAATAGTATTACATCAACCTGTAATGCCTTTGCACTGTGAAATAAACTATCAACAAAAGGACCAGATACTGAATGGAAAAATATAGTTTTTTAAATGATGACACTTATATGGGGTTAATATTCAAAATACACAAACAACTCATTNTTCCATTAGATTTATGTTTTGTGCTTATCATGAGGCTTGTATAAAATGTATAATAAATAAAATAGTCCTTTTTTTTCTGTTGATAGGATCTTGTCTTAATTTGCCCATTAAAGTTTTATCCTTTTCCTTAAATTTTTGTTGTCTCTAATGATCCCTTTTTATGTTTTGAGTGCATTACCAATTTGAAGTTATGCTATAGTTATTTCTACTGACTTTTTCTTTNATAGTTCATCAGGCATTCTGTCTATCAGATCTAGTCCCTTAAATCTATTTCTCACTTCCACTGTATAGTATAAAGGATTTGATTTAGGTCATACCTGAATGGTCTAATAGTTTTCCCTACTTTCTTAAATTTAAGTCTGAATTTGGCAAGAAGGAGTTCATGAAGATCATGAACATCTTTTTATGTGTAGCCATACATTTTTTTTCTTCTGACAAATGCCTGTTTGTGTAATTTTCTCACTTTCCTTTTGTTTACAGAAATTCTTTAAATACTCTCAGTACTGACTCTTTATCAGTTGTGTTTATTACAAGATCTTATCCCAACTTGTTTTTTCACTTATTTTAAGATGTTCTGATGAACAAAATTTGTTGCTTTTACCTCAGGTAAAGTTATCAATATATTATTGTGTGGTTGGTGCATTTTTTGGTCTTCTTTAAGAAATACTCCCTACCCCAAGATCTAACAGATATCTGTTCATATTCTATACTAAGAATAATGAAGTTGTTTTCGACATTTAAGTCCATAATCTAGCTGCACTGACTTTTAAATATAGTGATAAAGGGTTCTACTTTCATTTTTCTCCATACAGGTGACCATTTTCTTCCTGCTCCATTTACTGCCTAGTTCCTTCTTTCCCCACTGACTGGAGAAAGCAGCTCTTTCATGTAATGAAGTTCCACACATGTATAAATCTACCAGCCTCTGTATTTTATTCCACTGAACAGTTCATTCGTTTCCCCACTCTTTCTGAAGTGAAGTGCTGCAAGCTTCATAATAAGCCCTCATATCAGTAGGAAAAATAACCTTCCTGCTCTTCTTCAGAAATGAGATGGCTACTCTTGGCCCTTTATTCTAACATTTTAATTTTGCAAGAACTGATAACTCTATAGTATTGCGTTCCTATTCATGAACATGGTATCTCTCCATTTATTTAGGTCTTCTTAAATGTCTCAGTGTTTTATAGTTTTGCCTGTAAAGATCTTAGACTTCTTTTGTTAAGATTTACTCCTAAGTCCTTCATATTCTCTGATGATACTATTATAAATGTTTTCATTTAATTATATTTTCTAGTTGTTTATTGCTGGTACACAGAAATGCAATTGAGTTTTGTGTATTAACTTTATATCTAACCATCTGTTAAACATTCCTGTTATTTATAATTCATCTGAGGATTCCTTAGGATTTTCTATTATTCACAAAAAGTGACAGTGTTACATCCTTTGTTCCAATTCTTGTGCCTCTCATTTCTTTTTCTTGACTTATTGGTTCTTAGATATAATGTTTTCAAATGTCAGTCCTCAGAATTCCAAGATTCTGAAGATGCTTCAGGGGTCCTGCAAATATTTGCTCACTTTTAAAAGTTTATGAAGTTTTAAAATTCAGCTTGATCTTGGTATTGAAACCCTATTAGTTCACTCTCCTTGTTCTTCCTGGTATTTTGCTTTTTCTTTCCCATTTTATATTCCTTTTCTCACGCTGAAACTGACCTCTGTCATATCCTTTTTCACTCTTCATTCTCAGTGTCCAGAGTACTAGAGAGTCCACGTTCTCCACAGAGAACTACAGGCAAACTCAGAAACTTTTACTGTCATATGAAAATGCTTTCTTAACTACCAGAATGCCACATTGCTCATGGGGCACTGATAAGTAACCAAATTTAACTATCTCCTCCAGAAGATAAACTATCTATATCAAACTATGAACGACAAAACGACACTGC
>SJYA01004038.1:1594334-1617692 GCA_006410615.1 Neotragus moschatus | reverse complement strand
TCTTTAAAGCTGGAGATACAATTGAGTTGCATACCTACTTGGAATTTTAGACAACTATATTTTTAAAAACCAACATTTATACTCTACTTCTCGTTAGAAATGGGCAATTAATGAAATCTATCACAGAAATATAATTTTGGTAGTTATAAAGGAAACTGACCTCACTGCCAAGAACATACCTGCTACCACTCATTACATAACCTGAACATTCAAATGATGCAATTTCTTCACTTGTCAAGCCAATTTCACCTCTTCGTGGGATACGTTTTCCAGCTTTCACATATTCAGCCATAGCTGCACCTTCACCGGGTAACAGAGCATGGCCATAGCTACAAAGTAATACAGAATTAAGAAAATGTTCATTATAAAAGAAAGCACAAAAAACATTTCTCTCAGAAAACAGTAGGAATAACAGTTGCTGGGCAGCACGCTGGGAAGCCTAATGTAAATTACCATAATTTAATTAGGGAACACTGCACTGTGACCTATATTACTACAGAGATACTTTGGAAGAATAAAAGGACTGATGTCAGTGAGCATATATTCATGGTTTACAATTATGGATCAATTTTCCCTACAGCTATTGTCTTTACTGTGTCTGCCTCCAGTGAATTCCTTTTCCCTTTAAATACAAAATAGAGAAATAATTTATCTCAAATTAACATTTTTTAGACTTATGGGTAATAATAATGCTATACAGTAACAGTTCTCTATTAACTTTCATTCAAGAGGACTTTGAAAACTACCATCCTGGGACTTCCGTGGTGGTCCAGTAGCTAAGACTCCATATTCCCAGTGCAGGGGGCCTGGGTTCGATCCCTGGTCAGGGAACTAAACCCCAAATGCCACAACTAAGACCTAGTACACTTGAAGAAAAAAAATTTTAAAACAAAAAACAAAAACTACCACCTCNACTTTCATTCAAGAGGACTTTGAAAACTACCATCCTGGGACTTCCGTGGTGGTCCAGTAGCTAAGACTCCATATTCCCAGTGCAGGGGGCCTGGGTTCGATCCCTGGTCAGGGAACTAAACCCCAAATGCCACAACTAAGACCTAGTACACTTGAAGAAAAAAAATTTTAAAACAAAAAACAAAAACTACCACCTCTTCATTCAATTCACTAAATTCTTTGTATCTATTAAACTCAAAGCTTGTAATATACAGTAAAAATAATCTGTTCTTGTGGAATTTATATATTAATAAGGATATAACACTAATATAATGTAGAATATATATTACAATACACAAAAGAAAATGCTATAGTACTAAAGAATTAAAGAGGGGTAGGAATCACATCTACCTGTGGAGGGAAGGTACTGGGAATCAGCACATGCCCCTCCTTTTGAAAAGGGCTTTGGGAAATGTTAAGGATTTTAACAGGAAGGAACTGTGGTTAGTGATGAAACCAGGACTGGGGAAAGAAGGGAAGGCGTGCTGGAGGAAGAAGTAAGGTGAAAGTGCACAGAAACTTTGGGTCTAAATAGGGAGTAGTGAAAGATATACTTGGAAGAGTACGTTAGGACCATACTTTTGGGAAGGCACTTTAGAGATTATAAACACGCTCTTACTTCAGAGGTTTATCATCTTGAGAAGCAAGTGTTTTGGGAGCCTCTGGGCCAATCAAATCTGAGGGTTCTTCAGGCTCTGCAAGAAAGATATTCAGAAATATATTCACATTTTGACTAATCAGTTAATTTAGTGTTTTATCTGTTCTGAAGTCAAACTCTATCAGAAGAACCTACTTGATCGATCCTTCCAGGGATTCTCCAGAAACTCTTCTTGGGACTCTTTAGAACTTGAGTCACTGGAATCTTTTCTGCTCTTCTTAGACTTCTTTTTCTTATATTTCTTCCTGCATTGATTATAATTTGATATAAATTGATTTAATATTCCCAGGTTAAAGGGCATCTTACTTTTTCAAGGCAACGAAAGACTGATTGAAATGATTTGGATGCTCAGCTTATTCAAATGTGTTAGAGAAGAATTTGTATTAAAAAATTTAACTTATTTCACTATAAGCTGGCTCAGACAGTAAAGAATCTGCCTGCAATACAAGAGACCCAGGTTCGATTCCTGGGTTGGGACGATCCCCTGGCAAAGGGAATGGCAACCCAATCCAGTAGTCTTGCCCGGAGAATTCCATGGACAGAGGAGCCTGGTGGGCTACAGTCCACAGGGTCGCAGAGTCAGATAAGACTGAGTGACAAACACTTTCACTTTCAAGGGAACAATAAAGTATAGTTCTCATGGTGTAGAAAGAGAGCAGAAATAAAGCAGTTTAAGAAAACAGCTCTTATCAATTTGAACATCAGTAATTTTCAGTATAATGGATTAAAATACATCAAATATGTTTGAATCCTTGGGCTCATGATAAAAACCTCAAAAAACCTCAACTCATTATTTTGAGAACTCATAAAACAAGTAAGCAATTATTCCACCCTTCCTATACCAACTATACTTCAGGGTAACCAAATAGTTAATGAGGGTAGGCTTCTCATATAGAATTATTTTACTTAATAAATGAAGAATCATTTTTCAATCCTTAATGAAGTAAGGGACCTAAACAAAGACTATTGATGCAGGTTAATATGACAAAAAGAGATGACCAGACATTATCTGCCTCCTGTTGGAAGTACACAGTACTACTTATGAAATATTCCTACCAAAAACTCAAATCTGAACCTTCTCAAGTGTCTAGACCTAACTATCAATCTACAGGAAATATAAAGGACAGAAAGCATGTTAAAAGGACACCATAAGAATACAACCAGCAAAATCCACACTGCAGGAAACTCTCCAGGGCAAATGATATTGTTTCCTCTACAACTAAACTGCAGGAACAAAAGGGAAGGGAAAGCTATCTATTTAAAGAGATGGAAAAGACTGATCAACCAATCACAATTCACGTACATTGTTTAGATTCTAATTTGAGGAAACTATTCAAAATAACTGCTCAGACCTGAAGGAAGAAATATTATTAAATATTTTATGTGGATTAATAGTACTGTACTTTTTTTTCTAAAAAAAGAATGCCTATCTTTTAGAGAAACTTGCAGCTTTATGGGTGAAATGATATCTGGGACTGGTTTCAATATATCAGTGGGGGTGGACAGCAGAGACTGTCAATAAGTTGATAATTGTTCAAGCTAAGTGATGGTTACACAGAAGTCCATTATACTATTTTATATAATTGTATATATTTTTAAATTTTTCCATAATAAAAATTAAAGAGAAAAACTGACGATCTGTGTTTCTTCTTCTTTTCCTTTTTCTTGGCTTTCTTTGCTCTCCTTTTTGTATCTTCATCTGCAAATTAAAGCATATTATAATTAAAAAAATTTTAACCCTAAAACTTTAATACTTTTGAGTAGATAAATACCTTATAACTCTTCTATTTGTTGTTACAGAGAATTTAATTCATTCAAACTTTTATTATTAGGAAATGTACAAGGAATGAGGGACAGAGAAATTAAAGTTACACTAAGCATTTGGTTCTATAGGGTATTATTATTAACTTGATTGCATGAGATAATAGTATTGTGATTAGACAGGAAAATGTCCTTATTGTTTAAAGATGTACACAAAGATATTTAGGGTGGCAGTGTGATATTTTAATTTACCTTGAATATCTCAACAAAAAAATCCATATTTGAAGCAAACATGTCAAAATGCTAACAGATGGTTCACCTGAGTTACAAGCACTGTATATGGCATTAATGACACTACTCCCTTCACTTTTCTGGATGTTTAAGTATCCTCATGATGTTTGTGTTTGGGGCGATGCTTTCCAGGAGCTCAGTCTAGTGGAGGAGACAGAGGGAAGGGGGTCAGTAGAATCTGAGTGACAGGGAAGTGCGGGGGCGGTGTTCTGGGTGCACACAGGAGTCTCACCATCAGGCTGGTTTGGAGAGGGCAGGTGAGGAATGGTTGACCGTGAAAAGGTGACTCTTATGCTAGTTCTTTCTAGAGTCAGTTTTATTACAAAAGTAATGCACATCTATCCATGCAGTGAGTAGGCCAAGCCACATGCAAGGAGAGACTGGCACTGTAGGCAGCTGGATTCTGTACTACATGGCAGAGTCAGGAGAAAGGATGTGCAATATGTGGAGATGAAAGTCACTCTCAGGCCACACAGGACCCTGCAGGAGAGTAACAGGGTACCTGTGATGAGAAATCCACAGAAATGTGTCCCCAGAGGAGGCACCCTCTGTCAATCACCAGCCATGGGAGGGCACCAAAAACGGCTTTGTTGTGATGCAGCCCCACAGGAAGTGTCTTCTAGAAATCACCTGCTGGCCTGAAGGGTCCCCTATGTTGTGCCTCTGAAAATCACACAAAGCTGCCCACTGAGTGTGAGAATCTCACAAAAGAGCCACTCCACTGGGCTGATGCAGCCTCCTATGGCCTGGTTTGGCACCACATGTCTCAGAGACTGACCCCAACTTGGTTCGGTGCCACACGCCTTGTGCAGCTACACACAACTACTCTGGAGTCACACTGCTTAGCTCTGAATCCCAAGTGTGTGACCTTGGGTATGAGCGGTACTTATAATCTGCTTGGGTCCTCTGTCTCCCCAACTCTAAGATGTGTCTGACAGTGACTGTGTGGATTAAACAGCAATAATGCCTATCAGGCACTTAGCAGGGTGCCCGACACAAAGTCAGTGCATGTTCAAAACTCCTGGTTATTATTAAAGAACCTTTTTCTAGCATAGGCTTTGGACTTTCCTGGTGGTCCAGTGGTGAAGAATCTGCCTGCCAATGCAGGGGGAAAAGGTTCAATTCCTGGTCCGGGAAAATCTCACGTGCCAGGGAACAACTAAGTCCATGCGCCACAACCATTGAGCCTGCACGCTCTAGAGCCTGAGAGAAGCCACTGCAATGAGAAGCCTGTGTACCGCAATGAACAATAGCCTCCACTTGCCACAACTAGAGGAAGCCCCCACATAGGAACGAAGATCCAGCACAGCCAAAAATAAATAAAAGTAAAATAAACTTTAAGAAGTAAAGGCGAGCAGAATGATATTGGCTTTCTTACCACTGGAGTCTGTGTCAGAATCAGAGTCACTGTCACTATCATCAGAATACTTCTTGTGTTTTCTTTTAGATGATTTTTTCTTCCTTCTTTTCTTGGATCTTTCTTTTGAATGACTAGACTTCTTCTTCTTCTTCTTTTCTTCTACATAAAATACAAATAAAAATTACTTCGAAAGAAGTATTTCTTTTTAAATTTTTTTTTAAAAAAAGTATTTTGTCCTGGGGTATAGCCGATTGACAATGCTGTGAAAGTTTCAGGTGAACAGTGAAGGGACTCAGCCATACATATACAAGTATCACAAGTATTTCTGAGTATCAATTTTATTGTATTTGAAATACTGAAAAGGAAATGATGACAGGCAATTTGAATAAAAGTAAAGTCTAATGTTCAACTATTTATAAACGTATTTTTAAAAATTTCTCAATAAAAAAGCTCTCAATTTAAAACATACCTTCTGAAGTAGAAGCTGAACTGGTGCTTTTCTTTGGCTCTTCATCTTCTACTGGTGTATGTTCATCAGAGCTGAATTTAAAGAAAATGATAATAAGAATCAGAAGAGTGTTAAAGGCAACCTACTGAATGTTGTTGTTGTTCAGTCGCTCAGTTGTGTCTGACTCTTTGCAACCCCAGGGACTGCAGCATGGACTGAATGAGAGACACCATTTGCAAATCATATCCGAGAAGATATTAATATTAAAAAAAAAAAAAAACCCCAAAATGATGTGGTTTTACAAATAGGCAGAGGATCTGAATACACATTTTTTCAAAGAAGACACACAGATGGCCAATAGGTAATGAAGAGATGTTCAATATCATTAATCACTGAGGAAATGCAAATCAAAACCACAATGAGATATCACTTCACACCTGTTTGGATGAATGTTATCAAAAAGACAAAAGATAACAACTGTTGGTGAGAATATGGAAAAGAGGGAACACTTACACTCTGTTATATAACAGAGTGAGAATATAAAATGGTACAGCTATTATAGTACCCAGAATGGAAGTTCTTCAAGAAATTAAAAATTGAACTTCCATATCACCTAATAATCTCATTTCTGGATATATATCTGATGGAACTGAAATCAATTTCTCAAAGAGATATCTGGACTCTCATGCTCACTGCAGCATTACTTACAATAGCCAAAATGTTAACCAAATATCCATGAATGTATGAATGGATAAAGGAACTATGAGAAAGATACATGCATACCCCACAGAAGACTATTATTTATCTTTAAAAAAGAATGAAGCTTGCCATTTTCAACAACATGGACAGCCTGTGAGGGCATTTGCTAAATGAAATGTCAAACAGAGAAAGATAAGACATGATCTCACTTATATGTGAAATCTAAAAAACAAAAAACCACCACACTGCAGATACAGGGAACAGAGTGATGGTTGCCAGAGCACAGAAGGTGGGGGCAGGGCATGGGTAAAACACAAGACAGGGATCAAGAAGTACAAACTGCCAGTTATAAAATAAGTAGGTCATGGGGATGTGATGTACAGCATGGCGACTGCAGTTAATAATGCTGTATTGCATATCTGACAGTTGATAAGAAAGTAAATCTTACAAGTTCTCATCACAAGAAAAAACTTTTTATAACTATATATGGTGACGGATGCTAACTAGACTTACTACGGTGATCATTTCGCAAAATATACAAATATTGAATCATCATGTTATAACATGCTTGAAACTAATATTGTATGTCAAATATATCTCAAAAAATTATAGGGGATGGGAAAAAATAACAGTTTTTTAAGAAGAAAAAAGAACTTTCAGATAATAATGCTTTAACACCCTGTCGCAAATTACAAGTTTACCTGTCAAGCACCTTGTCTCAACTCTAAAGAAAACACAGAAATAGAGCAGAGGGTAGATGCAGCTTCTGAATGGCACCAAAGAGAGAAAAGCCGCAGTCCATAGGGTCGCAAAGAGGTGGACACGACTGAACAACACCACAGAGGAAAAAAAAAATAAGGAAAAGGAAAAAGCATTAGGCCTTTAATAATACTGAATACAGGAAACTAAACAGATTCAGTATATTCATTTTCAAAAACTTTTTGTAATGTTAATGTCTGACATTTAATCAGTTACTGGATTGAGAAAAAATAATTCAAAATAATATAAATGTATTTGTTTCAACACTGAACCCTTCTATAAACAGGAAATTAGCATCCCATGAATTACAATTTAAAGAGAACAATTAGCATGCTAAAATCCACTAGGAGCATGTTTTAATCCTAAGGTATGTTTAATGTTTTTAAAACTCAAGGCACAGAATAGCATAAATCACAAGATAGAGGGAAAAAAGGAACTGTAGTTAAAGTTCTTCACTTAACAAAAATTTTGACCATAGACTCTGGATTTAAACAAATGTTGCATTTAAAAAATATATATATATTTAAATTTTATTTTTATTAATTGAAGGATAATTGCTTTACAATATTGTGTTGGTTTCTGCCATATAAAAGATGCATTTTTTAGTCACTTACTCTGGTTCTGGATTCTTTGGAGAAAGTCCCCACACTTCAGGAGCTCCCAATTCTCCAATCCTCTCTCTCTCACTTAGTCTCCTAGAAGAGATAGGCAGGTAAACTGTTTCCTAAATGTATTATAAGATTCAAAGGGGTCCAGTTAAGTCCTGTTTTCCCCTCTACATTTTAAACTTTAAAAAATAAAAACTTGGTTTAAACTCAGGAACTGCCCTGGCAGTCCGGTGGTTGACACTGTGCTACCACTGCAGGTGACAGAGGTTTGATTCCTGGTTCAGATACTAAGATCCCGCATGCCACAAGAGGTGGCCAAAATTTTTTTTTTTTAAAGTAAACTCAAAAAAAAAAAGTTAACTCAACATTAGGATCTAACTCAAAATTAGGATCTAATGTTCTGATGTATCTGATGTTCTACCAAATAGTACAAACTACAGACAGCCCGATAGGCCTGGCCAGAGATTCAGCCTGGGAGGCTGTCCAGTGTGTCATTTCTAGTACATGCATCACACAGCTCCCAACTGCTCATTTCATCTTCTGCAATATGTGACAAAAATGGTCTTACATTTGGAAATAACCTCATGTGTTTATATATCCTTATGAAAGTAAAGAGAATTCTCTACTTCTGACAAGGTCAAACCTTCGTTTTCAAAAAGTCAGGAATTAATGAAGAAAATAAAAATGAAGCATTAGAAGTAGAAAATGAAGGGACCTCTGAAAGTAAAAGAAAAGTTTTGACAAAACTTTACTTAATGAGATATAGCGTTTGTTTTGTTTTTCCCCTAATTCTTTTTTCAAAAAGGAGTAAATTCTCTACCTACCGTTGGAAGACAAAATTATGTTTGTGATTTCTTAATGTTTGATATTCCTTATAAACACACAAACAATACACAACAAAAACTAAGCTTTACTTCTTCAAACTTCAGCTGCTGTGACTCCACTTGTTTAAAAAAAGAACCTTACTAAAGAAATAAAATCCTTTTTGATTTTTTAAAACAAATTATTTTTTTCTTCCTTATTCAGGGGAAAAGGTATAATTGTGCAGAGTTAGACTCCGGTTTCCTACTTGAAGTAACATAAAATCTAATAGAGGACATACTTATAGCTGAACTTTGAATATATACATACAAGATGAAGAATGCTTGACAGGCTAAAAAGACCAAGCAGTAAAGTTCTTATCCCTCCTGCCACCCAACTTCGTGGATACTTTAAAATTATTTACCTCCTAAATGTACAAATGCAAATTTCACCCAAGGAATTCTGACATCTTTTGGTGAGGAATGTCTAGTATGGAAACTGGAGGCTTTTTGATGGACACAGCCTGGGGGTTACTTTCTGGAAATTTTAATTTGGAGAAGTCAATCTCCAATCTACCTTAGGACTGTTTTTACTGTTTCTGTTCCCATGCACAATATACTAACAGCTAACACTTAAGGGCAATTTATTGTGTTCCAGGCACTAAATCATCACATCTCTAAAAAGCTTTTGTACTAATTTTTCCCTTTTACATGGTGAAGAAATGAAACTAAGAGAGGTTAAGTAACTTGCCCAAGGTCACACAAGTATTAAGTAACAAAGGAGGGCTTCAGACTCAGGCAGTCTGATTCTGGAGCCTGTCCTCTTAATCACTAGACTTTAGTGCCTCCCATTTTTGGAATAAAAAGACTCAAGCTATCTCCCAATTGTTGAAACCTTAACCTGCCCCTCAATGCCTGTTACACTTTTAAATTTCTTGTATTTTTAAACACATGCAGTATGATCAGTACAGTGCCTGACACACAATTTAACACTCAATAAGCATTAGATACTAAGAATTACAAAGCACATAACTGCTATAAATGAAGTATAACCTTTAAAAATAGTGAATCACTATACTATTGTACACTGGTAACTTAAAAACACTGTATATCTACTATACTTCTATTTTCTTAAGTAAAAAAAATTAAAGCTTACAAAACAGGAATTCTTTTCCTTTCTCCTTAAACTATTCATTTTCCTCTCCAATACTGTCATTAAAGAAGATCTGATGTCAATCTGACCTCATTTTTAATGGTCAAGATTGAGACCGCTTAAGATCTTTCTCAATGTAGTCCAACCTTACAGTTTAGCAGATCATTTTTTCCTACAGATCATTTTTTTCCTACATTTAGTCAAACATCTTGTTTCAGAGGTTCTCCTCCCCTCCAATTTAAACCTTATATCTCAACCTTTCCCAAAGTCGCTGCAAAACAACTTTCCACTCACTTACGCTATTGTCTCAAACCTGTTTGATCATTCAACAAGCAATGGTTGCGCACCTACAAAGTGCTCCGCACTGTAAATTTTGTGATCAATAATCTGGGCTCTTCCAAGGGCTCAGTCTACTGGGGAATGAAAACGTGATCACTAATGACAACGACACAACCAAGTAAATGCTGTAATTGCGGCAGGTCCGAGGCTCTTGACCATGCCCGCAACAAGCCTGGAGGCTGGAAGGGGTAGCGGGAGGGAGACCAAGGCATTAGATGAAGGGGCCGGAGGATGAGCGAAAAACCTAACGATGGAAAGGGATGAATAAGGCGTCATCGTGGGTGGACTGAAGGAAGGGATGAAAACGCGCGGTCAGGGAGAGAGCGAAATGCGAATAGTCGGGTGCGGAATGAACGGTAAATCGGACTCTAAAGGGTGGTGGGCTTGCCAAAGAAAGTGCGTTCGTCTCACTCACTTCTGCCGCAAGCTCTCCTCCCTCTCCTTGTCCAGGAGGCTAGGCCACGGCTTGTCGCTCCCGTAGGGGCGTGAGTAGCCGCCATAATAGGCGGACGAGGAGGCAGAAGCGAAAGGGGCGCCGCGCGGTGCGGAGGGCCGCTCTCGAGAGCGTGATCGCGAGCGCGAACGGTAGGACTGGTTTCGGGAGCCTTGGCTGGAGCCACTCAGCTGATGGCTGAGGCCATTCCGGTCCCCGGACCGAGAGCAAGAACGCGAGCGAGAGCGGCGGCCGCGCGGGGAGCGAGAGGATTTGCTAGGCTTAGGGCTCTTCGAAGAACTGCGACGCTTCCCCCCGGAGCTCGAGGCCTCCCACTCCGGGCTGCGGGAGCCAGACACCGGAGCCATCGCTATTGCTGGGTCCCTGAATCCGTGGGTGAAGGGGGCGCTCTCGCGAGCCTGGGAAATATCTCCGTTGCCTTGGCTCCCAGGACCGACAGCCGTACCGCCGCCAGAACCCGAGGAAACCTTGGAAACAGTTCCGGGTACGTCGGCAAATTCCTTCCCCAGACCTAGGCGGTCCTACTGACTGAGGGACGGGATGTGTGTAGCCGTGTAAGGAACCCGGTGGGGCAACAAGGTTACCTCATCCTTCGGGTTCCGAATGAGGCTGCTCAATTCTAAGCTCTACATGAGACTGTACTTTTTTCATCTTTAACTTGAAAGACCTAAAGGGAAGGACGACAGGCCACAGGACACGTGTCACTAAACAGCTGTATGAACAATAAGTACTGTGTAACTAAGTAAGTAAATAAACAATTGTATGTCTATGTATGTATGCATGTAAGTATAAGTTCCCAGGTGGCGCTAGTGGTAAAGAATTCACCTGCCAGTGCAGGAGACATAAGGGATGTGGATTCCATCCCTGGGTCAGGAAGATCCCCTGGAGGAGGGCATGGCAACCCACACCAGTATTCTTGCCTGGAGAATGCCATGGACAGAGGAACCTGGCATGCTACAGCCTATGTCACAAAGAGTCGGAAACGACTGAAGTGACTTAGAAGGCACAAACACACACACCGTTTTTTTATTTCCAGTTCCAAGCAAATTAAAGGGGATTTATCTAAATTGACAAAACGTGGTCCACTGGAAAAGGGACTGACAAACCACTTCAGGTATTCTTGCCTTGAGAACCCCATGAAAAGCATGAAAAGGCAAAAAGATAGGAGGACACTGAAAGATGAACTCCCTGGGTCAGTAGGTGCCCAATATGCTACTAGAGATCAGTGGAGAAATAACTCCAGAAAGAATGAAGAGACAGAGCCAAAGCAAAAACAGCACCCAGTTGTGGATGTGACTGGTGATGGAAGTAAAGTCAGATGCTGTAAAGAACAATATTGCATAGGAACCTGGAATGTTAGGTCCATGAATCAAGG
Source organism: Neotragus moschatus (assembly GCA_006410615.1). Lineage (NCBI taxonomy): Eukaryota > Metazoa > Chordata > Mammalia > Artiodactyla > Bovidae > Neotragus > Neotragus moschatus. The sequence goes on along the minus strand of SJYA01004038.1, from coordinate 1,606,036 downwards.
TGATAGAGTCCACATGGGGGTCTCACTGATAAGATGGCTTGTTATATTGACCTCACAAACAAATAATAAATGCCAGTGATCCTTGAGACTGACCAAATTGCCCAAATGGCATCCTGTTATCGCACTGGTACCTATCTTCTCAAAGCTGCAAGACCACCAGGTTCCAGACCTCTGGCTACAAGACCATCCCTTCAGAGAATTTTTCATTGGTGGGGTATAAGAAGGACTCCATCAGAAAGGGACAACACTGGTTCTCCTTAAGGGCTAGTCACCCTCTCTTTTCCCTCTAATAAAATTTCCCTTTTCTTGCCTGACTGCCCGGCTCACTTTCTTTTTCTCTGCATTCACCTACATTCTGGTGCCAAAACCCGGGAGGGAAGATCCAACGCAACTGGGTGGTCCCCTCCCTTGGACCTTGCCGAGAAACTGAGGCGAGCTCGGGAATGGGACTTTCCTTGCTGGACTGACATCCACACACTGGCCCACACTGCATCCGTTGGTTACAAGGGTAAGTGAAATCCCATTCTCTTGGATCCTGTGTCTCTCGCCTCATTTCAAAGTCCTAGCGCTAAGTGGGAGGATCTCCACAGCCCTCGTGCCCTTGGCCTTGTGCCCCATCTGACTTTGAAATAGGGGACACCCATTTCAAAGCAGACTATTACTCTCTGAGAAAGTCCTGAGTACGAGGATGCCTTTTCTTTAGGACCTTTCTCCTCACTTTCTCTCTCCCTTGTCTAACCTCCCTATTCAGCTGCAATGGGAAATTCTCAGTCCAAGCCCTCAAAATCTACTCCTCTAGGATGCCTTCTCTGAAACCTAAAAGCTTTGGGCTTCCAAGAGGCGATCAGACCAAAAAGACTTATTTACTATTCTAACACTGTCTGGCCACAATACAGACTTGATAACAGGTCCCAATGGCCAGAAAATGGAACTCTTGATTATAATACTCTGTGGGACCTCGATAACTTCTGCCTCCGCAAAGGCAAGTGGTAAGAAATCCCTTATGTTCAGGTTTTCTTAGTTCTCCACTCTTGATCCTCTCTCTTTGAATCCTGTTCTACTTCTCATATACTCTTAGCCCACTCTGGGCCACATCCTCCTAATACAATATCTCCTGATCCCTGTTCAGACTTTTCTTCTTCTTCCTTCAACCTTTCTGACCACAGCCCACCCCCTAGCACTCCAGTCCCCTTGCAGCCACTCCAGATCCAGTTCCACAACCTCCACCTTATATACCCTCCTCCCTTCCTCCTTCTCAAGCGCAGGCCTCCACCACAGCAGCTCCCAACCCCCTCCCCAGCTTGTGACTGAGATAAGCACTGAGACCTCAGCCCCAAACTCTAAGCTGAGGGCCCCAGCCTCCCTAGATCCCTTCACATACTGGCCCTGAACAACTTTAAAACAGGAAACTTCACCACAGGGCACTGCTCCTTCCCCTGATTCATTGCTCCCTTGATGGGAAGTAGCTAGAGCAGAAGGCATTGTTCAGGTTCATGTCCCATTCTCCCTCACTGATCTATCTCAGATTGAAAAGTATCTTGGCTCCTTCTCCTCAGACCCTGATAATTATCTAAAAGAATTCAAGTATCTTACCCAAGCTTATGACTTAACCTGGCATGATATTTACATCATACTTTCCTCCACTCTTCTCCCAGAAGAGAAGGAATGAGTATGGCAAGTCTCTCAGGGGCATGCTGATGAGATACACAGGACAGAGGACACTAAGCCTGTAGGGGCAACAGCTGTCCCCCAAGATGATCCCACCTGGGATTATCAGGCAGGGAGACCTGGACAAGCAGCCTGTAGTCATATGATTGCTTGCCTCATTTTGGGTCTTCAAGAGGCAAGGCANGTCTCTCAGGGGCATGCTGATGAGATACACAGGACAGAGGACACTAAGCCTGTAGGGGCAACAGCTGTCCCCCAAGATGATCCCACCTGGGATTATCAGGCAGGGAGACCTGGACAAGCAGCCTGTAGTCATATGATTGCTTGCCTCATTTTGGGTCTTCAAGAGGCAAGGCATAAAGCTGTCAACTTTGATAAGCTCCGGGAAAGAACTCAAAGACTAGATGAAAACCCAACACAATTTCTAGCCAGGTTAAAGGAAGTGTTACACAAACATACAAAATTAGACCCCACTTCAGCAGAGGGCATCATTGTCCTTAGCACCCATTTAATCTCCCAGTCATCCCCAGATATCCTAAAGAAACTAAAAAAGGTAGAGGAAGGCCCTCAAATCCCTCAACGAGACCTTTTAAATTTAGCCTTTAAGATTTTCAATAACCAGGAAGAACAGGCAAAACTAGAGAAGGCCCAATGAGATCAGGCCAAATACCACATTTTAGCCACTGCCCTACATGGCTCCAAGCCTCCATCAGCCAACAAAGAAAGGAAGCCACCTGGGCCCTGCTTCAAATGCAGCAAAGAAGGCCACTGGCCCGCCTATGCCTAAAGCCAAGGCCCCCTCCAGGTCCATGTCCCAGCTGTGACATAAAGGAACATTGGAAGGTCGACTACCCAAATCCCCCTCCAGGGACCTGGATATCCCCTCCTGGTCCTGAGCAGGAGTCCTCTGACCCAGCTCTGCCCAGCTTCCTCTACATATCTACATATCTACACCATGAATAACCAAGCCTCTATCTTGCACACTTCAAGATACCCCATTATCCCATTCTTTTCTCATACTCCCAAAATGCCCCACTCCTATTCTTGGGAGAGACCTCTCAAAATTCAAAGCCTCTATTACTATCCCAAGTCCACCCTTTGATCTAGCCTGGCTACTGCTTCTTAACCCTGCCTCCTCTTCCCTCACCCCATTGCCCTCCTTGTCCATAAACACCATAGTTTGGGATACAGACAACTCATCTGTTGCCTCTCACCATGCTCCAATTCATATTCATCTCAAAGACCACTCTAAATTCCCCAATCAACCACAATACCTCATCTCCCAAAAACATCAACAAGGGTTAAAGCCTATCATCACTAAACTCCTACATCAGGGCCTCTTGCACCCAACTCACTCTCCCTGTAACACCCCTATCCTACCTGTCAAAAAGCCAAATGGCTCCTATTGCCTGGTCCAGGACCTGAGACTTATCATTGCGGCTGTTATCCCCATACACCCAGTAGTTTCAAATCCCTATACTCCTCTCTCTCTCATTCCCTCTTCCACTATCCACTTCACTGTTTTAGACTTCAAAGATGCCTTCTTTACTATTCCTTTACACCCAGACTCTCAAGATCTCTTTGCCTTTACCTGGACTGATCCAGACAATCATCACCCCCAACAGCTGACACAGACTGTTCTCCCACAGGCTTTCGTGATAGCCCTCATTTCTTTGGCCAAGCTTGAGCATCAGACCTAATCTCTCTTGACCTTACTCCAAGTACTCTCCTCCAATATGTGGATAATCTCCTCCTTTGTAGTCCTTTGCTTACATATTCTCAACAACACACTATACAATTCCTTCATTTTATAGCTGATTGAAGCTATCAAGTATCTCCCATCAAGGTTCAGCTCTCTCTTCCTAGAGTCACCTATCTCGGAGTCCTTTTAACACCAACAAAAAGATATATTACTACCAATAGAAAGTCCCTTATATCCACCCTACCACTCCCTACATCAGAAACAGAGATCCAGTCCTTCTTGGGGTTAGCTGGATATCTATGCCTCTGGATTCCTAATTTGGCCCTCTTGGCACAACCCCTATATCAAGCCGAGGAGATCTTTCAGAACCCCTAGAGCTAAAATCAAATCTATGTTCAGCCTTTAACAACCTTAAGCAAGCCATTCTCTCAGCTCCCGCTCTAACACTTCCTGACCTTTCTTGCCCCTTTATACTCTACACGACTGAGAGAAACAAAATTGCCCTAGGAGTTTTGGGACAAAATCAGGGCCCTCCTTCACCCCTGTTGCTCATCCGTCAAAGCAATTAGATACCACAATTCAAGGATGGCCAGCCTGCCTACATGCTCTGGCAGCAGCTGCGCTCCTCGCTCAGGAAAGCAAAAAACTTACTTTTGGAGAACCCGCTGTCATTTGTTCACCAGATGACTTTAAGGACTTACTTTCTCACAAATCCATGACCCTTCTATCTCTTTCAGACATTCAACTAATTCATGTCACCCTTCTCGAATCTCCTGAGTTTTCCTTTGAACGCTGTCCTACTCTAAACCCTGCCACACTTATCCCTAGTTCTTCTGAGCCCCCTATTCATGCTTGCAAAGAGGCATTAGAAGACCTGATGCCCCATTTTCCCCACATTTCCTCAACCCCTTTAAATATCCCTGACTTTACTTGGTATATTGATGGCAGCTCCTCTATGACATCAAAAGGAAAAAAAGTAGCTGGATATGCAATTGTCTCTGACACCAAAATTATTGAATCCCAACCTCTCCCCTGAGGAACCCCTTCCCAAAAGGCAGAACTTATTGGACTAACTAGACCTCTTACCCTCGCAGCTAACAAGAGAGCAAATATACACACTGACTCTACATACACTTTCCACATCATACACTCACATGCTGCCATCTGGAGGGAACGAGGGCTCCGATCTACTAAAGGCTCTCCCACAACTAATGCCCCCCTTATACTCCAACTTTTAAAAGCAGCTAACATGCCAAGTGAAGTAGGCATCATACACTGCTGAGGCCACCAGGTGGCCTCAGGCTCCATTTCACGGGGGCAACAATGCCGCAAACAGAGAAGCAAAACAAGCCTCACTCCGATCGCCAGCTCAACAACTTATAGTAATCCCCAACTTAAAGCCCCTTTACCTCCCTGAAGAAAAAACAATTATTACAAGATTATTACAAGAGGGAGCACAAGCACAAGGAGACTGGTTACAAAAACAGGGCCATCATGTCCTTCCCCAATCTCAGGCCACACAGATTCATCAGGCCCTACACGTAGGCACTAAATCTCTTTATCATCTCTTAAAACTTCTTATCACCTTCTTTCACTCCTACAACAAATCACTCACTCTTGCATTATCTGCTCCTCAGTCTCACCACGAGAGCCCTAAAGCCCATTCCCTCATTCCCAACAAATGAGGCTCGAGGTCATATCCCAGGAGAGGACTGGCAAATTGACTTCATTCACATGCCTCCAACACGAAAAATAAAACTCATGCTCACTCTAGTACGCACATTTTTAGGGTGGGTTAAAGCTTTTCCTATGAGATCAAAAACTGCCTCAGATGTGAACACAGTTTCTCATATGAGAAATCATCCCTCGCTTTGGCCTCCCACTCTCCAATCAGATAATGGGCCAGCTTTAATCTCCCAAATCACTCAACAGGTAGCCCAATCCCTTGGCATAACCTGGAAATTACATATTCCTTACAGAACCCAATCAACGGGAAAAGTAGAAAAGGCAAATTCTATTCTCAAAACGGACCTAAGCAAACACTAGAACTACAAAGGCCATGGACTGAACTCCTTGGCTTTGGCTCACATTAGGACTATGCTGCATGGACTCCCTTTTCTCTTAGGTCAGTTCCCTACTGCCAGCCCCTTGCTGGAGATTATCTTCCCATCCTTAACCTTATTAGACACCTCATGAGAGAACATGCAGATTTCTCTCTCCCAAAGCCTCATCAAACGAATTCAGCTGACTTAACACTCATACACAGGGACCTCAGTCAGTCAGTCAGTTCAGTCGCTCAGTTGTGTCTGACTCTTTGTGACCTCATAAACCACAGCATGCCAGGACTTCCTGTCCATCACCAACTCCTGGAGTTTACCCAAACTCATGTCCATTGAGTCAGTGATGCCATCCAATCANTCTGCAGAGTTTTTATCATAAATGGATGTTGAATTTTGTCAAAGGCCTTCTCTGCATCTATTGAATCATATGGCTTTTATTTTTCAATTTGTTAATGTGATGAATTACATTGATTGATTTGTAGATATTGAAGAATCCTTGCATTCCTGGGATAAAGCCCACTTGGTCACGGTGTATGATCTTTTTAATATGTTGGTGGATTCTGATTGCTAGAATTTTGTTGAGGATTTTTGCATCTATATTTATCAGTGATATTGGCTGTAGTTTTCTTTTTTGTGTGGCATCTTTGTCAGGTTTTGGTATTAAAGTGATGGTGGCCTCACAGAATGTGTTTGGAAGTTAACCTTCCTCTGCAATTTTCTGGAAGAGTTTGAGTAGGATAGGTGTTAGCTCTTCTCGAAATTTTTGGCAGAATTCAGCTGTGAAGCCGTCTGGACCTGGGCTTTTGTTTGCTGGAAGATTTCTGGTTACAGTTTCAATTTCCGTGCTTGTGATGGGTCTGTTAAGATTTTCTATTTCTTCCTGGTTCAGTTTTGGAAAGTTGTACTTGTCTAAGAATTTGTCTATTTCTTCCATGTTGTTCAGTTTACTGGCATATAATTGCTGATAGTAGTCTCTTATGATCCTTTCTATTTCTGTGTTGTCTGTTGTGATCTCTCCGTTTTCATTTCTAATTTTATTGATTCAATTTTTCTCTCTTTGTTTCTTGATAAGTCTGGCTAGTGGTTTGTCAATTTTATTTATCNTTCTTCCTGGTTCAGTTTTGGAAAGTTGTACTTGTCTAAGAATTTGTCTATTTCTTCCATGTTGTTCAGTTTACTGGCATATAATTGCTGATAGTAGTCTCTTATGATCCTTTCTATTTCTGTGTTGTCTGTTGTGATCTCTCCGTTTTCATTTCTAATTTTATTGATTCAATTTTTCTCTCTTTGTTTCTTGATAAGTCTGGCTAGTGGTTTGTCAATTTTATTTATCCTTTCAAAGAACCAGCTTTTGGCTTTGTTGATTTTTGCTATGGTCTCTTTTGTTTCTTTTGCATTTATTTCTGCCCTAATTTTTATGATTTCTTTCAAAAATAAATTTTAAAAATTACAGTAAAATATTACTTAAGAAAATTAGAAATAATTGGCATCGGAAGAGAAAAGAGCCATACAAAATAGTACAGAACACAAGAATATTTTCAGCACTATATATATGCTTGATATATAAAAAAAAAGTTTTTGTTTTGCCAATCACTGGGGAGAGATAGGCTTATAATTTAATTATGCTTGGACAATTAATTATCATGTACACGATTCAATTCTAGGTGGGTTGAAGAAAATAACAACTTACGTGAAGAGGAAAAGTAAACTTTTTTGAAGATAATATATATAACTATATATATGACCTCAGCCTAATGAAGAACCTCTCATTACAAGATTTCAAATGCTCAACCCATGAAGGGATGCAATAAATGTAAAATTCTATTTATTAACTCAACAAATTCTCCTTGAGTACTCTGTGTTCCAGTCATTGTGCTATGGACGCATCAGTGAATAAAACTCTTTTATTTTCCCTTGTGGAATTTACGTTCTAGTTAGATGTTTGCAATATATGTGTCTCAGTACATTGGTGCTGCTATAACAAAACACCATAGACTATAATGACTTACAACAATAAAAATGTATCCCTCACAGTTCCAGAGGCTGGAAAGTCCAAGATAAAAGCACTGNGAATAAAACTCTTTTATTTTCCCTTGTGGAATTTACGTTCTAGTTAGATGTTTGCAATATATGTGTCTCAGTACATTGGTGCTGCTATAACAAAACACCATAGACTATAATGACTTACAACAATAAAAATGTATCCCTCACAGTTCCAGAGGCTGGAAAGTCCAAGATAAAAGCACTGACAGACTCAGTGGCTGCTGCCTGCGTGTTTCCTGCTTCACAGAGGATGCTCTTTTCACTGTGGCAGAAAGGAGAGATCCCACTGGGCCTGCTTTATAAGGGTACTAACCAGAGATCAAATTGCCAACATCTGCTGGATCATCGAAAAAGCAAGAGAGTTCCAGAAAAACATCTNAATTTTCTGTTTAGTTGATCTGTCCATAGGTGTGAGTGGGGTATTAAAGTCTCCCACTATTATTGTGTCAAGCTAGGCTTTTGCAGTGTATGAACCGAGAACTTCCAGATGTACAAGCTGAATTTAGAAAAGGCAGAAAAATGAGAAATCAAATTGCCAACATTCACTGGATCATAGAAACAGCAAGGAGATTCCAGAAAAACATCTACTTCTACTTCCCTGGTGGCTCAAATGGTAAAGAGTCTGCCTGCAGTGTGGGAGACCGGGCTTCAATTCCTGGGTCGGGAAGATCCCCTGGAGAAGGAAATGACAAACCACTCCAGTATTCTTGCCTGGAAAATCCCATGGATGGAGGAGCCTGGCAGTCTACAGCCCATGGGGTCCCGAAGAGTTAGACATGACTGACTGACTTCACTTTCACTGCTTCAGTGATCACACTAAAGCCTTTGACTGGGTGGGTCATAACAGACTGTGGAAAATTCTTATAGATGGGAATACCAGACTTACCTGTAAGTCTGGACAAGTAAATACAAGTAAAGACAAGTAAATACAAGTAAAGACAAATAAATACCTTACTTGTCTCCTGAGAAACCTGTATGCAGGTCAAGAAACAACAGTTAGAATTGGACATGGAACGCCTGACTGGTTCAAAATTGTGAAAGGAGTATGTCAAGGCTGTATATTGTCACTGTGCTTATTTAACTTATATGCAGAGTATATCATGTGAAATGCCAAGCTGGATGAATCACAAACTGGAATGAAGGTTGCTGGGAGAAATATCAACAACCTCAGATATACAGGGGCTTCCCTGGTGGCTCAGACAGTAGAGAATTTGCCTGCAATATGGAAGACCTGGGTTTGATCCCTGGTTTGGGAAGATTCCCTGGAGGAAAGCATGGCAACCCACTCTGGTATTCTTGCCTGGACAATCTCCATGGACAGAGGAGCCTGGTGGGCTACAGTCCTTGTGGTTGCAAAGAGTTGGACATGACTGAGGGACTACGCANGAGAATTTGCCTGCAATATGGAAGACCTGGGTTTGATCCCTGGTTTGGGAAGATTCCCTGGAGGAAAGCATGGCAACCCACTCTGGTATTCTTGCCTGGACAATCTCCATGGACAGAGGAGCCTGGTGGGCTACAGTCCTTGTGGTTGCAAAGAGTTGGACATGACTGAGGGACTACGCACAGATATGCAGATGACACCACTCTAATGGCAGAAAGCAAAGAGGAACTAAAGAGCCTCTTAATGAGGGTGAAAGAGGAGAGTGAAAAAGCTGGCTTAAAATACAACATTCAAACAACTAAGATGATGGCATCTGGTCCCATCACTTCATGGCAAATAGATGGGGAAACAATGGAAGCAGTGACACACTTTATTTTCTTTGGCTCCAAAAGTACTGCAGATGGTCACTACAGCCATGAAAGATGCTTGCTCCTTGACAGGAAAGCTATGACAAACCTAGACAGCATATTAAAAAGCAATAACATCACTTTGCCAACAAAGGTCTGTATAGTCTCAAAACTATGGGTTTTACAGTAGTCATGTACAGATGTGAGAGTTGGACCATAAAGAAGTCTGAATACTGAAGAATTGATGCTTTCGAATTGTGGTGCTGGAGAAGACTCTTGAGAGTTCCTTAGACTGCAAGGAGATAAAACCAGTCAATCGTAAAGGAGATCAGTCCTGAATATTCATTGGAAGGACTGATACTGAAGCTGAGACTCCAATACTTTGGCCACATGATGCAAAGAACTGACTCACTGGAAAAGACCCTGATGCTGGGAAAGATTGAAGGCAGGAGGAGAAGGGGAGGACAGAAGATGAGATGGTTGGATAGCATCACCAACTCGATGGACATGAGTTTGGGCAAGCTCTGGGAGTTGGTGATGGACAGGGAAGCCTGGCATGCTTCAGTCCATGTGGTTGCAAAGAGTCAAACACAACTGAGTGACTGAACTGAACTGAGGCAATGGAGAAAAAAAGAAAAAAGAGCTCTGGGGACTTCCCTGGTGGTCCAGTGGCTAAGACTCCTCACTCCCAATGCAGGTGGGCCCCAGGTTCAACCCCTGTTTGAGGAACTAGAGTCCCCATGCCACAACTAAAGATTCCCTCATGCCACAACTAAGATCAAAGATCCTGCATGCCATAACTAAGACCTGAGGCAGCCAAATAAATAAATTAAAATAAGAACAGCTCTGTTGTTTGACCTTGTGATGACGGCTATGGAAGGAGATGTAAGGAACTCACTTGTACATGAACCTGAGTCCTGTTTCTCTTTTCTCTTATAAAGCCCAGCTGGCCAGAGCCATCTTCTTGTACCCTTCTGACTGCTATCCAGAGGCAGTGCCGAGCTGCCAGCCTGCCTCAATACCCAGCTCCCTAACCCAGATCAATAGCTCTGGACCCAGCTGTTGACATAGATTTCTTTTTCCTCTGGAGCTTCCTTTTCCACTTACTATGAAAACACATCCTTTGTTTCATCCTTTGTGTCTTTTGTTCAAGGGAGAGGTAGATAGAGACTTACTTTTCTTTGGATCTCACTTATCTCAGTTTCCCCTCTAGATCAAGATTCTTGGGCCTGAAATAGGAGGAGGTTATGCTAAAGAAGCTGCAGTTCTCATAACAGCTCTAATTTTGTCTGGGGCCTGTGCTTCAAACAGTCTATGCATATCAGTTATGTATCCATGTCTGAATGCCACCATGTCAGTGTCTGGTATCCCTTGATTTTGAAAGTGAGAGTATATGTAAGAGGTGTGTTTTGTATGTCTAGAGTCTGAAATATTGGTATGTTGGGGCCTCCCTGGTGGCTCAGTGGTAAAGAATCTGCCTGCCAATGCAGGGGACATAAAGATCCCACATGCCATGTGCCACAACTATTGAGCCTGTGCTCTAGAGCCCAAGAGCCTCAGGCCTTAGAGCCTGTGCTCCGCAACAAGAGAAGCCACCGCAGAGAAGCCCGTGCGTTGCAACTAGAGAGTAGCCCCGACTCCTCGCAACTAGAGAAAACCCTGCATGGCAATGAAGACCCAGCACAGCCAAAAATAAATTCATAAATTAATTTTTAAAATAAAAAAGATTGGCATGTAAATATTAGACATTTACCTGCAGATCTACCCTTTGTGTGGTGATGGTGGGGGGTGGGTATGTGGATACAGCTCATTGCAGTTGAATATTATGTTTACACCATCGCACCAAATGTCCCTGCCCCATAGCTTCATGCTGATGTCTGAAAAGGAGCAAGTGTGACACTGATCAAGACAAACCATAAATTATCAATTTCAAAATGAATATTAATTCCCTAGTGATAGTTTTGGGGCACTGGTTCAGTGGCACCTGCCAAGGCAGGAGACTCAGGTTCGATCCCTGCGTTGGGAAGATCCCCTGGAGAAGGGAAATGGCAACCCACTCTAGTATTCCTATCTGGGAAACCACGGGCAGAGGAAGGAGCCTGGGGGCTACAGTCCATGGGGTTGCAAAAGAGCCAGACACAACTTAGCAACTAAACAACAACAATGACTGTTTCCACGCTGTTATATTAATATTACTTTCCTAAAAAAGCTAATTCAGCATAAGCTCAGGGCTGGCTCTTGCTCATGCATCGTGCCGCTGGTTGGCAGACTTGGCTTTGCAAGGAGATTGCGAGAAATGAGGGCTGTTGTAGTGGAAGCACACTTGGGCTTTTGTGAGGAGGGTACAAATTGCATCCTTCTCAGGACCTGAAACTGTGGACACCAGGAGGCCGAATGCCTCTGCAGGGGAGGTTGATTACTTTTCCTAGAGGTAAAAATGACTCAGTGATCAGGCTTTGGTGGGAGCTTTGAGTGGGGCACTGGTCATACTGGATGAT
>SJYA01004038.1:1575155-1594180 GCA_006410615.1 Neotragus moschatus | reverse complement strand
TACTGGATGATACAAGGCCCAGCAGACAGCATGGCCACCGAGAGGCTGGCCTTCTCTGGGATGAATTCTGTGCTTTCTTGGGCTGGCCACTCCACTGCTCTGGGCCTGTGTCCCAAATCTGTAAAATGAAGGGTGTGAACTGATGACCTTCGCAGTGTGGAGACCACCAGGGTTTCTTCCTTTAAGCTGGGTACAGAAGACAAAGGCACTTTGCTTGGAAGAGCCACAGGATCCAATGGGACTGGTTCTCTGTGATTGATTATTACCGAAGGGCTCTGGGAATATTCATCTCATTTGTCAAATGAAGATATCTTTTTGTTTTAAATTTCTTATTTTATATTGGAGTATAGTTGATTAACAATGTTGTGATAGTTTCAGGTGTACAGCAAAATGAATCAGTTATACCTGAAATGAAGAAATCTTGTGTGAGGGTTACACAAAGGAAAATCAGAATATGCCTTTTGAGAAAAACTACCTGGCTGATACAGGGCAACTAAGCCTGTGTGCCACAACTACTGAGCTCACAAGCCACAACTACTGAAGCCCATGAGCTCTAGACCCTGTGCTCCCCAACAAGAGAAGCCACCACAATGAGAAGCCTGCACACCACAACTAGAGAGTAGCCCCCACCTGACACAACTAGAGCAAAGCTCACATAGCAATTAAGACCCAGCAGAGCCAAAGAAATAAAATTATTAAAAAATTTCTCTTAAAAACAACCTGGCTTTCATTCATGTTGATATATGACAGAAATCAAACCAATACTGTAAAACAATCATCAATCAATTAAAAATAAATAAATATTAAAAAAGAAAAAGAAAACAACCTGGCTGAGGCAAGGATTCCCTCTCCCTGGGACACCCTAGTGCTTTGGTTTAACAGAAGGAAGTGTAAGGAAGGTCTCCAATGAATCCCAAAGTGAAAGTAAAGTCAGGCAGCATTCTTAGGATGAAGGTTATGTAATGAGGGTTATGTTGTCATAGTAACTGACCCCTGAGGTGTCCACTCAAGGTTTTCAAAACCCTAGTTCATGTCGTGGGCTACACAAAGTCAAATGAGACCAACTGGGCTTCCCAGTCCGGAAATCCAGTGAAGAACTCTATTTTATCTCCACTTCCAGGATTCCAACATTTCCTACATGGATCACTTTAGCACCAAATGATTGCCTGGTAAAACAGTACTTCCGTGTATGTGCTCAGTTGTTGTTCAGTAGCATCTGGCTCTTTGTGACCTCATGGACTGTAGCCCACCAGGCTCCTCTGTCCATGGGATTCTCCAGGCCAGAATACTGGAATGGGTTGCTATTTCCTTCTCCAGGGGATCTTCCCCACCCAGAGACTGAACCTGCATCTCCTGCGTTGGCAGGCGGATTCTTTACCACTGAGACACCTGGGAAGCTAGGATGCTGGAGGAGGATACAACCCTTAATCTGTTCTTTGCTGGTGTGTCACTCAGTTTGGTTTAGAACAGTTTATGTGCTCAGAGCTGCCCAAATATAAGCCCAACACCCCATTATCAGAACTCAAGTAAGTATACTTCTATTCTTAAAAAAAATATAACACCTCAGAACAAACTCTATTCCCCTTCTTTGTATACATTTAAGGTAGCTATTTAAAAATTCACTTTTCACAGCTGTCTCAAAGGAGACGTATTATTGGATATGAAACAACTTTAGAAGCTTTAGAAAGCAAGATATAAAGTTTTTTTAAAAGTAATTTTTAGATTATTGTAAGATGCTGATACTACTCCTGTCTTTCCAAGATTGTTTATAGCTTTTCAGCCAAAAGTAACCTCAAGAAAGACCACCGATCTTGAGTAAACCTATTTGATGGTAGCCAGTGTCAAAGACCGGAGAGGGCAATGGCACCCCACTCCAGTACTCTTGCTTGGCAAGTCCCATGGATGGAGGAGCCTGGTGGGCTGCAGTTCGTGGGGTTGCTAGGAGTCACGTGTGGAGAAAAAAGAACACTCCTACACTGTTGGTGGGAATGCAAAATAGTACAGCCACTACGGAGAACAGGGTGGAGATTCTTTAAAAAACTGGAAATAGAACTGCCATATGACTCAGCAATCCCACTGCTGGGCATACACACCGAGGAAACCAGAATCGAAAGAGACACGTGTACCCCAATGTTCATCGCAGCACTGTTTATAATAGCCAGGACATGGAAGCAACCTAGATGTCCATCAGCAGATGAATGGATAAGAAAGCTGTGGTACATATACACAATGGAATATTACTCAGCCATTAAAAAGAATACATTTGAATCAGTTCTAATGAGGTGGATGAAACTGGAGCCTATTATACAGAGTGAAGTAAGTCAGAAAGAAAAACACCAATATAGTATACTAACTCATATATATGGAATTTAGAAAGATGGTAACGACCTTATATGTGAGACAGCAAAAAAGACACATATGTAAAGAACAGTCTTTTGGACTCTGTGGGAGAAGGAGAGGGTGGGATGATTTGAGAGGGTAGAAACGTGTATATTATCATATGTGAAGTGGATCGCTGGTCCAGGTTTGATGCATGAGACAGGGTGCTCAGGGTTGGTGCACTGGGAGGACCCTGGGAGATGGGATGGGGAGGGGGGTTCTGGATGTGAAACACGTGTGCCCGTGACTGATTTGTGTTGATGTATGGGAAAAACCACTACAATATTGTAAAGTAATTAGCCTCCAATTATAATTTTTTTAAAAAAAGGAAAAAAAATTAAAAAAAAAGTTCCTTCCATCTGAAGGAGATAGTCAATATGAGTAAGTTGGATTTTTAAACAGGTTTCCCTCAAGACAAGGCAGGCCTGATTATGGAGGGCCCAGGGGGCTTGTGGCTTGTCTTACTGGGACATAAGAATTGCTGACACCCTGGACACTGCCTTGATATTTCAGCCTACAAAGGTGAGGAAAATTTAGCTTACCTGGGTCCAAGTTCACCACCACCAGTCCAGCAGCCTGCATCCATCACTGCACTCACATAGGCACCATGAAGCAAAGCTAATAAATTCATCTGGGGTTTTTGGATAAATACTCTCTTAATACAGCCTATGGTTTTCTACAGTCTCAAATGGTAATCTCATAACCTACAAATTAGTCATTGCTGCCTGAGCAAACAAAAAAGTATTTCAAGTGAACACAGGTAAAGAATCTGGCCTGAACTGAATGCTCCCCCGACCCCATACCAAACAGATTCCACAAAACCCACCTCTTTAAAATAATACCATCAAAAATATATCTTTTGATGTTAGAAAGTCCTCAAGAGGATATTCACTCATAAAGTTCAATTTGAGCCCCATCCACCAGGTGTATTGTTTGACTGTATGCAATTCTCTTAAACTGTTCACTCTTAGCTCAGTGCCACTTTATTCAAAACTGCTTCAATTTTTAGACAAATTTCCAGTTTGTACACCTTGCTCCTACTCTCCACCATGACGTCACTATTTTAGCAATAATTTCAGGCTGACACATCATAGCACACCAAACATTAAGTGGTAGGGCTAGGACTTCCCTGGTGGTCCAGTGGCTAAGACTCCCCACTCCCAATGCTGGGACCTGGGTTCAATCCCTGGTTAGGGAACTAGATCCCACATACCCCCGACTAAGACCTGGTGCAACCAAATAAATATTTTTTAAAAAGATGTAGGGCTATTGCTTTCTACACTGCTTTACTGAAGACTAAAAACAATGGCAGGAGTCCCCTGCACTTGGACTTTTAAGCTGTCTCCCCATATCAGTCTCAGCCTAACTAAACAGACACTTACGCATATAGTGTATGTGAATTATTCCCTAACTCCAGTGCCTGAATATAAATTCACTCATTTAGCTAAGAACTTTTTGGTAATTTAAGTAATAGAGTTGAACCCTCTCATAACCTAGATCCTTAATACATTAATGTGCACTTCCCAGATCAGACCCAGCCCCAACATGACTCCACAAAGTGCTCAATAAAGGATACCAGGAATAAAAGGATAAATAATAAAAGGATATCAGTTCAATAAAGGAAATTGAACTTTATTATGTTTAATTTTTCACAGGAAATAGGAACAACAGTGATTTCCTTTTCTTGCTCTTTTAGGAAATCACATTACTTCTGATAATATTTGTTAAACATGGAAAAGGCATCAAAAAAAGAAAAACAAACTTGAGGATGTCTAGGACGAATGTGCCCAAGACTTGAAGCAGGTTTTATAATTGCTGCCCTTACAAATTGTTGTTTTCAGGCTTGCTGAACTGCACTTTGGTTTCGCTCTCATCGATTGGAATCGCAAGCTCTTTCCTAAGGGGAGAAAATGGCAAATATTCAGTATTTGGAGTTGTGGACCAAATCAGATATACCATGTACATTTTATGCTTGTTTTAAAATGTGTATTCTCCCAAATGCCCAGGGACCATAGTTCCAGGGTCTCTTTAGGGAGAATTTTCCTTTGTGCGCAAAATTTATGGGAGCGCGGAAAAACTCAGTATTCAATATTAAGCGTTTTTAATGCACTATTTAAGAATCAAGATTAAATGCACAGAGACTTCCCTGGTGGTCCAGTGGCTAAGACTTCTCGCTCCCCAGGCAGGGGGAGCAGTTCAATCCCTAGTCAGGGAGCTAGATCCCACAGGCCGAAACTAAAGATCGCGCATGCCGCCACCAAGACCAGGTGAAACCAAATAAATATTTAAAAACTAAACGCGCAAAATTGTACAACCTCCAAATTAAATAAAATTTTACATAAAGGCAAGATTCAATCCTGCGCTTGCACAACGGGGTCTCACTCGCCTTCCACTGCCCTAAACGCCGATCCAATGAAACGTTATTCACCGAAACCTACGTTTCCGGAGTTAATTCACTTACTTTACTGCACCGCCCCAAACCGGGAGCCCAAGGGCGGGCAGCCTCCAAGGGTCTCGAGCCCCCCACCGAGTTCAGGCTCTGGGGGAATAGACAGCGCCAAAGGCGTCGGGAGAAGAGCCCTGACGTCGCAGAAAATTTTGGGCGCCTCCAGAGCAAGCCACTTACCGAGCGAACACATTGGGGTACTGGCTGCGCTGGAAAACGGTCTCCAGCTCGTTCAGTTGCAGCCGGCGGAACGAGCAGCGGTGGAAGCGTGGCTGCCTGTCCGAGGGCTGCGGATCCTCCGCGTCCGCCTGCATCGGCTCCTGTGGAAACTCCTCCTCGTCGCCGTCGCCGCCGCCGCTGCCGCCCTTCTGGATCTCGTCGACCACGGGGTCGGGAGCTCCCGCCCCAACTTGGCCCTGTTCTCCTGCTGTTTCTGCTGCCGCCGCTCCCGGCTCAGGTTCTGATCCCGACTCCTCCTCGACGGCGGCACTTGCTGCAATGCCCGAGACCTCGGGGGGGTTCATCTCTGGAAAGGAAAAAGACAAGAACTCTGGGCGTCGGAGCGCCGAGTGTGCCGGGCGGCGGGAGTCGCAGGCCCGCGACCTGAGAGGCGACGGCGACCGTGCCGCAGCCGCGTCCCGTCCACTCGCCTCGCCCAGGGAAAGGGCCTTTTCCTCGAGTTCGCCAGAGCACCTATCCCGCTCCCGGCACTGACCAGGTTCTTCCTGGAGCTCGTCGATGCCCGGGCTGAGGTAACCGGAGTCTTCGTGTTGGTTTCTGGGCTCACGGTCCATGTCGCTAGCGCTGTCCAACCAGCTGTGTGGTTCGGCCGACTCTGCGCTGCTGACTGCGGCGATCCAGAGGTCCGGTTCGCGGCGTTGGGAGTTTATAGCTGGTCTGTGGCCGTTGACGCCCACGCCGACGCGCTAGCTATTCGGCGTCGACCACGCGACTCCCCAATAACGGCGCGTGCGGTGGGCGTAGCCGTTGGGGCATGCACGTGGACAGGGCGTGGCCATAGAGTAGAGGGATGCGAGTGGGGAGAGTCCCGGCAGGGGGCGAGCGGGTGGGGGCGCGCGAGCTCCCACTTGTGGCTGAGCTGAATACTCCCGGCTATTGCCTTGGGTCAGTCCTGAACTAGGGGCTTCTCCGGATTGTGGGAGCTGATTTGGGATGGGAGAGGGGGTTGGGAATGAGAACTCAATGTGGCGTCCCGGGAGCCTGCGAGAAATGTTGGGAGAATGTCTCTCCGCCTGGCCCTCGATGGGCTCAGGCGTGTTGCCATTAGTTCCTCCCCAACCCCCCACCCCGCCCGCGGAGCGGGAGACGCAGAGATGGGACTGGAGAAACCGTGGGGCCCCGGCAACCCCAGCCGGCTGAGACGACAGTCGTCCCCCCTTGTCGCATGAGCTCTGAGAACGACTCCCCTCTGAGAAGTCGGTAATTAATGGATGGGACTGATTCTGTTCCATTCGCTCTCAAAGTCCACGAAACGGGCTAGTGATTCAGACAGAAAGATTAGGTGGGAGACTACTTGCTGGGTTTCCGCAATAAGGCACTAAAAGCAGAGCCTGTCTCGTCCCCTGGGGAGTACTGGGGGCAGGACTCGGGGCTGTATTTGCAGAGCGCACAGTGTGCTCGGACGCCTGCTGCGAGAAANTAGGTCATACCTGAATGGCCTAGTGGTTTTCCCTACTTTCTTCAATTTAAGTCTGAATTTGGTAATAAGGAGTTCATGATCTGAACCACAGTCAGCTCCTGGTCTTGTTTTTGTTGACTGTATAGAGCTTCTCCATCTTTGGCTGCAAAGAATGTAGTCAATCTGATTTTCATGTTGACCATTTGGTAATGTCCATAAACTCACCCATTAAAAACAATTGATCATTATGTCAATCAATGGACAAACCCTGTGGATATTTTATGATGGATAAGGAAGAGAGACAGCTACTGCAAGGGAGAAATGAAAAAGGGCAGAGACACAGAAGAGGGTAAAGGCTCCCCCTGAGAGTGAATACCTGATTGGTTAACAAACTACTTACCTTGAGATAAGGAAAGTGCTCATCTTTGACTTGGAGCCAGAGGGGATGTTATCACCGACTACGAAAATACTAATGGGCTCTCAAGGATTTGGAACAGCAGTGTCCTATACTTGAAAAGAGGGTGCATCTTTTTGTTTTCCACTTTGATATTTATTTGGGGGCAACATTCTGAGTCTCTCTGACAGAAAATCCCCTCACCCCTGAAGAGGAAAAGTTAAAATTTTACATAGCCTCTTGCTCCTTCTGCCTCTGTAACTCAGCTTGCTCCTTGCAAAATCTGGATCATGTAGGTCTCAGAAAGTGGGAACTCACAATACTAGGAACTGGAGCTTATCTCACTCACCCTTGTCCTGCTCTTTGCAATCACCCAGCCCCTGCAAACCCACAAACCTGCTTAATCATGCCTGTCTGTGTATAAAAACTCTGTAACCCCTTTGTTTGGGGCTCAGAGCTTGGAGTGTTAACTCCTCTAGGCCCGCTGGTGTAATAAACCTGAGTTCTCCAACTCTCCAAGTGTGGTGCGTGGTTTCTTGGGTACTGGTTTCTGCAACATTTCTGGAAGCCCCAGTGAGATTCCAACCATGCCAGCCCCTTGAGTTGCCCGAGTGGTGGCTCAGCCAGGCTGGAGCCAAGGAACCCTGAGACAAACGAGAAGGCGCGCCACCTGATGGTATTCCGGGTTCTCTTTTGGACCAGTGTTCTGACTCTCTGGATGGCTTGAGTCCTGACCAGACTCATTGGAGGGATGGAGCAACTCACCAGGAATGGCCACAGCATAAGGTAAGGCCCTGGGCCTGGTCCCCAGTCAGGACCTACCCCAAGGGGTAGAAGAGGAGACTGATTACCTCCTTGGGCTCCCAGGAAGGGCGCATTAGATAGGGAGAACTGGGGACTCATGAGAAGGGAGGCTTTGTGATAGCCTCTGAATGACTGTGAGTGCATGATTGCTAATTGAACAGTGAGAGACATTTTTCTTTCTGGAAACTGCAAAACCAATTCTTTTTGCATATGCAATTAAAAACAACTAGCTTGGAAACAACTAGGAAAAAGCTTGAAGTGAACCCTTTCCATGTCCTTGAAATACACAGCCAACTTTGCCTGAGACCTCAGCCTTGGGCAAATTAGAACTTCAAGCAAAGAAAAAAAATGGGGTCAAAGAGATATTTTGAATCTCAAACAGAAAACTATAAGATCTTTGTCAGTCTGTCTGTCTAGATTTATGTATGTCTCAGTGTATGCCTTTTGTTTTTTTTCTGATAATATTGTTGAAGTTGTAAATGAGTTCTAATTAAATTGGCCTAAAGAAAAGTAAGCACTTACAAATCAAACAATTAAAATACAAGAAAAATTAACCTAAATAAACTTCAGATTCACATGATCTGGGAAATATTCAATATTAAATATCTAGTATTAATGTTTGTTTGCTAATCTAATAAGGAAAGTAGGGTGTATGTTTTTAATAAAGAAGGTACAAAAATAAAATTATATTTTATAAAAGAAAAAAAAGTAGATCTGACTTACAGGTGGTTGTTACAGAAAGTGTTTAAAAAGTTTGTGGAAAGTGGACCCTGAAAAAAGTTTTGTGCATGGTTAGGACTAAGTTTAAAATAAATTTAATTAAGTTTACCTAAATGAGTTTAAAGTAAGCTGGTGCAAAACTTGAATTTGGCCTTTCTCTCTGTTAAGAGGACATACTTTCTTCAAAGGCTAAACTGCTTTTAATAATAGATTTAAGTTTCTTTACCTTTTAATTGATCTGTTCTATATTTACCTTTGAAATCTTTTGTTAACTTTGGCTAAGTAAATAACTCATTTTACAGTAACTTATATGATCCTACCTGACTAAGTATTATAAACCCTTTTGACATTTATTGACAAAACTTCCTAAATAACTTGATTTCTAGCTAACTTTGGGGTGCTTCAGAGGGCCCCTGAGACATCCCAAAGAGCTATTAAGCTACCTGGGTTCATTGGACATGTTAAATTACATGAGAAGTACTGTTGAAGGGGTGATAAAGCTTTTCGGGTTATACCATATGGTTGATGTTACTAACATAGATATCCTAAAATTATGTGAAATTCATATAGATCTGATAATGCCCTGATAAAATATGGTCAATTATAATTCTAGTTATCATATTAAAGTGTTATGACCAGGTTTCTTTGTCAATTGCAATAGAATCAGATTTTAAACATGCCTTCTATGGTTTTACTCTCATGCCTTTAGAAGAATACTGCTAGTTCTTCAAAATTTATGGAAAAGACTTTCTAAAGATTAAGCAGATAAACAAACTTTGTTATTAACCATAAGCTGGTACCAGACTGGAAGCTGGTTTTTTCTCTGTTTAGGGAACAAAGTTTTCTTAGAATGCAGCTTTTGATAACAGATTATGAGTTTCTTTGCATTTAAGTGATTCATATTTGTTTTTAAAATCTTTTTGTTAATTTGATAAAGTAAATAAACATTATTTAAGATTATGGTACACGTAGACAAAGCTCATTCTGCTTCTACAAAAAATAACCCCTCACAATAAGACTTTTGCTATACTGATGTCCTTAAAATATGGCAATAGTCTGCTCCTAAATCAGGAAATTAAAAATGGATAAACAACAGCTAAAAATCAAAGAGCCAGGGCTATGGGAAATCCAAGATGGCCACTTGGCTTTCCCTGACTTCCTGACAGATCTCATTTTCATTTGATGGGTTAAAGCCTTCCCTGGCTACAGTGTTAATACCCTCACAATGAGTTCTTCACAAAAAGGAAAAAATATGTTTCACTGAATATTAAGTTCTAGTTTTGTTAATTAAGGTCTGCTTACTAAGACTCATTTCTAAGATAGTTCCTTGTTATGTTATATTGCTAAAAAGGTTAATTAAGTTATTAAAAAGGACACTCTAAGATTGTTTCTAAAGCTTATCTAAGTAACCAATCTTTGGATAAAGGTCAGATGCTCCATGATGTACAACCAGGAGATGAACACTTGGCTGTAATCATTTAACTGAGTCAGATGACCTGGGGTATACCGGGCTATACCCAGTGAAAGTTCTTGACTTAAATTCTTGCTTGTGACCTTACTAATAACTGCTAGCTACATTATTTTCTCTATAGCTTGCTTCAGATTATTTCTTACATTACCAATGTGTGACTGAGCCTGTGATAAAATGCTGATATGCAGTTCCATATGAGGTCAATAGTTGTAATTCTAAATGTGGGAAGAAGCACCAAGAGGAAATATTTTCCTGGACCAAGAGGGAAATAAGACAGGTATGGTCCAGAGACTTTTGCTACTTACAAGACTTGTCTAGTGACAACACATTGAGTGGCCTGGCAATGAAATCTTTGTTAGACCTGGGAATGAGCCTTCCCAGCACCGTGGGACACAGTGACCATGAAATGCCCCCAGAACATGATCAAATATGTGGCTATGAAGGGGCTCTGCTGACTGGAAGTTGGCCCTTGCCAGCTACCTCTACAAAGATTAAATCATGACCACTATAAGATGCTGATCTTCCACACTCCCTTGAAAGGAGTTCAGGGTGGAGGCAAAAAATAAGGCACTCTGTGCCTTGGGAAAAACCCGGAAAACAGGCCTTCAGATCATCAGATGTTATCAGGTGAAGATTTTTATGAGTTCAAATTCTTGCATCTTTTCATCCTAGAGAAACACTAATGTCACTAACCAGTGTCTGGACCTGGTTCTCCTGGCTAGCCCCACAACAGCTTTTCTACATCTATTAATCTTTAACTATCTTGTTAAGTTTGTTTCTCCAAGTAGTAGTACAACAAGAATATCCCCTGGCCAACACCCAGACAGTGCTGGAACAAGCTGCCTTATCATTCTGTGGACTCTCACCTCTCTCCGTAAATACACCCTGAGGTCCTCAGGCTATTCTCCCTTTGAGATCTTATATGAGAGACCACCCCCAGTGATGAAAAGCTCAAGGGAGACCACCAACAACTCCCAACACCTCCAGGCCCTGAGAAAAGTCTTCTGCCATATCGCCCAATAAACCTTAGAAAGGACACTCATTCCTTTAGGCAACTGAGTTCATCCCTATCAGCCAGGAGATGAGGTACGGGTTAAAGATTAGGGGAAAAAAAACTACTTTAACGAGTTTGCACTGACCCTCACATGGTCGTCCTGGCAACCCCTACTGCTGTTAAAGTTATAGGTGTCATCCCTTGGATCCACCACACCAGAGTCAAGACGGCAGCTACTTCTTGTGATGAGGACACTTAGAAAGCAGTTTGGGGCCCCCAAAACCTCCTCAAGGTCCAATTCTAAAGACAATGGCCCTCACCCACAAAGGATGCTGAGCCCTGATGTAGTCACTCCTGAAGCTGACTAGTCAAGTACATCAGAAACTTGAGGATTCTTCAGCCTTGCTCCAGCCACACTTTGGCAGCTGACAGGTCAACGCATGCTGGAAGCTTGAGGATCTGGCTATCAAAATATCAATGGATTTTTCATTAACAGCCCTGGCCTCTATCCCTAATCAGTATTATTGCTATGCTCCTCATTACAGGACCAACTAGACTCCCTGGCTGAGATGGTTTTACAGAATAGGAGATGGCTAGACCTACTAACAACTGAAAATGGAGGACTCTGCCTCTTCTTGAATGAAGAATGCTGCTTTTATGAAAACCAATCAGGAATAGTCAGGGACATGGCCCAACAGCTAAGGAAAGGAATTATAAAAAGGAGAGAGGAACTAGCAAATTCCTGGGGTAATGGGAACAATATCTGGAGCTGGGCATCATGGCTTCTCACTTTAACTGATCCTCTCCTCATGTTCTTTGTGATGTTCCTGTTTGGCTCTTGTATTTTCAGTGCTATTACCCAGTTCATAACCTCTTGAATCCATAAAGTTACAAATGGGAATAGCTCAATATAGCCCCCTAAACAATGGAGAGCTCTGAACGTCCTACCAAAACATGAGATGATGCTTTCTACAATGAGTGATAGAAGCATCAAGAGGCGAATGAAGAGGAAAAGTTAAAATTACATAGCCTCCTGCTCCTTCTGCCTCTGTAACTCAGCTTGCTCCTTGCAAAATCTGGATCATGTAGGTCTCAGAAAGTGGGGACTCACAATACTAGGAACTGGAGCTTATCTCACTCACCCTTGTCCTGCTCTTTGCAATCACCCAGCCCCTGCAAACCCACAAACCTGCTTAATCATGCCTGTCTGTGTATAAAAACTCTGTAACCCCTTCGTTCAGGGCTTAGAGCTTAGAGTGTTAACTCCTCTGGGCCTGCCAGCATAATAGACCTGAGTTCTCCAACTCTCCGAGTGTGCTGCTTTGTTTTTCAAATACTGGTTTCTGCAACACCCCCACTCTTTACTTCCACTCCAGTGAACATTAGTTTGGGGTTTGGGTCATATTTTGATCCAGTCAGATTTAATAATGCAATGGATCATGGGAAGGAAAACATTCAGGAATAAAAAGTGAAGTCGCTCAGTCATGTCCAACTTTTTGTGACCCCATGGACAGTAGCCAACCAGGCTCCTCCATCCATGGAATTTTCCAGGCAAGAATACTGGAGTGGGTTTCCAATTCTTTCTCCAGGGGATCTTCTTGACCCAGGGATTGAACCTGGTTCTCCTGCATTGTAGGCAGACGCTTTACCATCTGAGCCACCAGGGAAGCCCAGGAATAAAAAGGTTAAAACTAAAAATGAGGTAAATAAATCCTTTGTATTTTNAATACTGGAGTGGGTTTCCAATTCTTTCTCCAGGGGATCTTCTTGACCCAGGGATTGAACCTGGTTCTCCTGCATTGTAGGCAGACGCTTTACCATCTGAGCCACCAGGGAAGCCCAGGAATAAAAAGGTTAAAACTAAAAATGAGGTAAATAAATCCTTTGTATTTTTCATCCTGTAAAAGATGGTTTTGGTTTGTATGTGATGTGATAACATTTTGCTCCTGTGGAAAAATATTTTCGCATTTTAATGTCCAGATTTCAAGATACGTACATTCATTGTTGCTGTTTAGTTGCTAAGTCATGTCTTGACTCTCTGCAACCCCATGGACTGTAGCTTACCAGGCTCCTCTGTCCTTGGAATTCTCCAGGCAAGAATACTGTAGTGGGTAGCCATTCCCTTCTCCAGGGGATCTTCCCGATCCAGGGATCAAACCCATGTCTCCTACACTGGCAGTTGGATTCTTTACCACTGAGCCAATGTTTGGGCTCAAGTTTTTATACTGAAAGAACATTCAGATAATGCAAGAGAAGCCTTAAATGAGCACCAAAAACATGACTCCAGGGACTTCCCTGGTGGTCCAGTGGTTAAAATGCCACACTTTCAATACGGGGGATATGGGTTTGATCCCTGATTGGGGAACTAAGCTCCCACATGCTGCATAGTGTGGCCAAAAAATTTAAAAAACATAACTCTGTTCATGGGTACCTTTTTTGGCAGAGCCTTAGGTCTTCATGGTGAAGAAATATGTCCAATTTAGGCTTTCATGGTGGTGAAATACGTTAGGGGAATTATGACTCAAGCCAGAGCACCAATAAAGCCACATGTTCAAGGGAAAGACCATCTTTTTTCTCTAGTAACAAATCTACTGAAAAACACAAAGGGAAACAGTATCCAAATCTCCATTAAGGAACACATCAGATGGTAGTTTCAGAGCCCTATTTACTTGGGAAGATCCTGGAGCAATTTCTCCATCCTCCCAACTTCAGAGAGCACTGGTTCTATTTAAATGATTGTCAGATTTCTGGTTCTCCCTTGGCTTATTTGGAAACCAGAACTTTATCAGTTTCCTGGAAGCATTAAGCATGTGTTTTCCCAAGGATGTATCCAAACTCACTCACCTGTCATGAACCTCTGCTAGAGACAGCAAAGAAAAAATCGTTTCTTAACCTGCCATTTGATGTGACATGTGGTGACAGAGGGCTTTTCAGGCAGAGATAGTGGTAAAGACCTCATCGGCCACTGCAGGAGATGTAAGAGATGCGGGTTCAATCCCTGGGTTGGGACGATCCCCTGGAGGAGGAAATGGCAACCCACTCCAGTATTCTTGTCTAGAGAATCGCATGGATAGAGGAGCTTGGCGCGCTACAGTCCGTAAGGTCAGAATGAGTTGGACACGAGCACACAACGTGGAGACAAAATGTTGTGAGGATTTTTGCAACAGGAGAATCCACCACCTTTCAGCTCTGTGACCTTCGGCAAGCCCCTTCAGTGCCCTGAGCCTCAGTTCCCCAAGGGTCCAATGAGGAGAGCTTATAAATGAAGTGCTTTATCAGTTCAGTTCAGTCGCTCAGTCGTGTCTGACTCTTTGTGACCCCATGAGTCGCAGCATGCCAGGCCTCCCTGTCCATCACCAACNAGGAGGAGAAGGGGACGAAAGAGGATGAGATGGCTGGATGGCATCACGGACTCGATGAAGGTGAGTCTGAGTGAACTCTGGGAGATGGTGATGGACAGGGAGGCCTGGCGTGCTGCGATTCATGGGGTCGCAAAGAGTTGGACACGACTGAGTGACTGAGCTGAACTGATATACAACTTTTTAGCCAAAATGAACATCTGCAAAGACAACCTACATCAGTTCTCTGTAGTTGTTGGTAGCCTGTTTCTAAAAGTTTTTTTTTTTATTAATCCAGGTTATTTGTTATGTCAGAATAATTGATTTTCTGATCTATTTCTGATCTGATTTATGTCTTTGGGATATTTGAAATGTACCTTGAGAGAAGTTCTCTTTGGGGCACTAATTAAATTGGGGGATTAATTTTAGAAGACCTATCTCTTGGCAAACCTAGACTAAGGGTAAATTATTAGCTACAGCAATGTTTTGCTTATTTCTTTTCTTTTTAAAGCTATATTTACTTATTTGGCTGTAGCAGGTCTTAGTTTTGGCACGTGGAATCTTTAGTGGTGGCATGCAAACTGTTAGTTGGGGCATGTGGGATCTAGTTCCCCGACCAGGATCGAACCTGGGGCCTCCTGAACCAGGAGCTCAGAATCTTAGCCAGTGGACCACCAGGGAAGTCCCTGTTTTGTTGATTTCTTATGCCTCATGCCACCTCTCTTAATTTATCTGGCATCTGAGAGAAGTAGAGACATGTTTTAAAAAAGAATGGAGACTTCACTGGCTGTTCATTGGTTAAGACTCCACACTTCTACTACAGGGGGCGTGGATTCGATCCCTGGTAAAGGAACTAAGATTCTGTGTGCTCCACTGCCCCCCCCCCCAAATAATAATAAAACTGTGTGATAAAGATACCAGCACTTACAGGATAGATATTCTCTCTCTCTCTCTCTCTTTTTTTTGTTTCTCCCAGGTAGCCTGAGCATTAAAAAAAAAAAAATGTTCTTCGTTAGTGTGTATCAGACTTGCTGTGAGTGTTGACTGGAGTATTTGTGCTGAGTATTCTTTGGCTTTCAGTTGCAGGTTGGAAAGGCTGAATGTGGTCCTTTCTACTGTAGCCAGAGTGGAGAAGGGCTTAGGAGTGGGTCTGACAATGTCCTGAAGCTTTTTTTGTACAGGCCCTGAAGTTTGAGGGTCCTTAAAGTACTGAGAAGCCTAATGTTGAGAAAAGGACAGTGATGGGACTTCCCTGGCGGTCTGATGACTAAGACTCCGCACTCCCAGGGCAGGGAGCTGGGTTCGATCCTTGGTCAGGGATCCAAGATCCAGCAGGTTGCAACTAAGACCTGGTGCAGCCAAATAAATATAAAAAATAAAAAATAAAAAATAAAAAAAAGGATAGTTGCCAATACTAGGAAATAAGAATTTTTGATTTCGAAATCATCTGGTGAGAATGACAGTGAGTATACATGGGAACATTCTCAACTTTCTCCCACTCCCAACAAGTCCTGATGTCTCTGGGTAGCAGTAACATCCTTCTCTCTGTGGAAGCCTGACATGATTACCACTTTGTGACATCTGACACTCACAAGTGAGAAAAATGGTGAGACGGAATAAAAACTAGAGCTTGTCTATCACTCAGTCATGTCCTTACAGCTCATGTCTTTACAGCTCAGCCACGAACTGTAGCCCGCCAGGCTCCTCTGCTCACGGGATTCTGCAGGCAAGAATACTGGAGTGGGCTGACATTTCCTTCCCCAGGGGATCTTCCTGACCCAGAGATCGAACCCACTTCTTTTCATCTCCTGCGTTGGCAGATGGATTCTTTACCACTGAGCCACCTGGGAAGCCCCCAAAATTAGTGGACACTGATTAGTGGCAAAGAGTGTATGCTTTCCTGAGAAAACAGTCTCCTTCATGTGTGAGCACAGGAGTGCTTTGAAACTGGTCTTTGATTAACTTCCATGAGAGGAAATTCTTATGTAACCACAGCACCTTATCTGTAGTCACTGCAATCTTTAATCACTTTTAATATCAAACTTCATTTAAGGAGCCTCACATTACTAAAGATTACTCAACAAGAAGGGTTCAGCTGAGAGGAAATTAGTGCTTTTTGAAAAGTAGGCCTGGTTTTCACTCTCCTAAATTTACTTTTTTTCTTACCTTGGTCATTTCACACAAAGGAAACAATATGAATAAAGCAAAGGCATGACTGCTTCTTCGCAGAGTGATTATTGTGGAGCATTGCTTGGGAAAACATCTCCTTATTCTTGCTTGGAGCACCATTAAACCAAGAGGTTCCCTTTTAGTGTTTAAGAGCATAAATTGGATGTTGAAGGTGACAATAAATCTGAAGTTGTGATAGTACATCATGAGAAACGCTGGGCTGGAAGAAGCACAAGCTGGAATCAAGACTGCAGGAGAAATATCAGTAACCACCCTTATGGAAGAAAGTGAAAAAGAACTAAAGAGCCTCTTAATGAAAGTGAAAGAGGAGAGTGAAAAAGTTGACTTAAAGTTCAACATTCAGAAACCTAAGATCATGGCATCTGGTCCCATCACTTCATGGCAAATAGATGGGGAAACAGTGGAAACAGTGGCTGACTTTATTTTGGGGGGCTCCAAAATCACTGCAGATGGTGACTGAAGCCATGAAATTAAGATGCTTATTCCTTGGAAGGAAAGTTATGACCAACCTAGATAGCATATTAAAAAGCAGAGACTACTTTGTCAACAAAGGTCTGTCTAGTCAAGGCTATGGTTTTTCCTGTGGTCATGTATGGATGTGAGAGTTGGACTATAAAGAAAGCGAGTGCCACAGAATTGATGCTTTTGAACTGTGGTGTTAGAGAAGATTCTTGAGAGCCCCTTGGACTGCAAGGAGATCCAACCAGTCCGTCCTAAAGGAGATCAGTCCTGGGTGTTCATTGGAGGGACTGATGTTGAAGCTGAAACTCCAATATTCTGGCCACCTGATGCGAAGAGCTGACTCATTGGAAAAGACCCTGATGCTGGGAAAGATTGAGGNAAGCAGAGACTACTTTGTCAACAAAGGTCTGTCTAGTCAAGGCTATGGTTTTTCCTGTGGTCATGTATGGATGTGAGAGTTGGACTATAAAGAAAGCGAGTGCCACAGAATTGATGCTTTTGAACTGTGGTGTTAGAGAAGATTCTTGAGAGCCCCTTGGACTGCAAGGAGATCCAACCAGTCCGTCCTAAAGGAGATCAGTCCTGGGTGTTCATTGGAGGGACTGATGTTGAAGCTGAAACTCCAATATTCTGGCCACCTGATGCGAAGAGCTGACTCATTGGAAAAGACCCTGATGCTGGGAAAGATTGAGGGCAGGAGGAGAAAGGGATGACAGAGGATGAGATGGTTGGATGGCATCACCCACTCAATGGACATGGGTTAGGGTGAACTCCAGGAGTTGGTGATGGACAGCGAGGCCTGGCATGCTGTGATTCATGGGATCACAAAGAATTGGACATGACTGAGCGACTGAACTGAACTGAATGGAGCTGGGAAAGAGTGAAGAATATGCTTTCCCAGGCTGGTGGGGAAGGGAAAAAAGGGAAAAGTGCCTTTTTCTGGCCTAATGAAGTCTGTTATTTCTTTTGAAGCAGAACCTGTGTGCCAAAAGGACTCCTATTCCCCATCTTCTCCCGAGAGGACAGTGAACAGAATTTGGAGCATGTGGGATGAATGCTCGGCTATCACCTTCCAACAAATCCTTGCGAGCAGCCTCCTAAGGGAAGATGGGCTTCAGATTCCAGTGTTCAGCTTGAACTTGTCAGCA
This sequence comes from Neotragus moschatus, assembly GCA_006410615.1. NCBI lineage: Eukaryota > Metazoa > Chordata > Mammalia > Artiodactyla > Bovidae > Neotragus > Neotragus moschatus. The sequence continues at coordinate 1,576,195 of SJYA01004038.1, read as the reverse complement.
TGAACAGAGCTCATCCCTGTCTGGAAATACCCTGTTCTCACACTAGGGACTCACCCCACCCCATTGTGCATATGTATGTGGTCCCAAAGGGGCAGGGTGGAGATAAGGATGAGGGTGATGAGAGAGATGGAGGAGAATATATGGGTCAGGGAAAACTCATCATGGATGCTTGGGAAGCTTCTGCAACATACACAGGACCTACTAGTAGTGATTCCAGGATGTTACCTCATGGAAGCAGGCCGCCTTGTCATTCTGTTGAAATGGCATTTCCTTAACAATTTTCACACATAACCCACTGGCCCCATTTGATACACAGAGTCAAATATATTGAGAATTTGTCTCTTTATTGCTAATACAAGTACAGAGGAGGTATGGGTGGCATGGGCAGCATGGGCAGCCCAGGTGTCAGTGGCACCAGAAGAACCCATCTCCAATATGGCTCCAGAACCAGGACGGGATCTTAGGTCCCATCCAACAGGAGGAGGTAAAGGCGCCTCATGGCAGCAGGTGCTGGAGCTTGAACCACGGCTGCTCTCTCATTTCTCCGACTCTTGGCTCTTCTGTTCTTAAACCAAACCTACAATCAGAGGGGAGAAAAGATTGGTTTAGGGTATTGAACAGTTAATGTTATAATACAAAAAGCATAGCTTGCAACTTTATATGACATTGAGATTTCCAAAGGCATCAGGAGATGCTATTTCCTTCTTGCTAAAGTATCTCAGGAAAATTAAACCACCACACTGCCCCCCCCCCCTTTTCAGCTCACTCTTAATGAGCTCTGCTGTGGGCCCAGTTCTGGCATAAGCTTATTGTTTTTATCTCTCTTGACGAGATTTTCTTATTCTAATTTTTTCCCAAGTATTGGATGCAGGTTTAATTTATAAATCGTTGTAACAGGTCCTTGCTATTGATAAAATGCCCAGTAACAGGATAAAGAATGGCCTTTATTCTGACGGCTGATCATCAGCCATCTGGCTACCTCCTACCCTGTCCTCATTAGGGAGAGGCTCATCTTGTTGGGGGTGAATTTAGGCATGATA
>SJYA01004038.1:1562936-1573033 GCA_006410615.1 Neotragus moschatus | reverse complement strand
TCATAATGTTGAATTTGTGTAGTATCTGTAATTCTTCTCTAACCTTTTCATACTTCTTGGGTCAATTAATATTAATTCAATATTATTCTTTTTGCTGTTTTATTCTTTAGACAAATTTCCAAAGTTTGCAAACTTTCCCCCCATTCTCATCATAATGTGACTATTCTAGCAATGTTTTCAGATTGATACATCCAAGTATTCTAGAAAATTAAAATTTAGGGCCGCCACTCTCTATACTGCCATCCCAAACATTCAAAAACAAAAGAAGGAGGGCCAGGCAATTAGACTTTTAAACTATCTTCCCCATCAGTCTCAACTTAACTAAACATTTATTAGTCACTCACATAGTGTGTTCTGTGGATAAATTACTCCCTCACCCTGATATTTATCAATTCACTCATTTAGCAAAGAGTTTTAAATAATTTAGTACAATTGAACTCTCTTACAACCTGCTCCTCTGTATATTAATTTGAATACTTCCAAAGTCAAGCTGAGCCCCAACATGACTCCACACAGAAGTGCTCCCTAGAGGATACCACTGTTAGAAGGAGTTGAACCTTACTGAATATACACATATACATGTATGCTGCTGCTGCTACTGCTGCTAAGTCACTTCAGTCGTGTCCGACTCTGTGCGACCCCATAGACGGCAGCCCACCAGGTTCCCCCATCCCTGGGATTCTCCAGGCAAGAATACTGGAGTGGGTTGCCATTGCCTTCTCCAAATGAAAATGAAAAGTGAAAGTGAAGTCGCTCAGTCGTGTTGGACTCCTAGCGACCCCATGGACTGCAGCCCACCAGGCTCCTTTGTCCATGGGATTTTCCAGGCAAGAGTACTGGAGTGGGTTGCCATTGCCTTCTCCAATGTGTGTGTATATATATATATATATATATATACATATACATATATATATATATGCTTGTAAATATATATATATATTTAAATTTTATACACAGATTAGGGAAAGCATTTCATTTTTTCTCTTCCTTTAGGAAATCATGTTCGCTCTGGTAAGACTACTAAAATCAAAACTTATTTGCCAGCATAAAAAAGACACCATGAGAGTATTGAGAGTATCCAGGACAAGGTGTTCAAATCCCCAATTCAGTTTTAGAATGGCTGCCCTGCCAAGTTTTTTTCAGGCTTACTGACCTGCACTCTGGTGTCAGTCACACCCAAGCGTCTCGCAATCTCCCTTCTGAGGAAAGAAAACCACAAGTGTTTAGTATTTGAGTTGTAGATAAAATGAAATCCATAGATATATGTTTTATGCTTGTTTTAAAATTTGTATTCTCCCCTCCAGACCCCTCTGAAAGACGAATAGCGGTTATCAGGGACTGGGAGAAGGGGGGAACAGCTGTTCCTATGTAATGGGTTCAGAGTTCCAGTTTTGCAAGAGGAAAAGAATTCTGGAGGTGGTTTGGTGGTGACAGTTGCATAATAAGAATGTTGGAAGTGTATGTCTAAAAATGGTAAAGGGGTTTCCCTGGTGTTTCAGTGGTAAAGACTCCACCTGCCAATGCAGGAGAAACGGGTTTGATCCCTGATCAGGGAAGATCCCACATGCCACGGAGCAACCAAGCCTGGTAGCTGAAGGAACTGAAGCGCTGCTGCTGCTAAGTTGCTTCAGTCGTGTCTGACTCTGTGCAACCCCATAGACGGCAGCCCACCAGGCTCCCCGTCCCTGGGATTCTCCAGGCAAGAACACTGGAGTGGGTTTCCATTTCCTTCTCCAATGCATGAAAGTGAAAAGTGAAAGTGAAGTCGCTCAGTCGTATCCGACTCTTAGCGACCCCATGGACTGCAGCCTACCAGGCTCTTCCGTCCATAGGATTTTCCAGGCAAGAGTACTGGAGTGGGGTGCCATTGCCTTCTCTGAACTGAAGCGCAGGTGCTGCAAACTACTGAAGCCAGGGGGCGCTCTAGCCCACGCTCCGCAGCCAAAGAAGCCGGGTAATGAAAAGCCCGCGCAATGAAAGGCCCGCGCAATGAAAGGCCCGCGCAACGAAAAGCCCGCCAACTGCAACTGGAGAGTAGTGCGCTCCCCCACTCCGCCTGCCTCCACCTCTAGAGAAAAGTCCTATGCAACTAAGACCAAGTTCAAAGATATATAAATGAAAAAAAATTTAAATTGTAAAGATAGCAAATTTTATATTATGTGTATTTTACTACAATAAAAATTCAGAAAAAATAAATATATTAGTTTTATAAAGCATAAAATGGGCAAAGGATTTGAATAAGCACATTAAAGGATGTTCAACATCACTAAACAGGGAAATACAGATCAACATCACAATGAGATAACCCTTCACATTTATTAAGATGACTAATAATCAAAAAACAAAAAAGCATTGGCAAGAATGTGCAGAAATTAGAATTCTTGTACACTCCGAGTGGGAATGTAAAATGGTGAGGCCACTATGGAAAAGAGAACAGTAGCTCAAAAGAAAACACACACACACACACACACACACCCTAAAATCGGAATTACCATATGATTCAGCAGTTCCATTTCTGGGTATAAACCTCAAAGAATTGAAAACAGTGAGTCGGTTATTTGCACACCCATGCTCATAGCAGCGTTATTCACAATAGCCAAAAGGTAAAAGCAACTCAAGTGCTCATTAGTAAAGGAACAGATAAACAGCAGTATCCACGTATAATGGAATATTACTCAGCCCTAAAAAGGAAGGAAATTCGACATGTGCTCCAACATGGATGAATACTGAGGACATTATACTAAATGAAATAAACCAGTTACAAGACAAACACCGCACAACTCCACTTATACGAAGCACCCAGAGTAGTGAAATTCATATAAAGAGAAAGTAGAAAGAAACATGGTCCTCAGGGGCTTGAGGGGTGGGGGAGGCGGATGGTGGCTTGCCGTCCACATCCAGTTTTAGTTTTGCAAGATAAAAAATTCTGCAGCTTGCTTGCCCAACGATATTAATATCCTTAAGACTACTGAACTGGACACTTAAAATGTTAAAACAGTAAATCATATGTTTACATACATTTTACCACAGTTTTAAAAAAAACAACCACGGACCACTTTCCAGACTGGATCCATGTAACTAAGGCATTCCTACCCCCACCTCCATCCTGGAGTACAGGTTGATTTTTCCCTTTGGAAGGGAAGGAACAGTCCTGGCAGAGGGATAGAGGAGCCTGGAAATGAGCCCAAACCCACTGGGACCCAGCGCCCCCAGAGCCCGCCACGTACCTGGTGAGTACGTCCGGGTACTCAGTCTCCTGGAAGAGAACCTCCAACTCCCGCAGCTGCGGGGCCGTGAACTTCCTGCGCTGCCTGCGACAGTGCGGCAGGTTCTCTCGCTGCTCAGCCTGGGCGACAGCCGCCGCCAAGCCTGGCTCCTCAGCTGGCTCCTGCTTTAGCTCCTCAGCTGGCTCCTGCTTTAGCTCCTCAGCTGGCTCCTGCTTTAGCTCCTCAGCTAGCTCCTCAGCTGGCTCCTGCTTTAGCTCCTCAGCTGGCTCCTGCTTTAGCTCCTCAGCTGGCTCCTGCTTTGGCTCCTGGCAGCCATTGGGACGCTGGTGGTTCAAGGCGCCTCCTTGGTTCCAGTAGTCTAGGTTGAGGAGGTTCATGTAATTCATGTTACCCACGAAGCTCAGACCTCCTTTCGACGAGGAGCCTTCTCTGCCTTCTGGCACTAGAGCCTCCACAAATGCAGGTCTTACATCCAAAGTGCAAGTTCTCAGGCAGTAGGGGCCACACTGGTGGTACCCGGTCAGAGGCTCCATGGCTGGTGCGCCGTGGAAGCTCGGGGCCTCTACGAGATCTGCTGAAGGCAAAGAGCTCGAGCGCCTCGGGCCTGTGCCTGGTACAGTATATAAAGGTCTGGGCTGGGGTCACCCCCACCCCGCACTCCACCTTGAACGATCGCTATTGGCTCTCTTTTTACCGCTAGCCACTAGGGGTGAGACTTGCTTAGGCGCGAAAGCGGCTGGGGCGTGGCCCCCATATGGGGACACCCAGGAATAGCAGTGTGCTGGTGGGAGCACGGGTATTGTGGAATTGAGGCTTTGTTTTACAGTTCAGTTCACTACTCCCCACTTACAGAGTGTCCACCCTGAGGAAGGGGCTATCCTGAGTAATGCAAGCTGATGTTGAGGGGAGGAGTAGGGGAAGGGTGGGAGGCATGAGACCTCACAGTAATAGCAGGAGCCCTTGTGGGAAAGTTTGCAGTCTGTTGCCTTTAATATTTGGAAGCCTGCACATGCCACGGGCTAGTGATGAAGGTGAAACAATTAACTAGGGTACTGCTTGCTCTGAGTTTCTCCAGAGCACACCATGTTCCTGCCGTTGCTGGGAGCAAGATCTCACAGCTGGACTGCAAAGGATTCCAGAACAGATAAGCTCTGCAAGAAACTCCCTACAGTTGAGAAAATTTAAGCACTCCAGGGTTTTAGCAATGTATGCACATCAGAGTGCAGGTGTGCACCACAGCCCTGGGCTTAGTGTATCCAAGAACGTTTGCCTTGCACGGGCTCAGAACAGCACAGTGCAGTTAGCATCTGCTGCTGTGCTCCAGCCCTGCATCTCTGGTGCAGGTCTTCTGCCCAAGTTCAGTCCGTCCTGTGCTGAGCTCCTACTGGGAACCCAGGTAAATTTCCCCCTTTCCCCCTCCCTTTCGCTAGGAATAGCATTCCAATCTCTTGCTTAGGACAAAATTACATTTTATTTATTGTCAAATAAAAGAGATCCAGGCCAGACTGAGAACTCTATGATTCCCCCTTCAAGTTGTGTTTTGTAGATGCTCTGGGAGGTGTTAATATCCTGAATATTCAAAATAGCTTCTCATATGGGCCCTATGCTTAGTATCATATATGATTTATCCTCTTTTTACCATCACAACCACCATTGTCTTCAGCATGCTTTTATGAAAGAAATTTAATCATTTTTGTGGGATCACAGGGCTTAAGCACCTCATTTACCGTGCCTGATAGATTAAGTGCCCCCTGCCTCATCTTTCTGGAGAATCTCTAAGAAATCATCCAAAAGAGGGCGATTGAACAATTTACTTTAAAAAAGACATCAAAGAATGGCAATCCTACAACCTCCCTGACTTTAACCAAGATATTCTATCCTCAGGCTAACTCTTGCTGGAGTATGCAGGCCTCTTCATCTCTTGGCTAGATTCTCTGTGATGAATTTTTGGCTTTGGAGCAGTTATTACATGAAAGACCTACACAGCTTCTCCTCATGGTTTGTGTTAGACTAGCTAGGACATCTATGACACTTCAGGGGGTGTGCATGCGTGCATGCTAAGTCCCTTCAGTCATGTCTCTTTGTGACCCTATGGACTGTAGCCCTGACAGGCTCCTCTGTCCATGGGATTATCCAGGCAAGAATACTGGAGTGGGTTACCATGCCCTCCTCCAGGGCCGAAGGTGTCCTCCAGTGTTATCTAACCTCCAGTCACCCATGTATCCCAGGTAACTATTGCCCTGCTACTGCTGCTGCTAAGTCGCATCAGTCGTGTCCGACCCTGTGCAACCCCATAGATGGCAGCCCAACAGGCTCCTCTGTCCCTGGGATTCTCCAGGCAAGAACACTGGAGTGGGTTGCCATTTCCTTCTCCAATGCATGAAAGTGAAAAGTGAAAGTGAAGTCACTCAGTCGTGTCCAACTCTTAGGGACCTCATGGACTGTTGCCCTACAGTCATGGTAATATTTTTATTTAAAATTTTTAAGTTAGATTTAATATAATGTTAATTTTTAAATTAAAAATTAGAAATGGAGCCACATATTAAGCAAAGGTAGATGGGAATCATGATCTTATGGAACCAATTTATGAAAGCAACGGCTCTGGAGCCAGAATGACTGCGTGCATCTAAACTGTAGCTTTGTTCATTCACAGGCAAGCTGGGTAGTCTGGTGAGCTGCTTATTCTTTGCCTTGGTTCAATTATCTTTAAAACGAGGATAACAATTATAACTACCAAGTGAAATGAGGTGTTGTGAGGATCAATAGAGGCAGGAATAATAAAACTTCACGAATGACCACACATTTCCTACTTCAATCACTTTTATATTTTTTTAACGAGTGCCCCCACATAGGAAGTTAGGTGAAGAAGCTAAGAGTCAGACAGGTTCATGCCTGGCCCACAACACATGGCAAGTCAGGCTCTGGCCCTGCTCTCCTGATTGCCTCTTTTACATTATTGGTGGTGTTTTTTTCTCCCTATAATGTGTATTTCTTCCTGTTTTCTTTCCCCCCATCTCATTATTTTTTTTTCCTCCTTCCTCTTTCTTAACTGAGGATAAAACCCAAGGATCACATTTAGCTCAGTGGGTGTCAGACAGTTAAAGGGGCAAGTGGTCAAGTCCTGTGGTGCTGATTCCCTGGATGCTGCAAAGGACAGGGGCCTTTCTCTGCTCTGGATCACCATGAAAACCGCGGTCTCCAGCATTTTCTCTGGCGAGCAACTGACTCAACTCGTCTGCCTCTCTATTTATTTTTTATTTCTTAAAACACGATTTTATTTTTAAAAAATATTTATTTATTTGGCTTCACTGGGTCATAGTTGCCACACTCAGGATTCTCCATCTTCATTGCAGCATGCGGGATCTTTTAGTTTCGGCATACAAACTCTTAGCTGCAGCTGCTGCTGCTAAGTCGCTTTAGTTGTGTCCGACTCTGTGCGACCCCATAGACGGCAGCCCACCAGGCTCCCCCATCCCTGGGATTCTCCAGGCAAAAACACTGGAGTGGGTTGCCATTTCCTTCTCCAATGCGTGAAAGTGAAAAGTGAAAGTGAAGTCACTGAGTCGTGTCAGACTCTTAGCGACCCCATGGACTACGGCCCACCAGGCTCCTCCACCCATGGGATTTCCTGGGCAAGAGTGCTGGAGTGGGGTGCCATTGCCTTCTCCATTTAGCTGCAGCATGTGGGATCTATTGATCGTTTCCCCACCAGGGATCGGAACCTGAGCCTCCTGTCTTAGGAGCACAGAGGCTTAGCCGCTGGACCACTAGGGAAGTCCTGCTTCTCCATTTAATGTGCCAAAACCTTAAGAAACCAAACAAATAACTAATATCTGTAAATATATGCTGCTGCTGCAGCTGCTGCTGCTGCTAAGTTGCTTCAGTCATGTCCGACTCTGTGTGACCCCATAGATGGCAGCCCACCAGGCTCCCCCATCCCTGGGATTCTCTAGGCAAGAATACTGGGGTGGGTTGCCATTTCCTTCTCCAGATAAGAAGTACATATCTGTTTAATTTGGGGGCCACACCACCCAGCTTGTGGGATCTTAGTTCCCCCACCAGGGACTGAACCTAGGCCCTCTGCAATGAGAGTGTGGAATCCTAACTGCCAGGGACTTCCCAAGAAATGCTTTAAAGAGAATGTCTTTAATAAATCTTGTCAGCCTCAAAAGAATTTTAAAATATTTTAAATAAAGTATGTAAATTTTATATAAAAAATTGTCATTGGGCACCAGAGTGGAGGCAATTCTTCCTGGCACCAGGATAGATATTTTCACGCAGCATTGCAATGAATCAAGTGGCCAAACTTTGGCTTGATGCTAAATTTTTGTCAACAGTGATTCAAACCAAGGTCCTGATCAGGGTGAGGAGAGTAAGGCATGGCCAGTTGTCAAGTGAAGGGTCAGATCCTGTCCTGACTTAAAATTTTGATAATTTGTTCATAATAATTTTGATTTTTAAAAAATTGCAAAAGTATTTTTCCCAGAAGATGTCATTATCCTCATTTTCTTTATTTTTTGAAAATTTTTTACTGAAGTATAGTTGATTTACAGTGCTGTGATACAACAAACAAAAATATCATTTATCTGGAATCCTGAATTTTGGGGTCCCTGAAATTTACTTATTTATGTGTGATCTTTAGTTCCTCAACCGGGGATCAAACCCATGCCCCCTGCAGTAAAAGCATGGAATCTTAACCACTGGACTGCCAGGGAAGTCCCTGGTCCCTTGAAATTTAATGTGGAGAGAAAAACATTACTAAAGCAAGGCCACAATCTGGATATTACAGAACAATGTAGTGGGGGTGAAGAGTTGTGGGACAGATATTTGAAAGTAAGCATGAGGACTTCCCTGGGGGTCTGGTGGTTAAGACTCTGTGCTTCTACTGCAGGGGGCCTACCGGGTTCAATCCCTGGTCCGGGAACTAAGATCTTGCTTTGCTTCCCACCCACCAAAAAGCAAACATGAATGGAACATGGTGTATTTCATTTCATCTACAACTTCAAACAATGGATACTTGTGGTTTTCTTCCCTCAGAAAGGAATTTGCAAGATGCATGTGTGTGTGTGTGAAGCCAGAATATAGATCAGAATATAGATCATGAAAAAATTGTTGAGGCAGCCATTCTAAAACCTGCATCCGGACTTGCACACCTTTGTCCTAGACATTCTGAAATTGTGTGTTTTTGCTACCTTTTCCATGTTTGGAGAATAAGTTTCGAATTTGGGGTCTTTGTGAGAGGAAAGTGGTATATGTAAACTCCAGCTTCTGGAAATTTCCTATTGCCACAGGAAACATGATTTTCTAAAGGAAAAAAAATAGAACTGAATCACTTCTTCTAGTCTATGTATACAATTAAATATATATATTTGGATAATTTATAAGTAACAATAAACGTCTCATACATATATAATATAAATAAATATGTGCATGGGTATATGTATGCATATATATGAGGGAGAACTTCTGTGTGGAGACTATAAGATAGGAGTAATAGTGATATCTTTATCATAGAATTGAAGAGAGGAATAAGTGACATAATGTACACAAGTACATAGCACAATGTCTAGCCACAGAAGAAGCCCTTGGAAATGTTCATTACTGTTAATCCATAATATATCCTCATCCCCTCAGTGTGTATTACCTGTGGAATAGGTGGCATAATGGAAAGAGGCCCAATTAGGAATCACACATTCTGATTCTTTCAGAGACACACACTGAAATATTTACAGATGAGATGATGTGATGTCTAGATTTGCCTTTAAATAATTCCAGGGCAGATGCAAGTGTGTTGGAGAATTGATTAAGGTGTTGATGAAACAACATTGGCTATGAATAATTGTTGACACCAAGTGATGAGTACTTGGGATTCATCCTAAGATTCTTTCTGCTTTTACGTATGTTTGACATTTTGCATAATAAAAAACCATGTTTTTGAATGATCAGAGTTACAAATTCAAATGCTGGCAAAGCCAGGCTGGTACTATTAATATAACAGCAAGGAGCATGGGGCCTGGCAAATGGGAGAAGACTGTTTTCCAAAGAAGGTGGTCAGTAGTTAGCACCAGCTCAGTGTTGCTGGGCAGGAATGTTGGGTCAGGACTGCAGTATTTTCCAGTTTTTCAAGATTGGCCCCCAATTTTAAAAATTTTAACAGTTTTTTTTTTCTTCAATTTTTTGGCTGAGCCACATGGTATGTGGGCTCTTAGCTCCCTGACCAGGGATCGAACTCGAGCTTTCTGCATTAGAAGAGCAGAGTCTCAACCATTGGATCACCAGAGTTGTCCCTCAAAATATTTATATGAATCCTTCCATTTTAAAAATGTTGGCAACTAACTGAAATATATTTTCTCGAAAAGTGTGCTGGCTAGCCAAAGTAGGTCTGCAGAATAGACTTGGGCTGCAGTTGCCAATTTGCCATCTTTGCCTGAGAAGCTAACATTAAAACAGTTTTCATTTTTCTGGAGCAGAAGAATATAACTGAAAACACACCTAAAGCTAACAATCACAGGATGCCACTGTTCTGCTCTGTTATTTCTCATTGTAAGTCCTGCTCCCAGACATGCTTTGGTCTCTCCTCTCTATCCCTGCCTGGGAGTTTCTCTAAGTTGATACTTCACTCTGCTTACTTAGTTCTGATCTCAAATTTATGACAAGTGAGGACTAAGACATCATGAGTGGCCAGGACAGGAAGTCTCATGGTAATGAGCCAGGTCCCACTGACATGGTCATACTTGCTGGCACATCTTGTAGCTGTTATTAATGATAACTATGCATCTTGGGAGAGTTTTAAGAAACATTATGCCTCAGGGACGAGGTAACAACAGGCTGGAGAAGAAAAAGGGAATTTTATGAATCCCCTTTGGTCCC
>SJYA01004038.1:1527870-1556702 GCA_006410615.1 Neotragus moschatus | reverse complement strand
CTCAGTTTCCTCATGTATAGAATGGGAATGTTGATTACATCTTCTGTGTAGATTTTCTTTTGAATTAAATGCAGGCAAGCAGGTAAAACAAGACAGACACTGCTTGGTAGATTTAAGTACCATACCTAATGTTGTCTTTTTTGTCATAGATGGACTTGACATTCATCTTTTTTCACCCACAAGCTGCAGACAGTGCATTTCTGCAAATTTTCTTTGTGTCCATCAATATGCTCACCAGAAAGCATCTCTTTGACTTTTTAGCAACTTCCTGAAGGCCTCCGTGTCTCCGTTTACTCGTCTATAAATTGGGAGTGCACTTTTGTCGTTTAACTTAAATGAAACAGAGCATATGACACATCCGGGATGTTACCTAGTAGAGCTAGGTAAAATACTTCATTTCTTCTTTTGATAAGAGAGAGTTGAAACTGAATTTGCTTCTCCAACAATCTAGATAGGCTATGCCCATGACCAGAAAGTGTATTGAGGGTAGATGAATACAGTGTCAGAGAAAGCATCCGTTCCACTGTTGGTAACTTCATTACTGCCTCTGTGCCTCAGTGTCCTCTTCTGTAAAATGGGAATATTGACCACACCTTGCCCGTCGATTTTCTTTTGAAGTCAATGAAGCTTACCATGTAAAAGACCCACCATTGCTCAGGAGGTCTAACTAACACACATAGTATTGTACTTTTTAAGAGTGTGAAAATCTTTATTTTTACCCCACAGCCTCGTCGATTTTCTTTTACCTTACTGGTTCTTCTTTGTCATCAAATGAAACAGAGCAAGTAAGATACCCAGCGCGTGCCGAGTAGAGTTAAGAAACATACTGAATCTTTTTTGAGACAATGGAAATTGAGATTTTCCCCCCGAAAATCCAATAGGCGGTGCCCGTATAAACAGATTTTATTCGGTATAGATAAATCGGCTCACCGATACATCACCTTTCACCTGCTAATTTCTTTCTTAAAGCCTCTGGGCCTCAGTTTCCTCATGTGTAGAATGGGAATGCTCCTAACCCTTGACTCGTGGATTTTCTTTTTGAGTCAATGAAGAGGTGGTGCAGAACAATCAGCACATTGCCTAGAAGATCTAAGCAACTTGCTCAATTTTGTTTTCAATACAGAGAACTGAAATTGGGCTTTTCCCCCAACCATCGAGCCAGACGATGCCCGTTCCCACACAGTTTAGTAACTAGATAAACACGCTCAGCGAAAAGCATGAATTTCCCTGACTTGTAACACCAGGGATGTCCCTGTGTCTCAGTTTCCTCATCTATCAAATGGGAATGTTGATAACACCTTCCTCGTACATGTTCTCGGTAATTAAATGAGGCAGAGCATGTAAAACCCTGAGGACATGCTCAGTAGAGTCAAGTAACATACTTCACTTGGGGTTTCTTTTTTAATGGAATTGAAATCAAGCTTTTCCCCCAATCATTCTAGATGGGCCATGCCCTTTCCCACAAAGCTTACTAAGTACAGATAAATACGTTTAGCTCAAGCATCTCTTTCACTTACTAGCATTGTCTTTAACGCCTGAGCTTCCAGAAGTAGAAATGGTTGTAAATATTGACAACAATTTCCGCATAGATTTTGATGTTAATTAAGTGAAGCGGACCGTCTGAAACACCGAGGACATTGCTTAGCAGGCTCAGGAACATACTTAATTGTGTGTTTCTTTCAGAAGAATGAGTTGAAATCGAATTCTTTCCCCAGTAATCTGGACCGACTATGCACTTTCCCACAAAGTTTACTAAGTATAGAGCTGTACACTCACCGGAAAGCATCTCTTTCACTTTCTAGTAACTTCACAAAACATCTCGGCCTCAGGTTCCTCATCTGTAAAATGGGAACGTTGATTACAGCTTCTGTGTCCTTTTTCTTTGGAATTGAATGCAGGCAAGCAGGGACAACAGGACACACGCTGCTTGGTAGATTTAAGTATCATACCTAATGTTGTCCTTTTTGTCATAGATGGAGTTGACACTGAGCTGTTTTCACCAACAATCTACAGCCAGGGCCATTTCTGCAAGTTTTTCTGCGTCCATCCATAGGCTCACCAGAAAGCATCTCTTTCACCTTTTAGTAACTTCCAGAATGCCTCCGTGCCTCAGTTTACTCATCTATACATTGGGAGTGCTCTCTTTTTTAGAATTAAATGAAACAGAGCGTATGACACATCTGGGATGTGACCTAGTAGATCTAAGTAAAATACTTCATTTCTTCTTTTGATGAGAGAGAGTTGAAATTGAACTTGCTTCTCCAACAATCTAGATAGGCTATGCCCATGACCACAAAGTGTACTGAGGGTAGATGAATACAGTGTCAGAGAAATCATCCGTTCCACAGCTTGTAATTTCATTACTGCCTCTGTGCCTCAGTCTCCTCCTCTGTAGAATGGGAATATTGACAAGACCATCCTCGTCGATTTTCTTTTGAAGTCAATGAAGCTTATCATGTAAAACACCCACCATTGCTCAGGAGGTCTAACTAACACACATAGTATGGTACTTTTTAAGAGTGCGAAAATCTTTATTTTGACCCCACAGCCTCGTTGATTTTCTTTTACCTTACTGGTTCTTCTTTGTCATCAAATGAAACAGAGCGAGTAAAATACCCAGCACGNGGGACTAATGCATGGGGATGATCCAGGGAGATGATGTGGGGTGGGAGGGGGGAGAGGGGATCAGGACTGGAAGCTCATATACACTCGTGGCTGATTCGTGTCAATGTATGGCAAAACGAATACAGTATTGTAAAGCAAAACAAACCAAAAAATAAAAATTAAAAATAAAATAAAAAATAATAAAAAATAAAAATGATTAGTAGGAAATAAAAAAATATTTTGTTTCCATTTACACATTCATGAAAAATATCTAAACTATATAAAAACTTGCACTTCAGTGTTCCATTAGCCTTTCTTTTCATTTAAATTTCTGAAACTTTTGCTGAAAAAATGATTATTGCCCAATAAAAGGAGTACAATTAAATAATAAAACATATAAAAGTATTTAGATTTATGGTGTACAAGACAAAATCACAATTGTAAACCTTTGGACTATTCTCAATGTGCTTTACATAGTGATGCTTTACTTTCATTGTTTGCATGAATTTCTCATGCACATAAGCTTTAATTTTCCTGGTTTCCCTATGACCCCCATGGACTGGAGACCTGGCAGTGCCTTTCTTCTCAAAGCTCCAATTCAGTCATTGACAGAAATCCTTGGCAAAGGTAGCAGCCTCAGACTTCTATGGCCCCCATCAGCTGCTAGGAATAGTTAGCTTTCCCGACTGGCTTGCATTTGAGTCCACATCGTTTATCAGTGCACACCCTGCAGCCTGCACATGCAAAGAGATGTTATATATGATGCTTCTGGGGAACGTCAATAAAAGGAAGACAGGTTTTTGCTCCTATGCTTCAGATTTAATGATGCATTACCATAACAGCATTTTTATTGCCCATGCATCAAATCCACTAACACATGGCACAGTATTGGGAACTGAGGGGCTTCCCTGGCAGTCCAGTGATCAAGGCTCTGTGCTTCCATGGCAAGGGACACAGGTTCCATCCCTGGTTGCGGGAATCAAGATCCCACATGCAGTGTGGCCAAAAGAGAAAATCAAAAGCTTCAGAAATTGAAAGTAAAAATGGCAGGTGTAGTAAAGTCCTCTGAGATTCTTTTAATGCAAATATCAACAGTCTTTTGTTAAAAATTAAAAGTATTTGACAAATATTAACTGGAGGTATAAAAGACAAGGGGTAAACCAAAACTTTATTGGACAAACTAATGTAAAGTAGGTAAATCATGGTACATAGGTACACTAGAATGGATTATTTGTGAATCATTTAACATAGTTCCCACCATTATCCTAGATAAACATAAAAACACGTACTAATATCCATGCTAACGTATAATATAAAAAGAGACATTTTAAATAAAAAATGAGTGCCAAATATCAACACACATGCATCTTCCACAATGTTTGTTAAAAATGTTCCTGAAAACCTAGTGGAAAAACAGACTCTAAAATTTTGAAATCAATGAGATTTTAAACATTGTATTATAAAAGAATATTTTGTGTATCGACCTGCATTATAGCATAAAACAGCTATCAAACATAAAATAATTTGAGGAGAGCTTAATGAACAAAATAAATGCACAGAAACAAGCCAGTTCTAGGAAAACGACAAAGAATGCTGTGATACCCTGAGGTTCGTAAAAATAGGTGTTGTTACATTCCAAGCCTAAAGGAGCCAAGGGTGGGACATCAAAATGGAGTGTGTAGGAAGCCATCCAAGAGCGTACTTTTGGGTCCTGAGACACAGCCAGGGTTTTTTTTTTTTTTTTAAAGAAAAAAAGATAGCTAATTAAAGCCTGAGACTTCACTGTCCCCTTCTACTGGTCTCCCTACTGCATTTCTGGATATTATCTGGAAGTCAGAGAACGGCTGAATAGCCATTCAGCCAGAGAATAGCCTCTTTCCCAAGGACATGGAACAGGCTAAAGAATAGATGTTGAAAAGCATTTTCAAGTTTCTTGAAGAATGAAAGAGGAATTATTGATTTTTTGAAAAGACTTAATGATCAAAAATTAATATTTAAAAATTTTAACATTGTCCAGAGCTATTCTCATAGACATTTTAATTAATCATTATGTTGTATTCTCTGTAAAGAGAAAGAAGGCAAAGAAGGGTTCTTGAGGATCAGGAGCTGACCTGGCACCAACAGCCAGGTAAGTCATGTGATTCTCTTTTTACACATACTATTTCACAAAATACAAAGATCAGATAGGGTCTAGGACCATAGTAGAATAGGACTGCAAAACAGTAAGTACATTTGTTTAAGCTCAAACAAAAACTAGGTCTATCTGTTTAACGACAGCTATAATCCTGGTGGTCTTTAGTTGTAGGCATTGACAATTGTTATCAGTAGAATAACTGTATACAATGTTATAGTATAGGAACTTCCGTTCCTATACAAAATACACCTTAATGTATTCCAACTTGACTTTCTAAAATGATACACTAGATATTTTGAAAACAAAAAAAGTTGTTACAGCTTTATATTATTTATGATATCACTAGGTATCAAAGTTATTTTTATTTGTTTGGGGTTTCCCTAGTGGCTCAGTGGTAAAGAATCAGCCAAAGCAAGAGATGAGAATGCAGTCCTTGGGTCAGGCAGATCTCCTGGAGAAGGAAATCCCATGGATACAGGAGCCTGGCAGGCTATAGTCTATGGGGTCATAAAAGAGTTGGACACAACTTAGTAACTAAAGAACAATAATAATTGCTTTACAATGTAGTGTTAGTTTCTACTGTATAATGACATGACTCAGCTATACATACACATATATCGTCTCCTGTCCCACTCATATAGGTCACCACAGAGCACTGAGTAGCTTCCCACTAATTGTCTATTTCACATGTGGTAGTGTATTTATGTCAAACTTAATGTCCCACTTCATCCCACTCTCCCCTTCCTGCCCTGTGTCCACATGTTTGTTCTCTGTGTCTGCATCTCTAGCCCTGCTCTGAAAATAGGATCATCTGTACTACTTTTCTAGATTTCACATATGTGTTAATAGCTAAAATTATACCTTCATTATTCAAATTCCTTGATGATATTCATTGTTTGCCAGTATGTATTAGTTCAGTAGAAAATAGTGTTAATTGTAGCACAAAATGTTAAGCAATTAGATGTCTACAGAGAGGAATTTTACAATACCAATCCTTCTATCAAAATATATTTAGAAAAAAGAACTACTTGAGAAATTAATCAGAATTGTATTTCAAATGGTTATTCTCATGTAGTTCCAAAAGTGGCTTTAAGAATTCACATTTTAAAAATTTCTATGAGTTGAAATTTCCTAGTGTTCTGTGATTGATAAGTTAGGAAATTTCATAATTTTAAATAAAATTTGACTAATTTCTTCCTTGGGAGCTATTTAATTTCTTTCACAAGTGGGCATAATGATATAGACAAAATAATACATTCTGAAGATTGTACCAGTGATGCAAACCCACCAATTATTTACTGTATGTCCTTTAAGGATGGTATTTAACCTCTTTAAGCCTCAGTAGTTTTACCCCACAATAAAGATTAGGTTTAATTTATAGATAATCTTTATGTCATGGTGGTAATGATGCTAATGTTTCACTGAGGAATCTTTTTTCTTCTCTCTTTGGGTGATTATCACAGTAGAGTTAACCACCAAATTAGCACATTTACAAGTGCTTTATTTTCCAGGCACTCCAATAGGGCATGAGATGAGCTCAGTTTTTCCTAAAACGTGTCTCCCTCATGAATTATGGCAAGAATAGAATTATGAGAAGAAATAGAACATGGCAGAAAAGGGATATAGAAGGTATTTATTATCTATAAATATTAAATCAGAGTCAGAAACAACAGAATTGTAATACTCTGAGAAGTTTAGGCTAATCCTTTGATGTTTAACTCACAGGCAGCCCTTCATTAGCCCCATTCTTTGTGTAATGGTCCAACCACCTCATGTTCCTTTCCAAGAATATGAGGAAAAGAACAATTCCTTTCCCCTCATTGTGGGGCTAACTACGCCAGTGGTGAAGCAATTGTGGATTAGTTTGTCTCTATGCTTTTTCTCATTGAGTGCTAAATTGTTTCAGTAGTGTCTGACTCTTTGCGATACTTTGCACTCTAGCCTGCCAAGCTCCTGTGTCCATGGAATTCTCCAGGAAAGAATACTGGAGTGGATTGCCATGCCTCCTCCAGGGAGCCTTCCCAACTGAGAGATGGAACCCATGTCTCTTAGGTCTCCTGGCTTGGCAGGCAGGTTCTTTACACTGGGAAACCAAAAAAAAAAAAAAATATATATATATATATATATATATATATATATATAGCTTATTACGTATTTCGTTGTATATACTACTTTATTGGGGGCTTCCCTGGTGACTCAGATGGTAAAGAATCTGCCTGCAATACCGGAGACCCAGATTTGATCCCTGGGTAAGGAAGATCCTCTGAAGAAGGGAATGGCTACTCACCCCAGTATTTCTGCCATGGCCAGAGGAGCCTTGCAGGCAGGATACGTTCCATGGGGTCGCGAAGAGTGGGACACAACTGAGCAACTAACACTTCCACCACCATACTACTCTATTAATTTGCCTTCTTATCCCACTCTTCCTTAATATTGCTATGCTGTTACGTCAAAGTTGATTTCTGTAGCACATTTCCTCTTTAACTCCCATTTAACTTTGATGCTTTCTCCTTAATCTACACCACAGGCTTCTTGTTTGAACAATTTTCATCACTTCTTCATAACATATACTCAAAACACAAAATGCGTTTTTGAGTTCTTATTTTGTATCAGTCACTTTTGCACATTGTCTCAGTTATGACTTGGACAAATAATATCGATTAAGCTTAAACAATCTCTATTTTATAGATGAGAGGAAAAAGATCAAGGAGACAATAATTTGAACAAGACCATATAATGTTTAAGGAGCTCATCGGAGTTCTAAATCAAGTGTGTCTGTGGCTAGATTAAACATATGTACTTTTCACTGAGGACATTTAAAACTTTTCATAATAATATTACAGAATCCTGAACTAAATAATGTATAATCTGACCTGTTATGCAATGTGTGTGTGTGTGTGTATATATATATATATATATATATATATATATACACATTTATTTCATACGTGTTATATGTTTGGTTTTATATTTATAATTAAAAATAAAATTTTGTATATAGAATCAATCACATAGCCACAAACATTTTAATGTGGCACTATGTAACAATGTAACACAGCAGCTCTGGATTAGCTGCTGAATGACCACTTTTGAGTGAAAGTTTCAAACTTGTTCTTTACTTCGTCCCTGAGTGCTTGTAACTAAAGGCACAAATGTGTGAAATAATTTTTTAAATATGTATTTTATGAAACTGTTTATTTTCATATTGATTTATTGATTTGTCTGCATGAGAAACCAAGAAAATGGAGTGAAAGAATTATCATCTTTATTAGCATTCAGTTTTAGTCAGTGATTATTCCTAAAGATACAAAGCATACGAGTTTGTTTAATCTAAGTCTGGTGATATTATCTCCTGTAGACTACAATAGAATAGGAAAAAAAAAAAAAAGATACTTTCCTATCCTTTCCCAAAGATCAAAATATAATCATGTAGTTGATGGCTATTTGCCATGTAAATCAAATCTTGAATTTATATTACACTGATCTAAGTGCTTATTTAATTTTTACTCCTTATAATAACACCATGAGGTAGGTACTAGTTTCTTCAGCTTGTAAAATAGATTAAGACTTTAACGAAGATCCTAAAGATCATATTTTTTATATCTTGCCTCTGATTACATATCTCCAACTATTCTGCCTCAGATTTGAACTGAACTATATCATTCAAACAACACTGAACCATTGTGTTAGACAGTTTTGAACAGTTTTAAAACCTACACATTTATAATTTTATAAAAACTGAATTTCATTGTAACTACTTTGTTATTGTCCAGTTACTCAGTCATGTCTGACTTTTTGCAACCCCATGGACTACAGCACACCAGGCTTCCCTGTCCATCACCAACTCCTGGAGCTTGCTCAAACTCATCACCATTGAATCGGTGATGCCATCCAACCATCTCATCCTCTGCTGCTACCTTCTCCTACTGCCCTCAATCTTTCCCAGCATCAGGGTCTTCAATGAGTTGGCTCTCTGCCTCAGGTGGCAAAGTATTGGAGCTTCGGCTTCAGCATCAGTTCTTCCAATGAATATTCAGGGCTGATTTCCTTTAAGATTGACTGGTTTAATTTCCTTGCTGTCCAAGGAACTCTCTAGAGTCTTCTCCAGCATCAGAGTTCAGTAGCATCAATTTTTTGGCACTCAGCCTTCTTTTTCGTACAGCTCTCACTTTCATACGTGATGACTGGAAAAACAATAGCTTTGACTCTATGAACTTTTGTAGGCATATGCCTAGGTTAGTCATAGCTTTTCTTCCAAGGAGCAAGTGTCTTTTAATTTGATGGCTGCAGTCACTACCCACAGTGACTTTGGAGCCATAGACACAAACAGCTTATTGTTATATAAATTAACTGTGAGTTAATAAAATATGGTAGGATAGAAATAAGAAAGAAAATGAGAAATGCTACATGTAAAATGAACAACTAGTTTGCACCCATCCAAAGATGACCCCCCAGTGTTCTTAGAAAATTGTCCCGGGGACAGAAAATATTCCCTCCTCTTTTTCAACTGAAAATGTAATTCATTTCTCCAGTAGAAGAAGATTTTGTATTCTTGTAAAAGAAGAGATAATACATTATCAAATGAACTGAGGATTCACTATATGTTCCCTTATGGAATTTCGCAGGACCCACTTCACTCTATGAGCAGACAAACAACAAAACTATTATAGTTCTCTCAGTTCAAGAAGTGAATGCTAATTTTAAACTTAGGAACTACTAAGACAATATTCATGTACAGTTTTCAATTCCTTATCATTTCTTCCACTGGAGCAGGGTTTGACATTTTTTTCTCTTCAGAAGCCTTTTCTAAAAATGAATATCTGTTTTTGTGTTTGCATAACCTTTAAACTTCATAAGTTGATAAAGTACAAAGCTTAGTTTTATGCTGACTTCAGAAATAGCTGAATCTTATCAGAAAGTTTTCTTACTCAGCGTTCTCTGGGGTTTCATGACCTTTGAGAATGTGTGCTTCAGTAATTACCAATTACAAGTTTGTCATTTATGAAAAGTCAATTAGCAATAAAGGATGTATAAGAGAAGAATGTAAATTTTGAAATGTACAATTGTATATTAAAATCACAATATTATTTGTTGGCTAATATTTTATGCTCTTTTATCTTTAACTAGTATGTATCTCTTCACATTTACAAATCTAAATATTTCACTCTCCCATATCCTCACGTTAAATATAGAACCAGTACTTTATTGAAAATTTTGCTCTTTAAACGTAATTTGTTTTCCTTTTAACAAATATTTTGAAATGATGCCATTTTTTCTTACTGATGTTTTTTTAAAGAGCTTTCAATTTCATCTTGTTGTTTAGTCATTAGGTCATATCCTACTCTCTTGCAACCCCATAGACTATAGCCCACCAGGCTTCTCTGTCCATGTGATTTTTCCAAGAAAGAATATTGGAATTCATTGCCATTTCCTTCTCCAGGGGATCTTCCTGACCCAGGGATCAAACCCAGGTCTCCTGCATTGGCGGGCAGTTTCTTTACCAGTGAGCCACCCGGAAAGCCTTATGTTTATTTTAACTTATATTTTATCACCATGAATACAAAAGCATTTTTAATAATTTCAGAATACGCCTTTTCTGTCACATTTTGCACCCACACTGTATCATGAAATATTTCAGACCAAATAATTTCTTCACTTTTGTTTCCCTCCATCACTTAGGAAAAATGAAANGGGGTGGGATTGGGGGGGTGAGCACCAAAGCCTCAGGATTCACCCCCAACCCCCCAGATCTGGGCCAGCACCAACCACCTTCATTAGTTTTACAAGTCAATGGCCCCCACCCTTCCCTGCCTCCTCCCCAGTGGTGGAAAAAAACCTGGGAGTAACTTTTTCAGAGGGAGGAAACAGCTTCAGAGCTTGATCAAGAAAGACAAAGAAAGGAGGTGAAGAAAGTCCCTCAATACAACAAGTTGTCTCAAATCGTCACAGTGATACAGACTTATCAGAAACCAATGAAACAATACAAATTAAATACTAATAAAATAAATACTATGGAAGACAAAAGAACACAGGGGAACGGAGGGGGCGCTCAGAGATTTGGGCTTTTTTCATTTCTCTTCTGGACAGGCTGTGGCCACCCAGGGCCCTGGGTTTGGTCTTGGTCACACGCAAGGAGGCCAGTCCAAGGGACCCTGGCGCCACCTCCCACCACCCCTGGGACCTCTTGTCCTCAGACGTGGAGTTCAACTTTCCACCCCCATCACCAACCACAACAACAATGACGATGACAGGGAGATGAGAACTAACTGTAACCAAAAAAAAAAATCCAGTCACTAATGCTGGCATCGATAAGGCGGCTTCTTGTTGGTCCGTATTATTGCCTCTTTCTGCAGTCTGGTGCTCGGTGGGGGAAAAAAATGGGCGGTGGGGGAGGGGTGAACTTGGGCGGAGAAAGAAGAAAAGGGAGGGGCTGTTTTCTGGGTCAACTGTTCCAAGGCTGGAACTCCACCTCGGACCCTAGGAGCCGAAGCAGCTCCACCTCGTACCGCACCAGCTCCACAGTCTCAGAGGAGCCCGGGGCAGAGGTGCCATCCATGCCTCCAGGCCTCTCGGCGGGGGTCAGCAGCTGACTGGAGGCCACTTGCCGGTAGAACTCAGCCTTGGGCAAGGTGGCGATTTCAAAGTGCGGGAACCGAGCCTGAAAGATCCTCGAGGAAAGCTTCAGCCTCTTCAGGACATCGGTAAAGAGAAACCAGTTGCAGGGCCTGGAAAAGGCAAGAATGAGAGTTAAGGGAGAGGGCAGAAAGGACAGGGTGGGGGGTGGGCACTGGGCGCTGGCCTGGCTACCCCTCTGCTAAGCCCCTGACTGCTTGGATGTCACAGAGGTGACAATTTTCTCCTGTCCCCTACGCTGCAGGCCCCAAAGTTTTAGCTCAATGGCAAGCACCCAACCTGTGCCCGACCCCTTCCAAAAAGTGGGAATAGGGGGTAAGTGGGCCTTCCAGAACCATAAACCCTGAGCAGGAACCCCAGCCCTCACAGCCCAGGTGACCTGGGATTTACCCTCTGTGGGGACCAGTTCTACCCCCCCAGCAAGCCCTGCCAGCCTGTCTGCTTTCCCTTTGGTTTTCTCACCCCGGCTTCCCCTGCCTCCTTCTTCTCCAAGATCTTCCCCAGCAGAGGGTGAGCCGTGGAGAAAGGCCTAAACTGCGGGTAATCCAAAAGGCATTTCTCTTTGGCTCTGGAATGCATTAGACAAGTTTTTTCTCCAGCGGCAGCACCATCATTTCTGCAGGGCTGCAGCTCACGTTACAGCTACAGCTAGTCTGACTTTGCTGAGCACACCCGACTGGGCGGCAGCCTGGGGACAGCTGGGAGGGGGGCTGCGAGGCCGCCCAGGGCCAAACGCTAGCTTTGACTAAACCAGGAAGAAATGCTGCGTCCCCTTGTTAGTGGCCCCTGTTTTCGAGGCTGTCTTTCCTCGCCATCCGCCATTCCACTGTCCCACTTCCAGCCTTTGCCACTTTTAGCCTGGACTATATTGCATCAGCCTTCTAACTGGTTTCCCTCTGCCAAGAGTCACTCTTCCACACCCCCCACCCACCCTCACTGTATCCTCAGTTACTCTTCATTTTCTAAAAAGAAAATCAGACCTTTTCACTCGGTCACTAAACCACTTTTAACAAATCCCTAGTATCTCCAGCAAAAAACCCTTCCAACTCTTTAGCATGGTTATTATGCAAGACCTTCCAAACAAACCTCACTCAACCCCTTTGGCCTTACCTCCACCCAAGCTCTCTCTCTCACTCACACACAGACACACACACACAGGCTGTATACCCCCACCCCACCAAGTACTAGCCATTTAACGCAGGACTAGCACTGTTTTCTGAACTTGAATGTCTCAGTGCCTTTGCTCATGCCATACCCTCCATCCTTGTCTCCTCGGCAGCCCAGTGCAGACACCCTGTCACCCACGAAGCCCTTCTCTGATGGAACCGGTTACTCGTCCCATCTTCCACAGTCTCCTGGCACTTGGTTTGTACCCCTATTATAACCCAGTAACAGAGCCCATTTCAGAAAGAATATAAAAGAAATGCAAACTGTGGTTCTCTCTGTGGTCCAGGAAGGGGAATTTGGGGGTGGACTGGAACTTACATTTTTCTCTTGACACCTTTCTGAACTGTTGTATTATTAACAATAATAAATCTGCTTAGGAATGTGGTCTTTTATTAGAGTTCATGGTATACTTGTCTGTGCTCTATACCAGACTGGAGAGTCTTTGAAGGCCAGAGCTATATTCCAGCACTCTGGGTTTGACCTGTGCAACTGCTTAAGACATGATTCTGGAGTTGAACGTTCTGTACACACCCAAAAATTATCCTCAGACCCACAGTCCTAATCTTAAAAGGCAGCATTTCTTCCAAATGACAGTGACCTCTATCATCTCACACAAGCAGGGAATGAGGTGTTCTGGGTTAAGAGAAAGGGAGTTCAGATGCCAGATTCTTGGACGTCGCTTTCAAAGAATGGAGGAAAACCCCCTCAGGACACTGACAGTGGTGATCAGAATTCAGTCTTGCTTTGATGAGTCAGCAGGCACTTCTGAAGCCCACAGGGCCTCAGAGTCATCAGTATATAACACACCCCCCTACTTTAAGACCATAAATTCTTACATGGTGCCACATTTGTGTGGAAGGGCAGATTCAGAAGCAGTGCTTGGAAATGTAGCATCAAGAAAACCAGCTCTGCTGGGACCAAGCTCTCACCAAATACCCACCTGCCACCCAGTTTGCTTACTGACGCTCAGCCCCTGGTTGCTCCTGTTCTGTCTGCACCTAAAGCACACTACCCTGGTCCTTTTACCGCCTGGGGCCCAAGATCCTATTTCAGAGAAGGAGGTGCTGAATATGTTGGAGGAATTAATTAACTGTGCAATACTATATCCCAGAGGCCCAGCCCCGCCCTCAGGGATCAGCTTATGCCCAGAAGAATAAGGACCAAAAGCCCTTGAAACTTGATCCCTACTAGTGTCATCATAGAGGCTATTTTTATTCTTATCAGGCCAAGGGGAAAGGGATGCAAAGAAACTGTGGTCTAGTGGTTGGGGTCACCAAGTCAGGGGCTCCCTCAAAGGGTTCCTATTTCATTGCCTACTGCCCCCATTGTGTGCACTTCATGTGCTTTCACTTAAAAAAACACAGGGTCTGATATTTCAAAAACAGATATCAAAGAAAAAGTATACTTAAAAGTGTTTTCAAAGGTTTTGAAATATGTGAAGACACCAAGAAGAGGACACTTAATGATGGCGGCCAAGATCCCTGGAGGAGGGCATGGCAACCCACTCCGGTATTCTTGCCTGGAGAATTCCATGGACAGAGGAGCCTGGTGGGCTATAGTCCATAGGGTTCCACGGAGTCAGACACAACTGAAGCGACTTAGCACTAGCACAAGAACAAAAGGACAGTGTATTCTGTATCCTCCTAACCAACACAGCCATGGCCCTGTAGGCTGCTGAGCTTTCTTCTGAATCATCAAATAAAGGTGACATTGGGTCCACTCTAATGCTAAGTACCACATATATTCTAGTCTCTGAAAATGGGTGATCCTCATTATAATATGTGTGGAAACCTGAGAGGACAGCAGCAATGCCATCACCTCACCACCATTAAGGCAATGAGCAACCAGCCTGTGGATTACTTAAGGACCCCAGTGGCCCCACAGCTATGGCAAGCATATGTCCTGCTTTTTCCATGAAACTCAATTTCAAATATTCTGTCTGGCTGTCCCCAGAAACCACAAAAATGTTTCAGAGATCCTAATACCTCACCAGCCCAAATATCTCCCAGATCATCTGTTACACCCAGAAACAGCACAAAAATTCTTCAGAGTGAATCTAGATTTTGGTTTTGGAAAACACACATAGTCAACGCACCTAGAGCTATTCTGAACATATCTAATCTGGGCTGGAGCGTCAGGCTGGACTGGTCATATTTTCTCCTTCCTATGCTCTAGCATTTGTTCTGCAGGTCTTAGCTTCCTGCAGGAGAACTCCATCCTTCCCAGGATCCTAGTGCTCAGTCCCCATAGACCACTCAAACACTTACCCGCGGGACACTGACACTTGGAGGTTGTAGCAAGGGAGAAGAGGCTTATCTGAGAGCTCAAACATAAAATTATCCTCTTCCACATCATCTCCTTCTTGATCAGAGCTCCCAGGAGGATTATGGAGGAGGTCACAGGCAAACCCATCTTTTTCCTCTGTAAAGACATCATATAGGGAATTAGTACTTAGCTACATGCATGATACCACAGAAAAGAAATGCTCCAACAAGATACAGATCCCTGGTTGGGGCCAGATATCTCTGATCCTTGGGAGGGCATGTGAACGTTCTAGACCCGGGAGGTAATGCTTAGTGGCCACAGATTCATTATACTCCTCCACCTTTCTACTGGGAAAAAAGCAAGGAGGTGTGAAGGATTTGCTGCCCAACTGCTGGAGACAGAAGCCTGAAGACACCATCAGCAGTCAGAGGCAAAGGAAAATACTTGCCCTTCAAACTGCAGCTTTGAAAGCTGCCCGCCTGCCTGCATGGGTCCCCAGAAACCCAGTGGCAGGGACTAGGTCTCTGACCTTTCCTAGCTGCCCATCCGGGTGTGGCCTGTTCTCCTGTTCCAGCTTCCCCCAAACTTAGGAGTGGGCACCTTCCTCAATCTGGGTGAGCGTTGGATGACAGCCACAGAGAAAGGCTCACTACTTTTTTGACAGAGGAAGGCTCAGGCCAGAGCTAAGGACTCAGGAGCTGGCAGCTCTCTCAGAAACTCTGTGTGCATCCTGGGGAGAGGGTAGGGAGGGATGGTACTGCCAGATGGGGGGCTGGGTCCCTTTGGAGTGTGAGCAATACCAGAAGAGGCGACAGTGCACGTGGGGGCTTCCAGCAGGGTTAGGACAAGCAACAGAGGAGAAAGGGAGCTTGGGAGAAAGAGAATTTACAAAGTAACCAGGGTGGGGAGTGGTAGAGGGCTAATGATGGATGGCTTTGTCCAAATCAATGGCATCTCTTGATTTTGGCCACCAAGTTCTGAGTCTGAGAGAAGCATGGGCTGGACTTGGGGGTGAAAGGGTCTGTAAGCTACTAGCAGGTGAAGAAGGGCTACCTCCATTGGGTCACTCCTGTATTTGAGAAGAATCAGTGATACCCAAAGCAGATCCCATACATCGGAGACATAGGCCAGGGTGGGAAGCATCCACTTAAAGCTTACCCAACACAGAACTGCTGTAGAAGTCCCAGGAAACGCCAGGATCACCCTCTGCCCGGCCCTGGAGATCTGAGAGGTGATCTGATGAAAGAAGAAAGGGCAGTGAGAATAGGGGTAGACTAAAAGAGGAATCTAGAAGCAAAGTATATTCATCTGGCACTAGGAAAATGGGTGATGGGAAGGAAGGACCACAAGAGGGCCAGAAGCGACCCCAGAGAGATCTGCTATCCATCAGAGGCTACAAACCAGTGCCAAAAGCCAAATCTAGCCCACTGACCGCCTGGGTTTTGGACCAGTGTTTTAAACCTCCACAATTTAACTTCTAACATTTTAAAGGTGGGAGATTTCACTTAAAAATTCGGATTTCCAAGTTTTCTTGAAAAAAAAAATCAAGAGATCTGGCAACACTGTATCCACATTACTGCATGTCATCAGTTGGCTGGAGGGAGAGGGGACATGTGTGTTCTCCAGTTCAGCAGGCTTCACCCAGCCTGCCTGCTCTCTAACATGATCAGTCTGAAGGCATTTAGGCCTGGGACTCCTTCTTCAAATGATGAAGGGCATTACTCTGCAAGCAGAATCCTAGATCCATCCCAAGATTTAAGTTCCCTGCTGGTCACAATGTTCATATATCCAATCGTGGTCTTGCCAATTCAAAGGAAAATAAAGGAAGCATAATCCCTTCTGTCTCATCCTTGAAAACTTGGAATGGTGAGGGGGATGACCAAGTTTATCCTCATGAAAACCTATTGCTTCCACAGCAATACCCAAACGAATTAAGAACAGGTACTGAAACAAAAACGTGTACATGAATGTTCCAGAGCAGCTCTATTCACAATCTCCAAAAAGTGGAAACAACTCAAATGTCATTCAACTGATGAAGTGAGAAACAAAATGAAGATTAACACAATGGGATAGTAATCAGCCATTAGGAGAAATGAAGTACTGAGACATGTTACCTACAATGTGGATGAAACTAGGAAACAAAAAGGCTAAGGGGTTACGACTCAGCGCTTTTTCTTTTTGGGGGTTCGTGGCTTACAGGATCTTAATTCCCCAACCAGGGATTGAACCCGGGCCCTGGCTTAAGTTGCGTTAAGCTCCAAGTTCTAACCACTGGACTGCTGAATTCCTTCTCCCTAAAAAACCATTTCAAACAACCTTTTGCTTACACAATCTGAGAACTGACATCAGGCTACCTCTTAGCCTCCCTGCTTCCTAGTTAAGCATCATATAGCTGAATTGTTTCACCTCTTGGCTCCATGTGGACAAAAAGCAGGATTCCATGACATATTCAACTGTATCATCTGTGGGCACACGGCCCAGTGGTTGCCAATGTGCCACATAGTACAGCTGGCAAGCTGATTTAGCTGTGTATGGTTGCCACCTGCCCTCAAGTGACACCTGAGCAATAGGACAGGAGAAAGTCCAAAGGGCACAGGTTGGGTGAGGGTGCCCCCTGAAAAGCAAATCCCAGGAGGAAGTTGGTAGCTACTTTTAAAGGAGCAGAGCTAAGTCCCTGGACAGAAGGCTCCACCACATTCTAGGATACCTTCCCTTTGGGGTCACACATTCTATCAGCAAAAGTGCCCATCAGCTGTTGTGAGCTACTGAAAGAAGTTTGGTTTTTGGCAACCCCCTAGGAGATGAGGAGTTTCTTCTGAGAGGAAAAGACAGTCAGAGAAAAGCTTTCAAAGTAATGGCTGAGGAGCCAGAGTATAAAATCTTTCATCACACATATGAGATCTTTTGAGTATCCCATGAAAAACTCTTGAGGTCCCAGATGCCAGGTTATCTCCTCTTCTGTACCCTGTGCCATTTGGAAGTTGGAAGTAATTTCTTCCAAAGGCATCTGTCAGGTAGGTGACTATAGTTGGTGCCTTGCCCTGCACTAGGTGTCCTGGGAGATAAAGGAATGAGATTGTAAGTTCCTCAAAGTCAGGGACTGCGTCTGTCCTGTCCATCACTGTCTCCCCAGTTCCAAAGCACAGGTGCCTGGCACAGTAACAGCATAATAAACACCATGGGGGAAGTAAGAGCGGGGAGAAACTACTACAAGGCGAGACTAGAAAGTCAAGGGCTTGTTTAGCCTGCGTGCTGGCACATAAGCATTCAAGTGACTGTGGTCACCAGAGGACTCCAGCGGAGCAGCACTCGCTCACCATACTCCCGGGGCTCCTCTCTCAGACCTGCCTTCAGAGGCCCTCAGGCACTCATCTAATTCTCCTTACTGACAACAGATCTCTGTCATTTGTAGGTGAATGTGCCTTTGAGATAGCCCAAAGTCAACTGGCACAGATAAAGATGCCAAAGTCAGAACTGGCCCACGAGTGGTGCACAAAAGAAGCTGTCGCAGTCTGCTTGACGGGGCAGCTTCGAGGCACGTTTCCACATGTGTCTCCATGTACAGTCAGGATGAAGAGGGAGTCCTTTTCCTTGATTTTCCCTGTCCTCCCTGTAACTTTGAGTTCTTTTCTCTTATCCTTGCCTTCAAAAAGTACCCTCAGCCCAGCAATCCTGCTTCTAGGTATATACCCCAAAGAATTGAAAACTTGTATTCAAATATTTGTTCACGTGTGTTCACAGCAGCACTAGGCACAGTTGTCAAAAGGTGGACACAACCCAAATGTCCCTCAACTGATGAATGGATAAAAGAAAATGTGATCTATCCAGATGAGGGGATAGTATTCACCATTAAAAAGATGCCACTATGTGGACAGACCTTGAAAATATGATGCTACATGGAGGAAGTGAGCCTCAAAAGGTCTCATATTGTATGATTCACTTTTATATGAATGTGCAGAATGGGCAAATCCATAGAGACAAAGTAGACAGGTAGTTGCCAGGTGGAGAACAACTGCTCAATGGGTATGGAGTTTCATTTGCTAACTGCTAAGTCACTTCAGTTGTGTCCGACTCTGTGTGACCCCATAGACGGCAGCCCACCAGGCTCCCCCATCCCTGGGATTCTCCAGGCAAGAACACTGGAGTGGGTTGCCATTTCCTTCTCCAATGCATGAAAGTGAAAAGTGAAAGTGAAGTTGCTCAGTTGTGTCCAACTCTTTGCGACCCCATGGACTGCAGCCCACCAGGCTCCTCCGTCCATGGGATTTTCCGGGCAAGAGTGCTGGAGTGGGGTGCCATTGCCTTCTCTGGGGGTTTCATTTGAGGGGGATGAAAATGTTTTGGAGCTAGATAGAGGTAGTAGTTGTCCAACATGGTGAACACACTAAATGCCACTGAACTATTCACTTTTAAATGGTTAATTTTATCTTACATGAACTTTGCCTTGATTAAAAAAATATTTTTAAGTATTCAATGTGAGTGGTGGCCCTGGAAATAGAAGTTTCTGTATTCCCTAGGGTCCCACTGTACCCCTGCCCATCTCCTACAACCAAGTTACCAGCTGAGAGGCATGAAAGGGGAGAAGACAAAAAACAAACACTCATTGACGGGGTCATATGGCCGAGGTCTCTGGCAGGAAAAACAAAAACCTGTGATTCAGTGACCTCAGGTGGTAAACTACTAACCCTTTCATTGGTGGAAGGAAAAGCAGTCCTGAGAGTTCCTCCGATGCCCCAACCCAAACTGCCACAACTCCCCTCAGCTCCCACATTCTTTCCAACAGAGGACGAAAAACCAGTCTGTTTTCCCTTGGCTAGGCTGCATATTATTCTTTTCTTCAAAGGGTCAAAGGGAAATCAGTTACATGCCTGCCTGTAATCTGGCCCAAGAAGGAGCTCTTCCAAAGGCCTCTTGGAAGGTTTGGATGGCTTGGTTCTCCAAGGACAAGGATGAGAGACAAAGGGTTCACTGTCTGACCTCTAGTACCCAGAACTGTATCTGAAACTTAACAGGTGCTTTATAAACACATGAGTGAATGAACACATGAAGAAGCAGCACTATACCCCTCAGGGTCTCAGGAGACATGGGCCTCATGCTAAACAAAGGCAATGGGGGAATATCCACATTGTCAACCCACACGAACCACCAGCATCTTCTGCTTTACAAAAGAATTCACTACAGGATACCACTCCTCTGTGTATTTAAAGGAGGATTTGATTCCTCGAGTTTTCCAGGAGAGGAGACTTGCACAAAACGAGGGATGCTCTATGTGAGGCACAACCCTGATGCTGGCACCATTTCTACCCTTGACACCCTACAAGGATTCGCCTTCATCTGCTGCCCAGTGGGATCCCCTCTAGGGGAGGAAGAAGACAATGAATCTGTGGGGAATTTGGTCAGGCAAATGCTTGTGGATGAACAGCAAAGAGCTTTTTAACTACCTCAGTCAGACAGTCAAGGTAAAAAGAAATTCAGAAGTCCACACTAGTGTGTTGAGGTATAGCGGTTGGGGAGGTAGGACAGGAGGGAACCGCCTCCCCAGCCTTCAACCTCATGGCGCTTCCAGCAGCCACTCTACCCAGTCATTTTCCTAAGATTCGGGGCAGAAGAGAGGTAGGGAGCTGATACGAAACAAGAGAGACACTCCATTGGAGGAATCGAAAAAGCTCCTGGTGATGGTTACTCAACATTGTGAATGTAGGAAAAGCCACTGAATTGTTCACTTCAAAATGGTTCTGTTAGGTGAGTTTTCCTCAACCTTAAAAATCCTAAGTGTTAACCTCTTATCCCCTCACAACAGCCTTAGAGCTCAAGTTCCCCCTCCCGGAGCCTACTAATTGCTGCCAGTGCCTGCTTCCCTGGCTGCCAAGGTCCTAACCAGCTTGAGCACTTTCCCTAATGGCCAGTCAGAGCTCTGCCTTTAATTGGCACTCAGTATTTGCATGGAAAAGAGGTGGCCCAGTTTTAACACTCCTTTCAGCTCCTGGCCCCCATTATGAAGTTATAGCTCCATGCCCATAAAGTTGAGAAACAATGTCAAGAATTGAATGGTGTTCAGCCTGGAGAGGCTAGGAAGTACCAGAATTCAGGAAAGTCTTCTCTTGTGTCTACAGCACAGAGTAGAACTCGAGTTAGTTTAAGGAGGCATCGAAGGCTTTCCAGTAGTTGGGATTAGGTAACAGACATGAGAAAAGAGAAAACTGTGTTTACTTCTCATTTTTTAACTACTTCAAATGGTTTCAACATTCAAACTCCTTGGGGATTTTGGAGAAGGAGTTCACGAATTAAAGACTTTGTGACCACGGAGGTTAGAGACAGATTTATTTGCACCCAGAGGGCCCCAAGCCCTCAGGAGGGTGGTCTCTAGCCCAAAGAGGCCTCTGGATGAGACCTGCTCGTCAGGGAGTGCTTCCCGAGGCGCTTTTATCATGTTGAGATGCTCTGGGTGTTCCTGCGTGTCAGCTTTCCCTAGGAAGTGAGTGGAGTGCAGACAACAACACACGTTTGTGTGGAGGAGAGTGCCAAGCAGTGTGTGGAAAGAAGCCACAGAGGGTGGCCTGCCCCAAGCACGCAGCCCAGTGATGGTCCAGCTAACCTGAACAAGAGTCCTCGCTAGCCCAGAGCAAATGCCTGAAGGAGTGTCTCCACGTGGCTCTGCCCTCACAGACAGGCCTGGGCCCCAGAGCTGGTGGAGGAAGGAGGCAGTCCTTCTGCCCCAGCCGGAGAGGCTGGGTCCGGCTGTGGGGCGGAAGCCTGCTGTGGACTGGATGCGGGCAGCCAGGCCGAGGTCAGGGCCTCCCTCACAGCATCCCATCACTCGCCCTTCCTTCAGTACCTAGAAGCCCCTTCCCACCTAGTCCTCCTTCCATGGGGACCTTCGGCTCAGGCTACTATGTTGTTTCTTCCTCCATCATCAGCTGCCTGGTTAACCTGTATTCCATAAACAAAGGAGCTTCTGCTTGGGAGCCTAGGACTGTACCTGATGGTGGGGTCGGGGGGGTACGAACTGAGGCCACAGCCTGGGAGAGAGGAAATAGCCTTGGGCAAACCCTTGGTCCTGCCAGCTTCCTGCGTAAGAGGGGCTCTACCATCAACATCAAAGCCTCCAAACAGGATCAGTGACATAACCTCCAGCTGCTCCATCCACCCAACTGCACTTAGGCAGGCTGAAGAAGTCACTGCTGGAGCAAGAGCCAAGCTGTAATATCACACAGGAGGTGGGGTTCCTTTATTCAGAGGTCAAGTCTGAGGAGATTTCCACTGAGCATGCCCAAGCCAGATTTCACTCCTCCCACTGCCCAACTCCGTAGAGCTGTCTAACTGCAGACAAACAGCTGTCATCCACTAATGAGAAAACAAATGCAAGTTGGCTTGTGGTGCTTGCCATGGGCCTTAACACTACTTTTCCAGAGGGGGCAAGTGAGGGAGGAAGAGCAAAGAACAGGAGGATGCACAGGGAACATCACGGTTACCACAGGGTGTGAGGAATAAAGCATGTGGAGGGGTCCCAAGGGTTGACCTTTGATCACCAACAGAGACAAAGTGCAAGTGCAAAACCAAAAGCGAACTGTTAAGTGTCACCTCTTTGCAACTGGCAGACCATTCAAAGCACAAGTCCATACATTTTGCCCCAAACTCAAACTTCTAGTGGGGCCACTGTCCCACAGAGGGGCCTACCTCACACACAGAGTGGGAAAAGGGGTCACCAAGGGCAACCAGGGCCCTGAAGAGGATGCATGCAATGACGCTCACAGCACAGAGACAAGAGGAAGCTGCCTGCTGACTTTTTAAAGTTCATAGAGATTTCTAAGTTGCCAGAAAGGAACACGTGAGGAGAGCTGATGCCCCTCATAGGAGCCGCTTGAAATGAGTGAGATGAAGGGTATCTCAGGAGCTCAGGGTCAGAGCCCCGGGAATGAGGTTTTGAGTCTGGGTCATACTCACCACTGAGAAAGCGCTTCATGGTGTCACTGCTGGCCAGCTTCATGGCTGTCTGTCCTGAGTAGGTGGCCAGCGTGGGGTCGGCCCCATAGGACAGCAAAAGCCAGATGGTCTCCAGGTTGTCGTTGACCACTGCATCGTGAACTGGCCTGCAAGGTGACACAGGTGAGAGCAGCAGGGCCCAAGTGGGAACCGGGGTGTCTAGGCCTCAGGCCAACTTGGCAGGGAAAGCAAGTGAAAGGAGCCCAGCGTAACATGGGTAAGAGGGCAGGGAGCCACTGCTGACCTGCACTGCCCTCCATATTTCCATGCCTCTTTCTCCTCCCTCCTAGTTCTCTCTCTTATGCTCCCCAGTGGCTCTCTGCTGGTTGTTCTGGAGCTCAGGAGAGAATAGGCCCCTAACTGAGGATAAACTTAGAGAAGATTCTGCGGGATATGACTGGAAAACCCAGATGACTGCCCCAGAGCTGCTCCGCAAACCCAGCAGGTGGCCCAGCAGAGCCCACAGCCTCTGACCCAAGCACCCCACCACCACCTAGTATGCAGCTCAGGGGTCAGTTTCGCCCAGGAAGCAGGCCCTCGCATACAGCACAGGAGAATGGGTGCGGTTTCTTTAAGACACAGCAGGTGTTCCTTTTGTAAGTATACAGAGATCAAATCAAGAATCAAATCTGGGATGTTACCTCAAGATCAGCCTTCCGATTCCTAAAGCCTGAGATTCTGCCTGAAGACAGGTGCCAGGGATGATCCCCAGGGAACCCCGGCCTCCCATCAGTGGGCAACATGGACTGGCCAGCCAGGGACTCATCCAGCCTGGCCTGAAGTGGGGTGGGTTCTCTTGAGGGAGGGGCTGAGCAGGGGAGAGGGGTGGGGGAGACGGGAGGGCAGCCTTCTTACCTGGTGCCATCCTGTGCGCTGCAGTTCACATTGGCCCCGTGCTCCAGCAGGATGTTCAGGATGTCAGTCCAGCCCCGGGAGCAAGCCTCATGCAGGGCCGTGTAGCCTGCATTGTCGCGGTGATTCACATCTTCACTGTCTTTCTGGAGGCAATAGAGGACAACGTCCTGTGGGGACAGGGAGGACACCATGAGCAAAGAGAGGCCGAACTCTTGCAGTCACCTGGGTTAGGTTTGAAGCTCTCCACGTGTCCGAAGAGTCTCAGAACGTGCTCTTCAGTCCAGGGACTGATGGGCAGATCTCAGAATCTACTGTCAACTAAATCAGTCCTGAGGTGCCAGCTTTGGGCAGTGTCCTCAGCAGAGCAGAGACATTTCTAATGGCTGACAACACTGATCAGGGTGTGGGCTGTGGGTGTAAGCCCCTCAGAGAGGCTCACCTGCCCACCCCCAGAGCTCACACCCTCAGGCCTCCGTGGTCTGACTGCCCGTTTCCTCATCTAGGGCTTTGTGAGACGGCCCCAGACCAGAGAAATGAGACTTGTGCTGGCAAACACCGCCTCTGGCAGTTATTTGAGAACAAGGAAGAAAGAACTGGTGTTAAGTACCATCCCTGGATGTGTATCCCAGGGGAGTCAGTCCCAGCCCTCCCCTCAAATGAAGACTGTTCTGAGCATCATCCAGGGTGGTCAGCCATCCATAGTAACGATGAGTGTCCCTGGGCTGAGATGACAGGACGATAAGTGGGACTCCAGGCTAAGACGCAGCCTAGCTAGCTGTGGTGGATAAGCTGAGGCAGAAGGCAGAGGCAGTCCCTCTTCTGAGGGAAAGAGGCTGACAGCAGCTACCAGCGGCCTCTCGTCAGCTCCCCCAGGCCCCGGTGAGGTGGGACTCAGCTGTCCTGACTGACAGCTAGCACACCGGCTGGCTGGCTAGAGCCTGTGTGCCTGCGTGGGGGTGCTGCCTTCTGGACATGGAACTGTCACATTGTCTCTACCTAGGGGGTCACGAAGCCCCCACCCTTCCCACCACTGCAGATATCGCCTCTTTGTCCTGGCCTCAGACGCCTCCTCCTCCCCTTCCTCCTATCACAGGCTGTCCAACCTGCCCTTACCCTGTCCTGATCGGTTTACCTATGGTCTCCTGCAGCCTGCTTTGGCCCCAGATAAAAGAAACTCACTTAAAGGGCAAGGGTTGGTCATCATTTTTTCTTTAGATCTCCCTTGGCAGCTATCCAGGCCCCCACACTAGGTGCTCAAGACAGATAGGTGGCTTGCCAGTGAGACAGTGTCAAGGTGGCTCTCTTATGCCAACCCACCTGGCTGGGAGTGCAGCTGTCTTTAAATGAGTCAGTTATGGGTATTGGAAGCCTTAAAAGAAAAAAAGAGAGGACCTACTCTATAGCCCAGCATTTCCACACTTCAGAGCAAATCTTGGGGAAATAACTGATGTGGCTGGCAAAGGCACATGGTCAAGGAGCTCATATCTTACGCTCATATCAACAAAAATGTCCAACAATGTCATTGAATGAATCTGGCTTCTGCCCTTACCCTTTGGGAATCAGAAAGATGCTCTTGTGAATTCAGACTCACATATACATAGCGCTTGAGTAACTGTGGACACATCACTTAACATGGCTAATCCCTGATTCTCTCACCTGTAAAACAGGGTTAATCAAACCTACCTCCATAGGCTTACAGTGAAGATGAAAGGATATGAGGCAACAAGAGCTCTTAACATGACCAAAGAGGTGCTCAACAAACACCAGCTTCCTTTCCAGTCCATAGGGAAGCAGCATAAGGTGGGGGTGAGTGCAACTCTGCCCCTCCAATGTACTCGACCCCTCCACTACTGGAGGCCAAAAGGAGGGGAAGCTGGAGGGAGATATAAACAGTGAGCGATGATCACCCCCATTCCTCTCTGAGTGGGGAGCCATGGCACAGAGAAATTCAAGATGACATAAAACCCCCCAAATCCCATTTCTGGCCTATGAAGGTACTGGATGATATTGTCTTACCATTTCAATGCTATTCATCCTCAATTGACATCCAATCAGGTTTGCAAGCCCACACAGCACATCGTGATGAGGCAGCCCCATAGGCCATATACACAGTAAGAGGGGGCCATCCTGGACTTAAGCCCCAAACAAAGGCCTGGCCAGGCCACAGAAGAGCCAATGGGGAGAAGATTATCCACAGATGCTGGGGCAACAATATCCTGTGGAAATGAGGGGGTGTTCCTTACCTTATACCCAAGGCGGGCCGCCCGCTGTAGGAGGGTCTCGCCAGCATTTTTGTTCACTATGAGACGACGAGCCTCTGGGGGAATCTGCCTGGCTATGGGTGACTCGGAGGCCTCCTCTGGGCCAGCACTTCGGGACTTAGAGGGTGTGCATGGTTCTGTAGGCTTCGCTGGGGTGGGAGATTTGGGAGGGCGTGTCTTCTGCTGGCTCCAACGCCCTTTGCTCTGGAAAGCAGAGACACAGATCAGCACAACTCACCACCGCATTTCTACCCAGTGAGTAGATGCAGAATGGCTCAAGTCCTCAACCCCCAAAACCAAGCAACAATGGAGGGATTGCTCACAGAGCTCGAAGGGATATGCCAGCTTCTCTCACACACTCTGCATGCCTTGTTTACCTGCCTTGATCCCCATGTGTTGAAGTTTTAACTAGTCACCTCGATAAATTAGCAGAAGCAAATTCTCAGGGTGAAGAGAGGTGGAGACAGCTCACTGTGATGGAAGAGGCACAGCTGTGGAAGCCTTCACTCTGTTGCTAAAACCTTCCCCCAACATCCAACCCTCACCAGGCTTTCCCCACCTCCTAGCACACCGTCCCCCTGGATCACACTCGTGCCCACCTGGGCTGGTGGAAAGTACTCCGCTCTTGAATCGGACAGACCAGCTTTTGAATCCTGCCTCTGCCAGCTACTAGCTGCAAGACCTGGGGCAAGACCCAACTTCTCAGAGCCTCACTTTCTCCCCAACGGGGTCTTTGAGACAATGAGTCAGAGCAGCAACAGAACAATGCCCACAGTGGGTGCTCCCGAAACATTACAGTCCTTTCCTCATGAATGATCCGTGCTTGTCTCCTTTCTTCTCCCATTTTGAACTGGCAAGTCCAGAACAGGTTCTCGTGTCTGGCACACCATGGTTTATTGAGTCCACAAGGGGCAGGTTACTTGTCTCTTTCAGATGAGAGGAAGGAACTTCAGACAGAGAGGAACTGTGTTTGAGGAGCTGTACTCAAGGAACCAGACCCAAGGGGCTTCGTGTTCACCTGGACCTAAGTTTGATGATGAGATTCTAAACTTGGAGTTAATGCTATAAGTGGACAAGACTTTCAGGGAGCCATGGGAGAGGAGGGTATGACTTGCACGTGGAAGAACATGAATCACCGGGGGGCCAGAGGACGAGAATGCCTCCATCAGACTCTAAGATGACTGTGATGATGCCCACCTCCTGATATTCATGCTCTTGTGTAGTCCCTTCTGCACAGGAGAAGGCAGAGATGATGGTGTGTGACCTCCAAGGCCACAGCCTAAAAGATAATGTGGCTCTGCTTTGCTCTCTTTTGAATCACTCATTCAGGAGGAAGCCAGCTGCCAGGTCATGAGGATAGTCAAGCATCCCTTAAGAGGCCCAAGGGGCAAGCAAAGGAGGTCCCCCACCAACAGCAAGCCTTGACTTGCCACCTATGTGAGGGAGCCACTCAAGAAGCTCCTCCAGCCCCAGTCGAGTCTTTGCATGAATGGAGCCTTGGCTGACACCATGACTGCAACCTCATGCATGGGAGACCCCAAGTCAGACACAGCAAAGCTGCTCCTGAATTCCTGACCCCGGAAACTATGAAACAATGCATGCTTATTGTTGGGTTAAACTGCTAAACCTTAGGGTAGTTTTTTGTGCAGTGCAATAGATAACTATGAGGGCTTCCCAGGTAGGTCACTGGTAAAGAATCTGCCTTCCAATTCCTACGTTTGATCCCTGGGTCGGAAAGATCCCCTGGAGATCTCCCCTAGTGATCTCCCTTGGCTACCTACTCCAGTATTCTTGCCTGGAAAAATCCCATGTGTAGAGGAGCCTGGTGGGCTACAGTCCATAGGGTGGCAAAGAGTCGGACACGACTGAGCAAATGAGCACAACAGATAATGAATACATCCTACTTACCCAAATCCCCGAGAGCATCAAGGGCTCCCTTAAATCCTGTTGTCTACAACACTGTGGTCCCCACTGCCCTTTCCCTACACACCCAGATTACCTAGTCTGATTCACATAATCCAACGCCTTATGCCTGACTATCAACTTCCTTCTGTTGTTTCATGGGCAAGTCTGGCCTCCCCTGCTACATTTTAAGCTCCCTGGGGTTAGGGTTCATACTGTCGTCATCTCTTTTGTTCCTTACAGCAATTAACTTTGGGTTGGGCATGTCACTGCAACAAACATTTGTTGACTTGATTCAAGCCAGCTATAACTAGAGCCCTGGGCAGCCAAAAGAGTTGCCTAGAAAGACACGAAGCCGGGAAAGAAATGGCACCAGGGAAAAGACATTGACCCAGGGCATTTGTTTCCTCTGGTAAATTGCAAGAAAAGAGCTGCTCTCTATCCACATCCCAAAAGGGTAGAGAGGTATACCAGCCAGCAGGAAGGCCCTGGCTATGAGGGTAGAATGTGGCTTTTTTGCCAGGACAGAGGTGTACAATGGCAATACTGGAGGATGCTGGGTAAAATGCCCAGGTTGTTGCTAAGTCAAGTGAGGAGCCAAAGGGTGATTCCCATCAAGGGGCCAGAGCTGGCAGAGAAAACAGAGGCTGCCAGAGAGAGGGAGGAGCAAGACTCCCCCCCCCGCCCCCCTGGCTTGAAGCCCCTGTGGGAAGAAGCCTTTGGCTGATGCGTCAGCTTCAGCGTTGCAGGTGCGTCCCCGCCCTCCCCCTGCCTTGCTTCTCACTACAAAGCACTGTGCCACGGGGGCAACTAGAGCAGGTGGTGGTGACTGGGAAAGAAAGAAAGGTGGGAGGGAGAAAGGGAGGCCCTGGGAAGGCACAAAACCTCTCTGGGAGAACATTTCAGTGGACACACCACCTGGCAGGATTACCAGACAGAAGCATCAGCATGTGCTTGTCAGGTGGCTCGTCACCTTTGTGTGGGATGGAGTAATGTGAGTGGGAAAGAGCAGGGGATGAGGACGTCCA